>JAGFMF010012074.1:350851-526073 GCA_019455555.1 Galemys pyrenaicus | reverse complement strand
ATGTTGGTGAGGATGTGGAGAAAAAGGAACTCTACTACACTGCTGGTGGGAATGCAAGTTAATCCAACCACTATGGAAGGCTGTATTAAGGCTCCTCAGTCTACTAGGGATGGAACTACCATATGATCTGGCAATCCCACTCCAAGGGATCTACCCAAAGGACACAAAAACACGGATCCAAAAGAGCACCTATACCCCCATGTTTATTGCAGCACTATTTATAATTGGTAAGACCTGGAAAAAACCCAATGCCCAAAAGCAGATGACTGGATCAAGAAGATGTGGTACATATACACAATGGACTACTATTCAGCAATCAAAAATAAACTAGGGCCATTTATAGAAACATGGATGGAGCTAGAGGGAGTTATACTTAGTGAAACAAGTCAGAAGGTGATAGAAAAATATTGGATGGCTTCACTTTTAGGAGAAATGTGAAAGAAAAACAACTACAACAAAAAATAAAAAAGAAGAACGCACACAAAAAAAAACAAAAACAAGAGAAAGCTCAAGGAAATGGGCAATTACAACCAAAACCAAACAAACTCAACAAGATCAAAAGGTTAAAGATAGACCAAAGGGAACATTGGGGGGGGGGGGCAGAGGGAGGGGAATGCAAAGACCCGGAGGAGGGCATAAAGAGCACAAGGGTCTGAGGTGATGGTGCACAGGTAAATGGTGGTGGGAACTCCCTGGGGACTACAAATGTGATATACGATCAAATAAATATAATGAGAAAAAAATGATAAAAATAAATAAATATTTAATAGCTGTATCATAAAAAACGGCAATATTAAAATAGGTAGTTCTTTACTAGTTTATGATTTTAAGGATGCAAAGAACATTTAAAATTATGAACTGTAAGGAGCAAAAAATAACTACCTAGAGTTTTCTTTCTCCTTTGTTTTAGCTCTTTTAACTTTTAGTTTCAATAAATGTGGAATCAGGTTAATGATTGCTCATACTTCTTGTAATCCGTCTGTCAAGAGGATTAACAATAAGATAATGTAAAATTATATAATGTGAGATAGCATATAGATCCATAAAAGTTAAATATAATTATGGTGAGTAATACATTCTCTTTTTTATTTTTTTTTTAATTTATGCATACAAGAGCTAGGGTACAGGCCAGAGTGCCTGGAGGTGAGAGGATTCACCAGAGACAGAGTAGGGAACAGAACAGACAGATCAGCTGAAATACACTGCTGAGGGGAGCAGTGGGCCGGCAAGGCAGGAGAGGTCTGCTGAGCCATGGGCTTCCCCTCCGCCATGGGGTTCCCCTCCGCCATGGGGTTCCCCTCCCTGGCCGGGGATTGAACTTGCGTTGCTGTGCGGTGGATGCTTCACAGTGCGGAGCTCAATCCAGAGCGCCACCACGGAGGCAGGTAATACATTTTAAGCATTCCACAATAAAGGTATGTGAGTATGATTTCACTTCTTTCTCTTTAAGATTTATTTATTTACACACACAAGAGCTGGGGTACAGGTCAGAGGTGTGGGAGGTGAGAGGATTCACCAGAGACAGAGTGGGGAGCAGAACAGACAGATCAAGGGAAATATACTGCTGAGGGGAGCAGTGGGTGAGACAGGAGAGGTCTGTTGCGCCATTTGGGTCCCCTCTCTGGCCAGGGATCAAACTCGTGCTGCAGTGCAGCGGATACTTCACAGTGAGTTGCTCAACCTACTATGCCACCACGGTCCAGATTTCACTCCTTTCTAAGTATGACGGATGAGTAAACTGCTTTTAGCCTTCTAGTCACTAGAATGGGTTTGGGATTACCACAGACTATAAAAATGTGTGGCAAATAGTATTTTACTTTTTATTGGAATTTCCTTCTTTAGTTCTCTGGCATATGTACTCATACCTTTTTGGATCTGTTTGCATATGTTACGATTAAGAACATACGTTAACTTAGGGCATGTAGTGAAGAGTGATGAAGGAAGAAAGGAAGTGGTGGGGACCCCTATCAACAGCATCCCATCTAAGGAAAAGGTGCATGCTGTGTGTCAGCCAGCCCACCCTCAGAGAAGAAAAGATTGCTGATGGAGTAGTAATGTTGCAAAGAGTAAAGAGTGAATTGTTTTCTGTAATCATTAAAACTTTCAAACATACACAAAACCAACTTGAAGCTCAATTAAGGACTGCTAAAGGGAGAAGAGTTGCATTCTCTCCAGCATCTGGACTAGTACTAGTGCATGTAATGCATATCTGTCACTGACAGTTTTCTGAGCTATTTTTAATGCAGTCTAATTAGTCATGTCTTTTGCAAGTATAGGAATCTGTTAGAATGTGGGTAACAATTGTGAAACTACCTTTTGGAGAACTCCTTTGCATATTATTTTGGAAAAAAACCATAAATCCCATAAGTGATAGACCCCATAAATGTCAGCCCAGATAATTCAGCTGATGTCAACAAGTAAAGGTTGGCTGGTCTGTCATAGATATTGGGGTTGAATATAGCGTATGGCATCAAAATCATGGCTTTGTAAACATTTCCTCCTTTGCATGCAGATTTAATTATCTTGCACCCCAGAGAAGAGCAAAACTGAGGCCAACATCATTTCAAAGGAAAGAAAAATGTGTTCCTATTTTTATAGCCTTGTAAAAGCAAGGAAATGTCTGAATAGAAAAAAAAAAAAGTCTTGAAGAAGAATGCAATATGCCCCAAACCAAACTTATTCAAGATGTCATTCCTGGATAGAATTCTCTGCTCTCAGCATTAGACAGGCTGGTTAAGCAAAGGCAGGTTCTACATAGACTGTCATCTGAACATGATATTGATGGATTGTTTTTACAAACAGGCTGGACTGCAATGAAAAGCCTTGTGAATGTGCTAAGACCGTTTTAACAGGTCACTGGAGACCAAAGTGCCTGAAGGAGAGAATCTAAGCCAAGCCCTATGAACAGTTCATAATATATGAATAATGAAGCACATCAGAAAAATGTATATATATAAAATGAAGATATTCCCAAGGAAAATTCTTGTGTCACTAATATTCTTGAGAACCCTTCTAACTGCAACCTGATTAAGTGATTCAAGATCTGCAGTAGGTTTTCTTCATGACACTCTGATGCACAGTTTTGTTTTGAAATCACATAGAACCTGCTTCTATTGTGCTAAAGAAGGAGGAAATTTTTGTCTGAAATAAGCATGAGACACCACCATAAATCAACTCAAGGTAGAAGCATTCTATACACACATAACTAGAACTGTAGGGATCTTTCAAGGCAAGAGTAAAAGTAAGAATGAACATCAGTTGGAAAAAAATCAACCTCCTTCCAAATGTTTCCTATGTAACTGTGGACAGCCAATTCCATACAGAACCTGATTATATCACTAAATATGTGAATCAGACCAAAAGGCCATGTCTTCCTCATTCACCTGCACAACTCTATAATTTTTTCTCTGAGCTTTAATCTTCAATTGTAGAATACTAGATTTTAAATTTGAGGCTCTACAATACAGTATTATAAATTTTAACCAGCTTACTAAGGAATCATCATTTAAATCAAGTTTTAGAAAGAAGAAATTGTCATGGTATATGCTCAGCTCATGACTTAAAAGTTCAAGAGAAGTCAGCTAAAGTTGATTTATTTAAGTTGCACATGAACGCTTAAGATGATTTCATTTAGAGCAGGTCAATAAAACAAAGACAGGTCAGTACTATTATTCAAATTACTCTCCAGCTATTGTTACTAACAATACATCCTAGAAAGGAGAAGGGAAGGAAAAGTTTGAGTATTTATCTTGCTTATTTTCTTGCATTTAGCCTTTTGTTTACTTAAAAAATAAGATAAAAACCTCCAAAGGCCTTCTAAATAAACAATCATAATATTTGGAAATGTAAGGCTTTGGTCCTATGTTCAGTAAGATCAAAATCACTGTTTACCATCTTTGCAAGTAGCCCTCTGCATGATGAAGACTTAATTTTATCTATTTATAGACAACTTTACAGTTACCAAGTCACGTTCTTATTCATTTAATTTGATCCTCACAAATTCTTAAGAGGTAGACCAGGATGGGCAAACTTGCATGGACAAGGGCAACATTTAATTTATATTTGCATCATTCATGCTAAACACATTGAATATGCATAATGATATTTCTTGAATACATTTTTGAATTATCTCTTTTTAAACAATAAGAAAAACAAAACTACGTGAAGTTCCATGATATCCCTTAGGTTTATTTATTTAAAACTAATTTAAGTCTTCTATTATTATTCCTGATTTCTATGTCTCCTTATATACTACCATCTTATCCACAATATTAATTTCCACATGTAAGAAAAGCCAAAAAAAAAGGATAAAGATGAGTAAAAAATTGCTGCCTTCTCTTGAAATTTCAATATTCAATTATGTTTAAGGATCAAAAATTATTAAAATGATGGAATATTAATTTTCTTTCACATGCTTCAAAGGAGAAAATGCTGGCTAAAAAGTAATGACCATACTATACATTTTCTGCTTGAACTCTGTTGGATGATAACAACTTTCTATTTATAAGATGCTCACTTTACTCAATATTTTTACATATGCTACTTCTTCAATACTCTCACAAACAGCATTTTCCCCATTTTGCAGATAAGGAAATGGAGGGTGAAAGGTTAAATGAGACCAATATCACCTATGTTGGCCTCAGATTTTTTCCTCTATGAAGGATTTTCTTCAGCACTCCCACTCTTTCCTAGTATTATTTTTATTTTGAAAGGATAACTCTTTAATTCTTGTTGCATTTATCTTGATAGAATTCTCCTTTCACTGAGAATTTGGGAGTAAAAACACAGTTGCCAAAGAACATAGCAAAAGGCAGAATATGTCTATATGAAATGGAGTAGTGTTGTTTTCATATTATATCACTTGTTGGAAATTTTGAGTAAGTATAGGAATGGATGTGTGGCCACCGAAAGGCCATCTAATTAAAATATCTCCATCTCTAGAAATATATTTGGATTAATAAACTCCTCTATTTAAAAGCAAATATCCTGAGAGATCAAATTTGCAAGTCATAGTGACAATTAATAATGAATATCAAGTTTAAAATTAGTAATTTAGGAAATGGATGGTTTGCCGGTAGAGAATAAAAGATAATTTGGGAGCGTGGAGGACATAAAGGGCTGGTGGGAAAGGAACAACTTTGTACAGATTAGGAATGTTAGGAGGTACTGAATATTTAAGAGGTGAAAAGGTAGTTGTGTATGAGAGAGAAGTTATGCCCGAGCCCAGATAGCTGTCAAAGTATCTTTGTACATATGGCTGTTAGTTCAGTAAATGAATTCCAATAATTTTTAAAGACACAAAAATAAATCTTCTTAAGTGGAGTCAGTGTCTTTAGTCTGTCCAAAATTAATCCATAAATCTCTGCCTCGTGAAAATGAATGTTATCCTAGTCAGTCACTACTGTGCGTGCACACACACACACTCGAAGCAGAAAGATGAGGTAGAGCTGAGTTCTTGATACCTGGATATTTTACTGAAGATTTTCAACTATCTAATACTCTCTCTCTCTTAGATTCTTTCTTTTTCATCTTTCTAGATTTTGCTATTCGTTTATTTATTCAATTGATATTTTTATGTTCAGATAATCGGCAAAGCATTGCTTTCAATTTTAAAGATTTTGAAACAAATCAACAGATCCTTGAAAATTCTGACATGACATTCTAATAGGAAAAAATAGAGGGAGGTGTAGGAGAAAAAAAAGAAGAGTATTTAATTTAACCTGAAATGCTAGGAAGCTTTTAGCAGGACTTATTAGTTCAGTCTTCTTTTTAAGTATGATTTAAATTTCTGCAAGTTATTAAACTCAGTTGTTTCTGTGAACTTGTTAAAGTTCTTCCTAAATTGAAATTTACCCTACAGAGTAAATTTCAGAGACTGATATATCTACCTATCAGTTAGTCATTGGATTTTTCCATTAAGTTATTATAACATTCTAGGGAAATAGGCAGCTATTTTTCTCAAAGATTATATGCTTATGATGAAGGTGTGTGTATGTGTGTATATATATGTACACATGTATATGTAGTTAATACAAGTGAAACATGTTTTAAACAAAATTTGCAAGTCTTTTAAAGTTATACTATTCAAACTTTTACATATTATGAGTGCTCATCTTTCAAATAGATTACATACAATTTATTGCTTTATTTGGCTTTGGATTAATATGACAATTCTTGATAAATAAAAAAGAGAGAATCTGTTTTGCCCTTAGTATGCTCAGTTTGGGGTCAGTTAACATTTGAATGATTTTTCAGTATGCTCAAAATATTTTATAGCATAACTGCATTATGATGTGGTCTCCTATTAGATTCAGAAAATATCAAGCTATGTTTTGCTATGTATTACAAGATATAACCTTCAAAGTTATCCATCTTTATGCAGGAAAGAGTGGGGAAAAGACAGAATTGTTTTGTCATGAGTATGACAATAAAATGAAGAAGAAAATAATGGTGATAATTTGTTGGGTTTTGGCAACAATGGTTATAGAACAATGATGCAATGAGGAAGACCAGGAGGGTATGAATGATTCCTAGTTCAACAATTTTGTGTGACAAGCTCTAACTTTAAGAGGAAAATAAAAATTTCCTTGGTGAATAATGTGGTCATAATGAACAATTAGAGGAGGGTAACAAGCTGAAAAGTACATTCCTATTCAACTAGCAGACATCAGTCATCAGGGCTTTTGAGAGATAAGAGAAACTATTGACAGGCTTGAGAAGAGCAGCTGAAATTATACAGTCACTCCACACTCTATACATTTGTCACTAGTGGATGTAAATATTTATGGCTCAGATAACAAATGACTTACCTTATTTGGTGATTTGAGGTACTGGTGCAATTTCAAGGTCACGGGAATGGTGTTAGGTTTCTGCTGAGATCTGGGTTGGATTAAGGCAAGGGAGTTGTAGCAGCTGCAAATGAAAATATGTCATAACCCATTCCACCCCCAAAATCCTTCTGTTCTCACACATGTCCCCAACTACCCCCCACCACCAGAAAAAAAAAAATAGGAAAATCTGTGCCTTGGATTATAACAAAAAATTTTCTCAGTAAGTGGAATTTAGGAAAATGTGGACTGCAGAGAGGGAGCTAAACTAAGCACATTCAGAGTGCATAAAATTAAAACACACTAGCCTCATCTGTTGAACAGCATGGTGCTCTGGCAGTTCATAAGCAAATGTTTAATAATATTTATAGTTCAGCTAAATAAGGAATTAATAAAGAGGAAAATGGGTTATCCTGAATGAGATCAATTTGGTCTGTTCCCCCAGATGTTGACCCTAGGATCACTCAGTGTAGACTCACCTGTAGTTTCCAAGAATGCAGCAAACTCAGTAAAGGAGATCAGCACAGGGGAGTCATGTAAAGACATATTCTTTACTTCTTTACCTGCTTTTCTAAACTTAGCCAAATATTCCACGTCAATGGTCAGAGTCAGTGGGTTTTTGTTTTGTTTTTTTTTTTTTTTTCTTCTAAGAGTGTCTCTGCATAGCTGTTCTCCAACTGATATCCTCAACTCCTTACACATGAGCCCAACAATGCTCACAAAATTCCATTTAAAAATGAATGGTCCTGAAGCAACACACTATGAAGAAAACCATAGCCACTGCAGCACGAGTTCGATCCCTGCCCTCAGCCGGGGAGGGGACCTACAAGGTGTAGCAGATCTCTCCTGCCTCGCCCGCTGCTGCCCTCAGTAGTGTGTTTCAGTCAGTCTGCCTGTTCTGTTCCCCACTCTGTCTCTGGTGAATCCTCTCACCTCCTGTGACTCTGGCCAGTACCCCAGCTCTTATATACATAAAATAAATAAAATCTTTAAAAAATAGCCCTATCATATATACATATATATGTTTACCTATATATGTATACAATATATATTTATACAATGGTCTGGTAACATGACATAGATATTAAGAAAATTCACAGACTCTGTAATATTTTATACTTGACAGTGTTTTTTACTTGGGAAATACCATACAGTTATCTCTGATCTAAAGTTTTAAGGTTAGAACGGCATTAAAATTAAAGAAAAATCTTAATTCATTTAAATTTTAAAATATTTTCAAATAAAATGAGTGATCTTGATTTATACCCAACAGGTTAGAAATACAAAATATAGAGATCCGTTCATTTAGATTCATCTTAGTGTCTTGAAATTGCTTTTCTAAAATCTATTGAAATTCTAAGTATATGTTGAAACCTGAAGTTTACTGTTGTGTATCCATTTAGAGCTACCCCTGAGGCCCTCTGGATTAGAAATTTACTCAACTGACAGTTCCCAGATTTGACAAAAACAAGTCTATAACCATGAACTAATATATTCTATAATTAAAGCACTTTGCTACTATTAGTAGATGAAATGTGGCTGGAAAATATAGCATTAAAAAGAAAATTTATAAGGGATTAGCATTAGATCTGTGATTTTCATGGAAATTATGGTAAATTTTACTTAATAAATTTCGTATGTATGTACGTATGTATGCATGTATTTTTCAATAAACTTAAGCCCACAGATCTTCAGCAGTGACTAATCAGAGCAGCACAGACAATGAATGTGCAGAGGAAATTCCCTGAATTTTTAACCTGAATGTGTAACCACACAACAACCCTTATATATATATTCACCTTATTCCCTTTTCAATACAGCATAAATATAAAAAAGGAAGTTGTTGGTGGCTTTCTTGATATCCTAACCAGATCCTTCTTCAAGGCAGTACTTGTAGTTCTAATCCTCCTTCAAGAAAGATTTGCTGTCCTGATGCTTGGGGTTCTACTGGCTTCTTCAACAGGGTTAGTTTCAGTGACAGAGAAATTCCTTGTCTAAGATCATGCCCATCCAATGACTGATAAAAGGCTTATATAAATGCCAGGTCAATTCTGGCCACCTGATGCAGACACTGACAGGTTGTTTTAGCTCCAGAGATTCTCCATGGCTTAGTTACTTGTACAGGTTGTCAAGGGGCCAAGACCACGACTCAACCACTGATCTTTTCAGCAAATTCTGCTGCCTTTCTCTCCATTTAGTAGGTGTCTGTTCATCTCAGTAGCCATCTCAGTCTCCCCAAAATACTAAGCAACGACCTCTGGTAAGATTTTTGTTAGAATTTAGGCTCCAACTTCAGAGAACACTAATTCTGCTGATTTTGATTCCAAGATAATCGTTTGGACCAGAATTATTTCTGGTCCAAAGAATGGCTAATGTAACAGATTCTATATCACTGACTAATCATAATCATTATGTCTGATTTGACTCAGACCTTAAATACTCTAATTTTTGGTGATTCAGCTTTTCACTTATATTTTTGAGAATAAACTCCAATTGTGCAGTCAAAAATTTATCAGAAATAAGTGTTCCCCTGAACTCTGCTTATGAAAATCTGGCTCATTTTTTGCACCTCCCTACAGGTTGTCATTTACCTACATATTTTCCTGCAGTTTGCTTTCTTTGTAATTTCTTAGTGACCTAACTTTTGAATTTGATTGGAAACTTTGGATAAACTATTCCTCAGATAGTCCTCAGCAATCTACTTAACTTTCCCCACATATTAACACTGTTTTTCTCCTACCTCTGTGATTTGAGTGGCATGGATTTGGGCCAGTCTTCCAGTATCTGCTTTATTTAAATAAGCCTTCCTTCAGGTGCACAGTAGTCAAAGTCATCTTGGTGACCCTGAATAGAAAATAATTGATAATAAATCCAACCCAGAATAAGAAAGGTGTCCTAATAACTTTAAAGGAAAACTGGTTCTATAACTCACTTAGAGAATACAGCGTAGAGAATACAGTATAATAGTAAACATCCCTTCTCCATGCTTCAATTTCCTCAAAAGGCTAACTGAAACTTCCCAACCTGAAAGATCACATCCTTAAAACCATACACATTTTGGACCAAGATCGTTTCCTCCTTACTGGAAAAGACAATCTTGAGTTTAATTTTGGGGCTCCCATTCAGCAGTCTACGAAAAGGGCCTTGGGCTTGGGACACTTCTCTACCAAGAGATAAAGGAGCCTACACATATGTGCCAGGTCTATTACCTTATGTGGGAACAGCTTTCCCTGTTCACAGTCAGTGTGTGCTCTTCTGTTTCAGTGTGTGCAGCATAGGGCACCTGACCAACACCTCTGATGAATCTGTCCTTCCTGTGGAAGGAAAGGGGTCCTTCCACTGTGCTCACTGAGAGGTGAGCAAAAGTGAGATTCTTTACATGGACTGCAAGGGCACACCTGTTGGCTAAGAGGGTCTGACACCCACTACTGGAGTGGATCTCGCTCTGTCTCTACATACATGAGCATTATTGTTCTGTCCGGTGCTTAACTACCTTGTGTTTTCCTTGGCAACTCCGCTACCAAATGAAGTGCGTAGTAGTGTTTAGCAACCTTCCCTAGAATGTATATTGTGTGTTTCTCTGCTTGACAGTGCCCCACAAAATCCTTAATATTGAGTCATTTTTATAATTATAAGAGAAAATTATTTCATAGCTCTAGATTAAATATAAACACAAAGTGCTCTGAAACCTCTCATCTATGAAACAACAGAAAAAAATAGATTTCACAATTTTTCAAAAAATTGTCTGTAAAAACTTTTAAAAGCGGTACTCAATTTATCAAATAGACTGATTTAAATATATATTATTATGTTATATGTTTTTATAGATTATGTTTTAGGTTTCATTTGAGTATGTTTCTACGTGTATTATGTGCCATATATTACTAGACTTTTTACATATATTATGTGTCACCAAAGCATACCTAGAGCCCTGTTTATGGTTAAGTCTTAAGAAATTTTACAACAAAACTAAGATATATCAGTTATCAAC
Organism: Galemys pyrenaicus; assembly: GCA_019455555.1. NCBI lineage: Eukaryota > Metazoa > Chordata > Mammalia > Eulipotyphla > Talpidae > Galemys > Galemys pyrenaicus. Next base: position 515,255 of record JAGFMF010012074.1, on the reverse strand, counting down.
TTTCCTGATAGTAACGATTACTTCATATCAGTGGGTAGAACTTTTGCCATATTTCTCTTCACAAGAAAAGTTAAGTAAATAGATTTTAGATTTCTCTATTTACTTCCAAAGGACAGGTCAGATGATAATATCAGTCAAAGAAGATCATTACCCAAAGGCCAAGAATCTTGCATTCCTGTCCCTGAATAGCCTGCTTATATTAGTGGATAAAATCTCCATTTCCATCCATAAATTATTCTTAAAGAAAGGTAAAAAAGAATAATAGCTTGATAAGTATAGAAGGGTCATAGGGGATGCCACCTTTAAACTCATCTACCATTTTTCATAGCACAGGCCTCTGTCCTCCTCTTTTGCACACCCAACCCCTGCCCCCATTACAGATTTTGTCCAGCACAAAGGACAAATAGATTCAAGTTCAATTGGTCTACCCTGGTTGAAATAATCATGGAGAAGGGGAGGTCAAGTCTATAGCCAAGTTCTCTTCATTAAGAAGATGTAGAAAGCAGAACATAAACACCCCGTGATTGTTAAAAGCATGAAATAATATTCACATTGATAGGACCTTAGCATAAAAAAGAATTTCATTAAATAGAAATAAAAAAGTTCAATGACCCTTACCACATCTAAGGATATTCTCAGAATTTAGCAAAAGAAAACAAATATATATAGGAGAGAGATGATTTTTTTTTTCAAAATTCCTTCTAAAATAGCTACAATTTGGCAGAAAGGACCAAATATCTTGCCATTAAAGAAAGACCCATCCCATTGGTCATTTCTTTTTTTTTTTTTTAAAGATTTATTTATTTATACATACAAGATCTGGGGTACAGGCCAGAGTCCAGGGCAGTGAAAGGATTCACCAGAGACCTTGCAGAATAGGCAGACTGACTGAAACACACTGCTGAGGGGAGCAGTGGGTGAGGCAGGAGAGGTCTGCTGCACCATGTGGGTCCCCTCCCTGGCTGGAGGCAGGGATTGAACTCGTGCTGCAGTGGCTGCGGTTTGCTTCATAGTGCATTGCTTAACCCGCTGCGCCACCAGGGAGGCCCAACCCATTGGTCATTTTTTTGCTGCATCTCTGGAATTTCTTCTTTCATTTCTTAAAAATAATGGTATGTTTCTCTCCTGCTTACATCAATCAAACCTAATTTTTGGAACTTTGATATCCTGTAGCTGTGCTTGAATAAATGGAGTCTTAACCCCTTTTATCTTTTTGGAATTATATCATCTGGCCAGACAAACTTCTCTCTGCCTGGAGTCTTAGTGGCTGGCTCATTTCCTATATTTTTTTCATTAACCTTTTAATATCATCAATATTGGCAGAAGAATGTGCTTGTAATAGAACAGCTACATTTACAAAACTAAAATATATTTATTTTCTCTCAAGTTCAAACCTCACAATTCTGGGAAAGAACACAAGTTATGAGGAGCCTTCACCAAATGGCTTGAACTGAAAGTCAAATTCACTGTTTTCCTTCACACATAAACAATGAACCAAAAAGGTAGGGAAGAAGGAAGGGATGGAGGGTTCTTCCTAAGACACACTCCCAGTAGGAAAACACTTTTTGATCCATAAAAAAAGTCTTTTGACATTTCATTCTTGTTATCAAATAAATCTCTGACAATATACAGATGCACATTCATGTTGACAATCAGTATTTAAACTAAGTTCTGGTCCCTAAATCTTAATAAATACAGTGGTTTAAAAAAAAAAAAAAACAGTACTATAGGTGTACGTTTGGTAATGTTTAAAAGAATAGCCTCAGCTCCTGTTTCATTCTTTATTTGGAATTCTTGCAACTCTGTCGCTGAACATCTTGAATTTGTTTTGCATGTCATCAACTGTATGAGATGAATTTTTTTTTTATCCTTTATTAACTATACAATCAAAGTCTCAGACCCTGCATGATTCCCTAAAATTTGTGGCTTTCAGATCAGCAGTGCCCCAGCTCAAGAAGGAAATTGCTTTCAGGCAGTATTATTCAAAGAGTCTTGTTTCCATTTCATCTTTTATTTAACGCTGCTGTGTCATCTCGGGTCCTTCACAAGGACTTCGATTATTTGATCGGCAGCAGCCAGTGACATTTTTCTTTCTTGTTTGCTTGTTGGGTAGGCGCGAATAGAAATTATTTTTGTTGAAAAATTAGACATCTACTTAGTGGTTGGGGAAGTTTTACAAAGGTCATAAAGATTTTACTGTGAAACAATTTTTAAAAGGGGGTTTCTCTAAAATGAAGAGTTTTGCAGAATCACCTGAAGGGTGCCCACAGCCATGGCTTAAATCACCTACATTATCTCTTTCTTGATTCCCTGGTGACTGATAGGATGATAGCAACCTGACATTCTTAGTGTTTGAACAGGACTCTAGATTAATTCTTGGCAGGGAAGTAAAATTAAGTCAGGGGTTTTCTTTTCGCACACACCTGAGGGGTTTTTATTGTCCTGGCACACTTGACACCAGACAGGCACTAGATATAAAAGCCAGCCCATAAGTTACTTGAAAAAGTTACAATATGATCATCCTATAGTAATTTTACATAAGACATTAAGACGTGTGTCTATTCTTTTCCCTATCTGTACCCAGATTTGACTCATAAATGAAAAATATTTTAAATATTTTTAAGTGCTGAATATATTGGAATCTTTTATTTCTAGTCACAGCCTTATGAACAAGGCATTACATTTTCAGCTTCCAGGTAAAGAAGATGAGGTGTGAGAAGTAGTTACTTGCATAATATTGTACATTTAGTAATTAGTGAATCCAACATTAGTCCCAGAGTCAAGACTATAAATCTATGTTTATGCCACAGGGCATTTTATACTTATCTGCATCTATTTACCTAATTATTGAAGAATATTTATGTTTTGTGAAATGTATGATCATAACAGAAAATATAAATGACATAAAAGAATAAGAACTAAAATGTAATCCTTACATAAGTCCCTCACTCAAGGATTATTCTCTTAACTTCTCATTTATTCGTTTCCAGAACTTTCATTCTCTTCTCTTACTCATATTTAATATCCTACTTTTAAATTTAACATTTCATGAGCCTTTTATGTCATTAAATAAAATTGTCTGAAAAAAACTAACCTTAAATGGTTAGTAACACAATATTCCATTATATAACCATATTTGACATATAATTTATGGTGAGAAAGAAGATATTTTCCTTTTAGGAAACACTGGTCTCTTAGTCTCTCTCCTTTCCCACAGACTCCAGGTGCGAGCACATAACTCTGACCTGTTCAACAAAATATTTCAGTCACTTTTTTTTTGAGAAGGATCTGTATGTAACTCAAAATGTTTCAGTCTGAAACCTTGACAGATTCTATGTGTTGATATTCTTAAATTGGTAAGCCTAGGGTTCCTTTTGAGAGGTCAAAATGAGGGTAGCTCTAAGGAGAATGGATTGAAGCAAAAATATGCTAGCATTTGCCTTTACACTTGAGTATCCCAACACCTGAAGGACTGATTTAAGAAGAAAGTAAAACAAAACAAAACAAAACAGCAACTCTATGACAGGTGAAAGAGATATCTTGAATTAGAAAAAAAAAAAAGTTCTCCCTCTTTTGTGAACAAAGGGCCCTCCAATTTCTTCTTATACTGGGCTTCACTGTAATCATGTGGTCAGCCCTATATAGAAAGTTTATTCATTCATTTACAGAATGAGTGGATGGTTAAGCACAAAAAAGTGCAGAAAGAAACTACTTTCCTGCAAAGGCTTTTGATGGAGACTGGAAGGAGTGTATACTTTTTAATGCTTCTTTGTTTGGGGAGGATGTATTAGTCTAACTGTTTTTGAATGTCAGTAGCTAGGAGTCCGTGGAGAGGGAAGTAATAAGAGGGAAGTGATAGGTGATGGAGCAAAGCACAGGGAAGATGGAGGGTCTCACCAGCTGGACTCCTAAGGGCAGAATTGTGAATATATTGAACACCAAAATAACCACTGAATATATTAGCTAAGAAATATCAGCATTCTGTGGAAGGGGTTGGACACCCTGGAACCAGGAAAAAGGAGAAAAAACCACTCACTAAAAAAATGGCTAACAGAATTTAAAGATGGATGTATCTTGTAGAATAAGAATGGATGAATACAACAAATGAATGCAATGTGAATAGACAGTCAGTTAAAATGGCAAGATCATCTTAAGAGAAAATGAGCAAGGGGTGTGAATAGGGGTTTAAAAAGAGAAGACCTATTTTTAAAAGATGATTCAGAGCACTTCCAGCCAGTGGAAAGGCTCCATTTAAGATCAGATGGCATGCATTTGTAATAATCCAGGGCTTCACATATAGCAGACATTTGGAAAAAAATTTGTTGAACAAATCCCAGGTCAGTTTGGCCTCATTTTGGATCACCCATTAACAGCTCCCCAGAATGGTGTGGTCGGAGACCCTGGGTTGCCAGCTGGCATGGTTAAAAATTGCAAGCCTTTGCCTATTTCTTTAGGTTCAAATTCTCTGACACTATCTTTACAGTCTCTCCTCCAACTACTGCATACCACTTAACTTCTTCCTCAAAAACAGTTTCATCACTCCAGTTCCTTACTTTGCATATGTTATTCCCTCTGCCCATAGTCGCTCCGTAGGTTGAAGAATTCATACTGGACTCGGTGTCCAACTCCAGCTCCTTTGAAAGCTTTCCAGATATCCTTCTTCACAGACATTTGCCACAATGCCTTACTCACCTATCTCTATAATTACAACTTATACATAACACTTTAATTAAAGCTTATTTTCTTCCCACTACAGATAGCATTCACTAAGACTTGGAATGCATTATTGTAACCCTATGATATAACATATCTTGAAGTAAGTGCTCAATAATTGTTTGCAGACTGATTAATTGATTAAATGAAGGACTTATCATTAATCATGGATATGGAAGTGCGTTGAAGCATGAAACTTAAATTTTAGGGCGGAACCACATGACAAAGATCAGTGGTTGATGTCCATTATTTATGCTACTCAGCATCCATTTGTCTCTTCTTTTTTTGACAAAAACATTTTAAAAATATTTGTGTCCTTACTGTGGTCTCTACTTGTTGTCAACACCATTCCAAACTTCATCAGACGTATAAGAGAAAGTCTGAGTTGCAGTTCTTGAAGAGCACCCAGGGGTGTTGAGCAGAGAAGGGTCTAGTCATTTGGTCAGAGTTCCACCTCTGAATCAGCATTTCCTCTGAATGTCTGTTTAAGGCACTTTGTGCCTGATGTTCTTTTATCTATAGCCCCGAGTATTCTACCAGAATCAGTGTCATACTGGTCATCTACAGTAGGTTTAGAATTAAAGAGTAGCAGGCCTTTGTGGATGAGGGTCAAGTGGAAATAAGTCCTGGTAGGCAGGAGAATGCAGTGAGCAGGACTGAAATGGCCCTTGGACCCTTCTGCTGCTGGTCTCAATATTACACAACGTAAGGGTAAGCGATTGACTTCTGCCTGTGTGCACAATGATTTCTATGTCCTGACCCTTATTGTTCTCTGACCCGATCCACGGACACATTCAAGGCCTCTGTTATATTCGTTATTTGTGCTGATCTCACTTTTAAGTCTGAGAAAAACTTGGGCAGGGGTGTATATGTGTGTGCATCTGTATGTGTGTTTGTGTGTGTGTGTGTGTGTTTAGCATTGACCCACTGCAATAAAAACCAGAAGTATATTATGCCATTTCCCATGAATAAAAATTTCAGAATATCCATTCCCTCAAAAAATAAAAGCACTGCATAGCTTCTGGTAAAGTGTAAATAAATAAGACCGATTCACACAGCTTCCAACCTGCAACTGAGCATCTCCATTTGGACAAAGAATAGAGTACAGGCACCCCTGGCTGGCTTTTTGTTGCTGAGTCTATTACCTTTCCCAGGCTCCGTGTCTTGTATCCATTATCACATCATATTTTGTAGGCTGCCACGCTGTCTGTCTGTGCTCTGTTAACTTTGCCTCCTGTTCCTGCTGAAACAAAGCCAAGGGTGGGTCACGGCACTTCCCTTCAGTGCCTTTCACTTTACTACTCACTCCCCCAACTAAGTGTCTTTTCTCTGCACCTCCCTGAAGCTCCCTGGCACCTCTCACCAACACCAGAGGCACAGACCTGAGGGTATTATTTACAGAATTTTCAAGAGGAGAAAAAAAAACCCTGAACGTTTTTGTTCTCTTCCCTACTCCTCCAAAGAGGGCACTGCTGGAACCTTTGAAACAATAAGTAAACTTGAAATCTGCAAGTGTTCAAAGGCTCTCTGGTTAGTCCCCAAAGAATGTTCCCTGGCACAGCCTCCAACTGTCTGCTTCGGGGAAGGTTCAACTATCTCCTCAGGCAAGTCCTGAGTAAATCTCTCTGTGAGAGCAAAAGCCCTTCTTCTCCTGCCTCAACAGAGAATATCTTCCTAAATGTAATAACCTTTGACCCAGACTGGAGCATAACATGATTCCCTTCCGAGAGGGTCCTTGGAAGTCTCCCTGCTATAGGGAATGCCTAATAGCCCTATTCAGTGTGATAGACAGTTATTTTGCCATCATACTTAATACCGTTTGTCTAAAACAGGTGCCATTTTTTTTTTCTGACGAAGAAAATTGGCATATCCTATGTTGGCAGCTTTTAAAAATTTTAATATGAGAGGAAAATTAAGAAGAGTATTAAAAGGAACTCTGATATCCATCCTCCCCAAAATGTTATTGTAGTCATTCTCACCCTTCCAAACACTGTCACATATCCATTATGCTGTCACGGATCAGTGTACAATTGACAGAGAATAAGATTGAGACAGTCCATCAATCTAATGTCATACCATGTAATAAAAGTCTATAGAAATCCTGTAAATGCTAGTTACACCGCCAGATATGGCTCCAAAGTGCCGATTGGAGTAAAATGTTCTAAATGGCTATAAATAGGTAATATGTCCTAAGGAAAATATGACTCTTAGTGGTACTGAAAAGAGAAATAGCAGAAATTACAGATTATTACCAATGGAAATAAGGCCAGAGGATACTAGCATAAGATATGGGTCTAGGGAGATAAACGAAAAGGAGATAACCCCGTGTCAAACAATCTTTCTGATTCACTATTTATAATGGTCTATGTGCTTAAGGCCTTCTCGAATATGTACATAAAAAAATTGCAATCTTCACTTCAATTGCAAGAATTTAAAATTTTATCTCAATGGTCTAATCTTTGTTATCCTTGGTGAAAACTTGACTCAAAGTTATGCTATTTTTTATGCTAATTTGTTAAAAGCTAAAATTATTTACCTAAAAGGATCAGAGTACTAGTCTTGGATTTCACCATTACTCTATCGCTGTTTTTATGAATGGCTTCTTAATCCTTTTACTGTGGACTCAGTGAAATGTTTTTGATTTTTTTTATCTTTACTTTTAGGTCATTGTTTACTCAGCCGCACTTAGAAAATCTCTTAAGAAATTATCATCCTTATGAAAACATTTTTGACATTTGTGGGGAGACTCAGAAAGGTTCTGTAAACAGATGTGTGTCGCCTGTTAGAACCCCCAAGTGACTGGTAAGGGGATATTCACAATGTCATGGTTTCAGGCAGCATCAGCTTCCAGAGCCTGAAACCAAAGCAAAAGTCTTTACAAAAGAACAACAGATGGCAATCAGCACCTTGGTCCATGTATACTGACTCAGAAATTTACCTTTAAAACCTACTTTAAATAAATGTTTCATAATTTGTTTTGCTTAGCTATTTTATGAAAGGCAGGTTACTCTTAAAGTTAGGTAATACATTAGTCAAGCCTCTCTAGACAATCAGAAACAATAGCATATAAATGCATTCTAAAGGAATTGTTTCCCAGCTAGCAAGTCCAGAGTTTGTAAGGCAGGAGTTAATGCTGCAATCTTGACACAGAATTTCTTTTATATAATAGGAAACCTTGGGTTTTGCTCTTAAGGCTCTCACCTTGATTGGTTGAGGCCCACCCTCACTGCTGAGTGTAACCTACTCCAAGTCCCTTGATTGTAGATGTTAGCCAAATCTGCAAATTACTCATCCCAAAATCTAGATTAGTGTTGAGTAAATAACTGTTCACCAGGATCTGGCCAAGTTGCCATGTAATACTATTTTAAGTTGTGGTGTTACTGTAGCTGTATTCCCTTCCCACCTCAGAGCGTATATAGATACCTCTAATTTCTGTTTTTATATTATTTCTGAGAGAGGTTCTAAATGTCTCACTTACTTCAATGTAGTTTTCATAAAATCTTAATTGTTGAAGGAGTTCTGAAACTCTGAACCAGTCATTTCTTCAAAATTTTAAGTTTTATTATAAATCACAAAATGAAATTTGTTTTTTGGTGTGGTAAAAATAGAGACTTTTGTGGGAAAAATATTTATTTCTTTGATGCTTGCCAGCAAATATATTTGCTGATTAATTTCTTTGCCTGTTTCTGTGTATCTGTGTATCTGTATACCTACATATATTTATTTATATCTATATCTGTATATCACACACACACACATATAACTGAATATAAGGAAAGGTGGTGTTTTAGATTAACAGACTATATTATTTTAACTTTTTGTCTGGTTGATAGATGCTTAGGCTATTTGTTTTGTTTGTTTCATGTTAAACAACATTACCTTTTATATCTATATTCTTCCCCTTACATATGTATAAGAATGAGTTTAATTGTTTTTTATGCTGCAAGACTGATTCTAAAATGTTTTCAGTCATAACTACAAAAAAAGTAGAATGACTGAATCAAACACTGCAATATTCTTTTCATTGTAATTAACATCAACATATTTTTTAATTATTTCTATTTAATCCTCAATGTGTTTAATCCTGTTTTCCTGTGCCCTTGAAAGATTTAAATTATCCTGTATTTTTGTCAGTTTGATGGCTGAAAAATATTTTATTGTGGCTAAATTTACAACTACTTGAGTTACATTGGATTAGGAATATTATATATGTCCATTTTCAACAAAATGTTTTCAAAAGTATTATGAAAGTCAAACTCAGTCAGAGTCAAGATAATGAAATTTTCATTTAAAAAAGCAACAATATTATTTAACCTAACTGTATCAAAGGATATGTGATGCCATTATAGGTGAAGAAAAGTTTTCATTTATCCTCTTATGTTCTTCAAATGGAAATTGTGACTAGCAAAAGCTAGAATAATGGAAAACAAAGCATGCAAATTTTGTTTTAATTTTCATGCACAGGAACTCCCAGCAAAGTAGCTAGAGGCCCAGCAGCTTATATACTATTTTCATATTGGGTGCTAAATTGTGGACAAGTGAGGAGGTGCAGGAAAGAGGGGTAAGACTTCTAGACTGGTAAATTGTGGGAAGACACATATGGGGAAACTAAAGGAAGATAAAGGTTATTTTAGTCAGATTTGTGGAGACTCAACTTGGGTGCCAACTTTCCATCTTCTTTATGGTCATAAATCTCTCCCAGAGAAGGGATTTAAGTTAGTCCTCATTTCTCAGGACTTTCTGCTTTTAGTTAGATAAGGAAGGCTCTGAGAAGCCTTCCTTCTGCCTCTGTTGATTCTCAACTGCCTCCAATTCAAGATAATCCACATGCCCACATTGCATATTCAAGAGTGACAGACGTTTTCAGAGACTTTTCATTATTTAGCCTATGTATTATTGTGCGATGTGAAAATCTTGGGAACTTTGATTTGCTTGTATGTACTGAAAATTTCTCTAGAATTGGATTTGAAACTGGAGACATCCCTTATTAATCGAATAACTACAAAAATGTCTTTGCTCTCAGTTTCCATTTCTGCATGTAAACAGATTAGAACCGACCTCAGAGTGTTGAACTATCATGCATGTGTATACATGTGTTTGCACACACATACACACACAGACAAGAACACTATCCACATATCAACTTTCTAAATCCAGCAAATCTGACTTGATGGTGTTTTTACAGAACTCTACTTCATCTTTAAAAAATGTTTTCCTACCCACTATTCTTTTTTGGTGCTCACATCAAGTAGGGGAATAGGCTGGAATTTGAAACAAAAAGTAACAAAACTCACAAAAGTTAAATAACTTGGTCAAACCAACTTGGTAGGTTGGTGCATATTTGGTCATGTGATTCTGAGGTTAATTTCCATGTTATGTCACATTTGGATCAATATAGTGAATACATATATTCTCACATTTTAAATAATAAATATCTATATTTTCCTTAAATATATAAGTTCCATTGTATCAAATTCATAATGTTCCTACTGAATAGATATTAATTGATAGATAACTTAATATTACAAACAAAAATCTCTGATGTAAGGGATATTATATTGCTGGCCAATTATAGTGTCTATTTTAGCGTTCTACCTAACAGTGGGAGCTTGAAATCCTTGGAGGCTTAAGTAGACCAGTAAATAGGTTAAATGATTTCTTCTCCATATATGAGAAGGAAGTAATTCCAACTTGAAGATAAAGTTATCATAAGAATGTCAGTGTGAACAGGCTTCAAGATGTGGAGACCAGCCCAGGATGACCTCTCCAGGCCTCATCTGGTTCTGGATACTTTTTCTTCCCTTCTCTCCATTATCAAAGTACTCTCACCACCTGCCCTAGGGGCTACAGTGCATCTGATAAGCACATTCCCAGGAAGGTGCAAATGTCTGATAAAGCTGGACAGCTCTTCCCAGGAGTGTCTGTACTTTAACAGAATGTTAGGTCTTAGGCTGGGGTCTCAAACCAAAATGCCTCAGGATCAGGTGAGCCTCTAACAAGAGTGAAGTGTTGGGGCACCTGTGCTGTTCTCTCTCTCTTTTCTTGAAATGTCAGCCTTTCTATTTTATCTACTTTTATGATATGCCTAGAGAAATATATTTGTTCATTTGACTGTAAAATTAATACTTGATATATGTCACCTGATACGCAGCCTCAGTTTCTAGGACATTGGTGAGGGAGGTGAAACACTATCTGACTATCGCTCACCACCAACTCACCCTTGCCCACTCTGAATGAATGTCTGAGAAGCAGAGTTTTCTGATTGTTTTCCACAAGGACTCAAATATCTAGCTCTTAATGTAAATCACATAGATTTCATACTGTGTCCCAGAAGTTGAAAATATGAAGTATGCACAATTCCATGAATATCTGATAGAAATGTGGCTCTTAAACTGACTATTTATAATCTCTCATTTAATTTCAGGAAATGAAATCATGAAAACTTCAGATAGCATGCACAAGATTTGAAGCAATAGCTTTGAATGGACATACCAGAATAACTGCAGGCTGGTCAACTTTGCTCAGATTAGAAAAAGGTGCTCCTCCCTGAAGGCACTTTATTTCCATATGTCAGGAAATTATAATATATTCATTCTGTTAGGATAGGAGGGAGAGGAGACGTTGATATCAACCGTCAATGAGTTATTTTAGTAAGTGTACAGACCCATGGTGTCTAGAAAAGGAAGGGTGACCTCTGTGGTTGTGCAGGACTTCACTGGCATAAAGAGATATACTAACCCAAGAAAATAATTCTTGGACTGGCTGAATCTTGCAGAATAACATCCTGCCTCTAATAGCCAAAAGTTTAAAAATTTATCTTTTCCTGATATTCTCTCTCCCCTTGGGAGTAATGATACAGATAGCCTTTAAGGGCTCTGCTGAGCTAATCATGAATCTTTTAGACATTAAAAATTAAATAAATAAAAATGGTATTTTGAAAACCACAAAATCATCAGGATAAGTATTATTTTGCTAGGGCTGCTGTGACAAAGTGCTCAAGCTGAGGGGCTTAAACAACATAAGTTCATTATCGCACAGCTCTGGAGACTAAAGTCCAAGATCAAGGTCTCAGCAGGGTTGCTGCTTTCTCAGAATTCTGAAGGAGAATCTGTTCTATGTCTCTGTCCTAACATATGGTGATTTTCTGACAACCTTTGATGCTCCTTGGCTTGTAGATTCATCACCCTGATATCTGTCTTTATCTTCCGTGGTATTTTCCATTGTGCATCTCTGTGCCCAAATTTCTGCTTTCTACAAAATCCTCATTATAGCTTGTTATAGCAGGGCTCACCTTAATGATCTCATCTTATTTTAATCAACTGGGAATACCCTATTTCCAAATAAGATTATATTCTAAAGTATTGGGGTTTAGGGGATTAGTCCATGGGGTTTAGGACTTGAATATGTGAATTTTGAGGGGACACGAGTCAATCCATAACAGGTTATTTCTAAAGTCATATTTATTTTATTTTTTAAATTCTATCATATAATGTCAATAAAGTACAGAACTTATTTTAATTCTAATTCTGTAACATTTACTTTTATGCCAAATAGACAGTAATAGTTATTTTAAATATGTATATGTTTAAAATGAAAATATAATACATTTTGAGCTAAATATTACCCTCCTTTTTTGGAACATCTGCATTTAGCACATTTGTGTGTGTGTGTGTGTGTGTGACATAGAGAAAGAGAGAGTGTGTGTTTGCATTCAAAGCCTCAGTGCTCTCCTTTAGATTGCTGAGTGATTTCCCACTTGCCAACAGCTCTTCACTTTATATGAATCTAAACTACTCACATTGTGAAATCCCTTTCATTCCTATAGCTTACAGAGTAATTGCCTGCCAGTATCCCTTTTTTTTGTAATTTACTTTTAACCATAAAGGAAAGCCTTTTTTTAATTTTCTTGAATGCCAAATCATTCAGTACTGAAGGTATCATTTCAGTATGCCATATAATCTCATTCAAAGTGAAAAGGAAATGTAGCACATCAGCAAGAAACAGCCCATTCTGAACCTGATTTAAGGGACTCTATTGCTTGGATCACCCAGTCTTCATACGGAAATGTTTGGAAATTTCACTGAGGACAATGCTCAAATACCAATATCATTAGTGGAGTTAGTGACATTATGAGTTCAAGCTATAGCTGAAACATTTATTTATTTGGAATGATGCTCAGGAATGCAAAGAGCAACAGACTAAAAATCAGGACATTATTAAGGTCTAGTTCCACCATGCCCCATGTAGATTTGTTTTCACTTGTCCATTCACTTTCATTTATTCCTATCTAAATTCAGTGTTCGGCACTAAGAAGATAATGATGACTATGATACAGATATGACAGATACAACTTTTTTTTTAAAGATTTATTTATTTATGCATACAAGAGCTGGGGTACAGCCCAGAGTTGCAGGAGGTGAGAGGATTCACCAGAGACAGAGTGGGGAGCAGAACAGGCAGATGGGTTGAAACACACTGCTGAGGGGAGCAGCGGGCGAGGCAGGAGAGGTCTGCTGTGCCTTGTGGGTCCCCTCCCTGGTAGGGGATCAAACTTGCGCTGCTTGTGCTGCTGTGCAGTGGATGCTTCACAGTGTGGCGCTCAACCCACTGTACCACCACAGAGGCCCCCAGATACAACTTTCAATAAGCACTGGTAAAGATTAAAATAAAATGAATGTAGAATGTACTAAGTGCAGGCTAAGCTGTTATGAGAAGACTTGAAAATACAGTGATAAAACACATACAAATGACATAAAAAGAGGAAGCAATATGTGATTTTCATCTCTGGGTCCCTGATGGATGCTTTAGTTCTTATTATCAACTTATCAAGAGGGGAAGGGCCTGAGGATTTATCTATATTCCATTATAGGGATATAATTGTTTGGTGGTATAAATCAGCTCTGTTTATAGCTGATAAACAACACTTAATAGTGTGGCCTCAGTGAGATGAAAGGGAGTCTGGGAATGCAATCCTTATCTGAATGCCATGTTTGTAACTTAAAAATGAGAGAGTTCTACTAGTTAAAACCATATTCATTAATAATGAATTAATATTGGTGGAAAATAGCATTCTTGTTCTAGGGCAGGGTGAGGGGTACCCCAGAGCCCCCGAACCTGCCTGCTATAAATAGGTTCTGCCATCTACAACATCAGAAACCAGAATTCCTCCTTTTCCTGGGGACCATCCTGTTAGAGTCTCTACTTTAATGTGCCAAATGGAACATCTAGTAGGTAGCTGGGGTGGAGGTGGAAAGACGTGACATATCAGTGAGATGGAAATCCCCATCTTGTTCATATGTGACATTAAATCTAAGAAAGATAACAAGAGGGCCTGATGGTAAGAGAAAAAGACTGGGTAATTTAGGCTGGGAATGCCACCAGTGAAAAAGCTTTGAAACAAAATGATGTTCAATTAGAGAAGAGAAAAAAAAGTGTTAGGATGGATATATTTTGTCATAAAAAGGGTGACAAGGATAATTCTGCAAATGTGAGAGTCAAATTGTGAAATGATTGTAATATTTATACTAGAAATTATAGGGAGTAAATCAAGAACTTAAACTAAGGAGTCTTCGTGAGATTTTCATTTTTAAAGAGTTGGTGTTTGAATAAGGGTGGGATAAGTATGGGAAATGAATGAACTATGGGAGAGGACTACAGCATCTTTGGTGGTGTCTGTAGTGTGGTAACATATATCCAAAAAGGTGGAATCCTTTATTTGTCATATAGAGTGTTGTAAACCAATGTTACCTTAATAAAACAATGCATAAATGAAAAACAAATAAAACTATTGAGGAAAGGCTGAATGCAGCTAGGGGGAGGAATCAGGCTTTGTAGTAATCCAAGTAGGTGTCTGTCATTAGACTCTGGGGCTAGACTACATGGGCACAGGCAATATGGCAGATAAGAGACAGGGCTAAATGGTGACTGCATGTTGGTTGTAAAGGATATGGAGGAGTCAAGGATGTGTCCTTATCCTCAGGCCTGGGAACCAGAGTGATGACAATTTCACAAGTTGGGAGAAATTTAGGGACAACTTTAAAGCACAGGGGATGGTGGAAGAATTCCATTTGAAATCACTGACTCTGCTGTAGTTGGAAACTTTTAAGCAGCTATTTCAGAAGGTTTATGTGTTCAGGAAGGTTTACTTGTTAGGAGCTCAGGAGATATGCCTGAGTGGAAATGTAAGTCTTAGAAACGTGGAAGATTTCTCTTGTTATCAGGCAAAGAGAGAGGGCATAGACATATCTATAAAGAATATCACTATGCGGGCCTCCCTGGTGGTGCAGTGGGTTAAGCAATGCACTATGAAGCAAACCGCAGCCACTGCAACACGAGTTCGATCCCTGCTGCAGGCCAGGGAGGGGACCCACATGGCACAGCAGACCTCTCCTGCCTCACCCACTGCTCCCCTCAGCAGTGTGTTTCAGTCAATCTGCTCTGCTCCCCACTCTGTCTCTGGTGAATCCTCTCACTGCCCTGGACTCTGGCCTGTACTCCGGCTCTTGTATGTATGTATAAATAAATAAATCTTAAAAAAAAAAGAATATCACTATTTAAGGAGACTGATTAGGAGAGAGGCTTCCCCAAAGTAGAAAAAATAACACTAAGACTTTAAAATAAAATATGAAGGAAAAGTCCAATCTATCATATGCTGTTTTAAGAGGTAGTTAGAAAGTAAACTAAGGATTGGCAACTAGTAGATTCAAGGAGGAAAAGTAGTGTCTATACGAGAATATTTTGGGTATAGTCACATTGTGATTTAGCACTGGGAAGGGGGTGGTGTGGCATTCAGATTCACATATTTAAAGATGTGACTGTGAAGAGTACAAGATACATGGAATACTAGCAACAGAGGGAGATTATGATTTTATCTGCTTGTTTTAATTGTGTAGGCTTTCTCTGAGAAAGTTTTCATGAGATGAGGATGTGTTGAGATTATATAGGGCTGTATATTCAGCACGAATCATTTTCTCTGTCTTAATATTTTTCTCCTGACTTTTACACTGGCACATTTTGCATTTCACATAAAAATAGAAGCTACATTTTCTTAAAAAATGGCATCTCTAGGTCTTTCCTACATGATTCTTATGTTCATAAAAATCATTAGTTTTACACAGTACACAGAAAATAAGTTAACATTCACTTAATGCTATTAGTCTACTATTAGTACTACTTTGTAAGCATCATATCCTTTAATCTTCATAATAATCCCATGATGTAAACTTTTAAAAAAAAACAATTTTACAGTTTAGAAATTGCTGAAGGTCAGCATGCTGATTAAATAACTGGTAGATGAAAAGCAGTCTGAATACAAAACCTGTATTAACTAAACCTAAGTTAGAATCCTAAATTGTCATTTCCTAAGTGTTATATTTGCATCAAGTTTAATTTTTGTTCAAAGATGGTTATAACTCCTAGAATGGAAAGCACATCCTCTTCAAATAGAACCTTCCTGTTTTGTTTTGGTCATCTTTTATCAGGATGGAATAAGATAAAAATGATTGTAAATATCATTATAATAAATATATAAAATGTATATGTCGAACATATATGTGTGACAAACTTTTATGTAGGACAAAACATTATCCTATGTAATACACATATGTGTGTATGTGTATGCATGAACAGTTTGGTAAAACTTGTTTTTCCTGATTCATTGTGTCCATTTCAAAACAAAACCACAAGACTTTGAATATTCATGTTTTTGAATATTTGCAAGTTCTTAACAATCATGAGAGTGACATAACTTCATTATATTAACTTGAAATTCATCATTACACATTAAAGACATTTTCACAATTATAAAGTTCCATACATAGTATAGATGACTAAAATTTTTGTGGAGACAATGTGACAACTTTTTGACAATTTAAACTCTTTTCCACATTGGCTGTGAAATCAGGAGAGAGAGATGTTCTCCATCAAGGAAGAGCTGATGTGAATAGATGAACAGAGTGTGGAAGCAAACAGAAAGAGACAAGAAAACCAAACTTTTCACAATAAGCTCAAATTTAAATGTATGTAATAAAGTTACAACATAATGTTGTAGCTTGGTAATGCAGTCTTAAAATGCAGCAAGCCAATTATACTTTCATTTGAAATTTCATGTCCGTATAATAAGGTTTGTTCTTTATTTTAGGGCTTTATTGTAAGTAGAGATGAGTTGGCTTTTTATTACCTGCATCTATTGCTGACTATAATAAAGGAGAAAAAATTGTGTTGTGTGTGTGTATTGGTGTGTGTGTGCAGGGTACATATGTACAATATCACATGTACCCTATGCCATCATCTCTTTCACATGGCTTGTAACATTACACACCATGTAACTTGTATCAGTTATTTTTTTCTTAAATGCATTCAATAACCACCAAATTGAAGTGTGACCCTATTCTTTTTTCAAAATGTATTTATTTGGTTCTTTTGGAGATAATTATGATGATGGACTTGAAACAGATCCAAAATTAGGTTATCAGTAATATTCCAAATTAGAGAGCTATCTAAAAATTGATGTCAACTGGGAGCTACAATTTTACCATATGCTCTCTGCATATATTCATTATAAAGACATTTACATCCTCCTCCATATTCTCTCTGTGATATATTTTAGTAGAAAAAGTCATGAAAGCAATAACAATCACATCCCTTTCTTATTTTTCTCAACCTGCCATATTAACTGTATTAGAGTAATTTCCTCCCCCACATAAAAAGAGGCTCTTCTTTCTTACTAAGGAACCAAACCTAGAAGGAATACCATTATCATCATGTCTAAATAAAAGAGTCATTCTTCTTTCCTGTTTCCCATACCTATTAGGAAGACTTTTGATTTTTCTGTATGTTCCCAAAGATGTCCTCTTGGTATTGCTGAATGTCATCTTAGGTAATTCAAAAACTCTCATTTTAATTACCTATGTCCATTATTCATTTCCACACTTTCCACAGAGGAGTGAAAAGAGATTTTTAAATGTTTCTATCTTGGCTGTTCCAAAGGACACCTTGTTTAATTAAAAAAAAAGTATTGTCAAAAAGACACTCCCTAGGTATTTGAAAGTATGTAAGCTTTGACAATTACTTGTCTGCCATATATTTACTTTAATGTAATGAACATCATAATAAAAATTGCATTTGTTTTAAAATAAGACAAATTGAAAAATAATGATATTACAGCAACAGTGGTATAGATCAAAAATGTAATCTTAGTAATGTATTGGGATTGTATGTGTGTGTGTGTTTATTTGCTTCTAATTGTTTTGAAAAGGAAGTAAACTCTCACAGTTCAAGAACAAAATACATATACAGTTAAATCAGTACACCCTCTCCTACAACTGCCTATCATTGGCTCAGTTTTCAGTACCCACTTACACTCCAATTTGGGTTATTATTTTTTAGTTGTGTTTCTTATATAGTTTCCAGAGTTTCATTATACATGTATAACATAATATAAATATAGATTATCCTTCTTCTTTTCTGCAAAGTAGTATCTTCTGTTTCTTTTGATTTCTTCCTCATTTAGTATTTCCCCCCAGCCAAGCAAAGTAGTGTGTACTTGTTCTTTCTCTTTTTTCATGCTTAGTTTTTGCATGATTTATCTATATTGTAAAGTATATATATTGTAAAGTATCTATATTGTAAAGTATTCAAAAACTGGCTTTATTTATTGATATGCTTATTCTTTTATTTACTCTACTTTTCTGTTGTCTATCACATCAAACTTTATTATATCTTTCTAATAGCTTTTCATTGCCATGTAACAAATCACAACAAATTTAGTAGCTCAAAGTAAAACTTATTTCATAGTTTAGTTGGTCAGATGCCCAGATAGATTCACCTGCATTTTCTGCTTAAATTCTCACAGACTGAAGTCAAAGGTCAGCTGGGCCAAGTTGGGCTGGACTCTATTCTCAGGGTTTTGGGATGGAATTCCATGCTCAATGATTGCTAGCGAGACTCAGTTCCTTGCTTGTCTAGTACTGAGGTCTCTATTATGTTTTATTAGCCAGCAGTCATTCTTTGCTCCTGGGGGTCATTTTAAAGTTCTTGCCATTTAACTCCTTAGTTCTCAAAATGTAGCAATAGTGCATAGAATCTATCTTACACTTTTACTCCCTCTGAATTTTCCCTTCAGCTGCCAGACAGAGAAAACTCTGCTTTTAAAATCTTAAATGTTTTGGGTAGGTATACCACAATAATCTGCTTTAGACTAATTCAAAGTTAACTAACTAATCTACATGCATCTGTTAAATACTAGTTTGGTATGTAACTTACATAGAACATGACAGTTCCTCATATTCACAAAATCAAGGTTTAGTGTAGGGAATCTTGAGAGAACTATTTTAAAATTCTGCTTTCCACATTATATGTTATTTTACTAACCTTTTTTTTTTTTTGCTTTATTATTTTTTTCAAAAATTTTATTTGAATTCTGAAATCACTTGTTTTCCTTTCTTTGTTTATTGATATTTGTTTATATGGCTATAAGTTTTCCTTTTGGAAACAAAGCAGTATCAGCCATGTGTATATACATCACATTCATTTTTTAATATAATTCTTAATTTCATTTTAAATTTACTTTCAGCTATAGAATTGTTATAGAGTTATATAAATATTAAGGTACAGGTTTAATAGCTTTTTCATATTTTGTTAACATTTCTAAGTTTGTCTTTAGTTCTGCATTGTGGTGAAATACTGTTTTCTTATTCTTTTATTTCAAACAGCACACATAGCTAAAACTTCAGAGTGAATCCTTAACCTCTGTAAGCAGTTTTAGCAGTGTACTCTGAGATCTGCCACCACTGAGTCTTTCTGCCACCATCCATGCTTTAGATAATGTATTTCCACATACATTTAGTTCTTTTTTTTTTTAAAGATTTATTTATTTATGCACACAAGCACTGGGATACAGGCCAGAGGTGTGTGGGGGTGAGAGGATTCACCACAGAGAGCTGGGAGCAGAACAGGCAGATCAACAGAAGTACACTGCTGAGGGGAGCAGCGGGCACAGCAGGAGAGGTCTGCCACGCCACGTGGGTCCCCCCCCTGGCCGGCAGCAGGGATCGAACTCGTGCTTCAGTGGCTGCGATTTGCTTCGTAGTTTGTTGCTTAACCCACTGTACCACCAGGGGAGGCCCCACATACATTTAGTTCTTTACTGCTTTTGAACCACACACACACACACCAACAGACATCCAGATATCTATATATCTGGGTATCTGTTGATTATATATTTCCTAGGTTCTACGATGATGACTATCACATATTTTTCACTGTAGCTTTTATATAATTTTCCAGGTGAAAGGAGGAATAACCCTGATTTACAGTCATATTAGAAGTTATAGTCTAGTAAAACTGATACAGATATTTCAGATGTGGAGAGCCAAATTTTAAGATGCTTAGATTCAAGTATACTATTACTATCAGATTCCCACAGCCCTCAGAATATTATCTACTGTGTTTTTAAAACTTAATCACAAAATAAAATATGAATATTAAACAATTGATTTTGGCTGAATCATCACTAAAATAATTGGTAAAGAACATTTTTTGTTGAGCTTTTCAGTTATCCTATTTGGGAGGAAAACATTTTCTCTCCTCTTTTTCACTCTCTCGCTGTTTTTTTCAATCAGCAATTAGGTTTGAAGAAATATTTCCATATTTCCAGTTTCTTGAGTTATCAGTCTGCGCTCTTTCTCATCTCTGAATTGTTTATTTATTGCTGTTTTTCTGTTTTCTAGGTTAGAATGCTTAATGAAATTCTAGCAAGAAAATGCTTACCTTTCTTTCAACCTCCTGGTTTCCTTAGAGGATTTGGTACAACATTGAAATGTGATTGGCAATATCTATTCTCAGGGACTGCCTCTCCTTTTGAAACAAACAATGGGTTAGGCAGTCCTCTGAAGTATACAGGCACCACTCCAGGCTATTATTTTGAATAATCTGCTTTGGCGCAGGAACACTCATGCAAGGTGTTGAATGTCTTAAAATATGCGGTGCTACATGAGTGCCTACAGCACCTCAGGGTGAAAACTGAGCCCAGTATAAGAATGAATGATGGAGCCTTTGTGCTTTTCTCAATGTTCAAGCAGGTGTATTGGCATTTACACATGCCTATGTGATGTAGCTTTCAGACACAGATAAAACTCTTTGATGATTACACATTTCTACTGTACAAAGAATTCATCACCATGCTAAGGCAGTTTGCTTCTAATTGTTATGTTGTTTCCTCCTCTCTCACATTATCTTGTTTTATGGGAGAGGTGATTTTTACAAAGCTACATTTGCTGTACATCTAATTTTGTAAATATGCAACCAAATCAAAGGGAATTGCAGTGAGCTCTTATGTTTAAACTAAAAATACACATTGATGTCGAAGGAACAAAACCAACAAGATTCACTTGGGGGAGAATTCAATGTCAATACATTCTTCGATGGAATGGTTTCATAACTAGATGTTATTATTAAATTGGAGGATATTGCAAGATTTTCTGTGAAAAATTGATTAAATATGCATGTGGAAATTGGAGGAGCTTGGTGCACGATGTGGAGGGAAAAGTAAATATGTGTAGGGAAAGTGTAAGAGAATAATACTCAAATGGAATGTGGAAAGAAATAAGCAAAGTCTTTTAACACTAAAGAGCGCACTTCAAGTGACTGAACCTGAGTAATGCAGACTTAATTCAGCAGTAAAAGGTCGAAACTGATAGAAATAGAGATCTATCTTCTATCTATCTATCTATCTATCTATCTATCTATCTATCTATCTATCTATCTATCTATCTATAAATGAAAGAAATGCTTACCTTTCTTTCAACCTTCTGGTTTCCTTAGAGGATTTTGTGCAACATTGAAATGTCATTGGCAATATCCATTTTCAGGGATTACCTCTTCTATTGAAACAAACAATGGGTTAGGCAGTCCTCTGAAGATATATCTGTTGTTAAAGGACATCTATCCTTAAAGGAATGCTAAACATACAGAAAAGAATTAGAGAAACAATCAAAAATATGGTGAAGTGGCAGCACTATGTTTAAGGAAAAAAATAAAAGGATGCTTTTTTTTTTTTAACATTTCACTGTATATTATAGAATGTTTCCAGAAGGTGAGATTTGCCCAGGACTGTTAAAAGATGTGGCCCCACCTACCTAATAATTTTTATTTTTAGTCATTCCTTCTTAGACTCTTTCTGCTTCAACCCATGTGAATTTTGTGCCATATCTAACGTTACTAATTCTCTCAACCCCAGATGATATTTTCCAGAAGTTTCTTCATTCACCTACTATTATCATTTTTCCATCATTTTACCTTAGCTACAGTCTTTGTGAGGATAAATGAGTTTATACATATGACAGATTTACAATAGCACTTGGAAAAACTATTCATAATTACTAGTACTAGTATTAATATTACTGTTAGTGGAGGAGGAGGAAGAGGAGAAAAGAAAGAGATTTAGGAACACAGAGGAAGGCTATGTTAATTCAAATTGTATCTGGTAGGACAATAAGAGTTCCAAGAAGGGTTGGAATTTACGCAGTTCAATGGTAAGCTTTTGCCAAGTGAGATCCAGAAGTGTAATTTAAGTCACAGGGAACAACAAAAAGACAATTAAAAAGTAAAAGATTGTATCATCCAAAATAATTTCCAGGAAAATAAATAGTCCAGGGTAATTGAAATATGAAGTGCTAGAGAAGAAAGAAATTTAAGGAAGTTTAAAACCAGTCTTGAAGGGCTTTAGATAACTTGATAAATGTTGAGTGACAGATTCTAAGACTGCCTCTGATGTTTATACCCTTGTATAATCCCCACTCCTGAGTTTAGGCAGGTCTAGGACCTGTAACCAATACCGCTATGGGAAAGTTGGTAGTATGTATGTGACTATGCTACCTAAAATTGCAACCTTCATCATTTGTGAAGAGTCTCTTGTTGACTCTGAGAAAGCATGTGGCCATGTTGAGAAGCTCAAGATGGCAAGGAGCTGAGACCAACAGCAATTCAGGAATGGCATCTGGCCAATAGGTTACAAAGAACTGAATTTTGTCAATAGCTATGTGAGTTTAGAAAAAAAAAAAAAAATCCCAGTCAAACTTCATTATCTTATGATAGCAACCCTGATATACACCTTAACTGCAGCCCTATGAAACCCTGAAAAAGAAAGACCAGTTATCCCTGGACTCCTGACTCACAAAATCATTCACAGAATAAACTTATGAGATATTAAAGCAACAATCATGTAATGACATTGTTATGCAGTTATAGATAACTAATACAAGGAGGAATTTGAAGCTTATTTTAAAAGCAGAGACTAATCAGTCAATAAGGATTTTGAAGCAAGTAAGTGACTTGACATTTCTGTTTTAGAAAAGAAAATCTAGGAAGCATTGTAGGTAATGAAATGGAGAAAAACACAATGCATAAAATACAGACTGGAGAGTACTACAGCAGTCTGGTGAGCAGTAACTGTACAGACTAAGCTGTAATATGAGAATTGGAGAAAAAAATGATAAATTCGGGGCTTATAGTCTTTAATTCATTTTAATGTGAAAGATGTGATCAGTCAATTTTAAATACTCAAAAGCTATTTTATAGGTAAAAAAGAAGAGACTTTACATTTCAGAAGTTGGGAAAATATATAATACTAAGAATTCAAGAGGTGGAAATTTCTGCATTATTTCAAAACTAACAGTTTCTTTAAAAATCAAATTTAGGGTTATAAGTCCAACATCACTACTAAAATCCAATATTCGATAACATGGGGCAAGTGCTAAAGAGTAATGTCCTCTCTTTCCTTAACACTGCCAGTCTTAGCTCTGGTATTATCTTATCATCTTCCTGACTACCATTATGATAAAAAAATCCCAAAGTCACTCATAAAGGGCCATGATATTCCAAATGCCAGCTTTTTCCTTCTCAAAGAGCTCTTAATACCTATCTTATTAGAATTCATCTATAAACAATAGAGGGCTTTTAAATTTAATGGGTATTCCCTTATTTCTATTTATTCAATTCACATTAAGAAACTTTACATTCATTGAACAAGTAGTTATCAAAACTAATTTTGTGCCAGAAATATTGATTAGGTATAGATATATACCAATAGATAAAAACAGATGGAGTTCTTAAACTATATTTTTGGATGACCCAATATTTTAGTGTGAGCAATAGGGAAGTAATGTTATCATTTAGTGAGATGCAAAATACCAAGACAGGAACCAGTTTGATAGTGAGAGGAGCCCATATGAAAAAATATTTTCATTTTAGTGCCTTCAGTTAGAGATATTTATTGTGCAATTGGATATGAGTCTCAAATTTAAATTGTTACCAGAGATATATTTGGATCTTTAATGTTTAAATTATATATAAAGACTTGGGACTAGATGAGATTATTAGCAAGTCAGTATACAAAAGAAAAGGTATGAAGACTGAAGAGGAATACCCCAACTTTTAGAAAATGATACAACAGAATGCTCAATGTTATTGAATTGCATGACCCCAAAAAATCTGTTGGAGTCCTAGGACCAAATGCCTATATATGTGACCTTACTTTGGAATAGGGTCTTTGCAGATATAATTAAGTCTACATAAGGTCATTAGAATAGGCATTAATATGACTGATCCTTATAGGAAAAGGAGTTAGAGACATATAGAGAACTCTACACATGAAAAGGTAATGTCATGTGACAACACAAAAATCAGATGTGTGGTTACCAATTAAAACTTGACCAGGAAAGGCCAAGGATTGCCAAAAAAAAAAAACAAAAAACAACAACACTAAAATTGAGCACATATCCTCCCTCTGGGCTGCAGAGAGATCAGAGGTCTTGGTTCTGGAATGCTAGTCTCTGCCACTGTGAAATGATAAACTTATTTGCTGTAAGTCACCTAGTTTTTGGTACTTTCATACAGTAGCCACGAAAATCCATCACAGTCAGTAAGGGAGAAGAAATAATTTTAAAAATGTGGTTTTCAGGATGCCAACTAAGGAAATATTTCAAGAAAATGGAATGATTATGAACTATGATGAAAAAATATGTTGAAGATTGAGAATTGGACTTTGAGGATTACAGGTGAACTAGACAATAGGATCACCTATTGGGATTGTGGATGAAAATTTTGGGGTGCAGGTTTAACAGATAAAGAGGCTTTTACAGTTCCAACCAAGATGGAGTAACAGTAAATAGTTATTTTCCATCTTGAAGCAAAAGAGCAGGTAAAATACTAAAGATGAAAGTTCTTAATACACTGACTATAAAACAATGAAAGAGTGACCTCTGAGAGGTAGAAATAAAGGGATGGACCTTGTGACTGCCCCATCTCACCACATGAAGAGAGATTTCAGGTCATAGGTCAGGGAAAGTCTGACATAGTTCAGGGAAGTTTCTAACACCAAGAACAAGTTCTATAATTTTCCCACACCAACTGAATTTCCAACCATTCAACTGTAATACTAATTATTCATAGTTATCAGATGCCATAGCTTAAACATTCAGTCTCCTAAGAATGCCCCCACTCCCTATTCCATCTACAAATCTGATACTTTCATTTCTATCCTGTGGACTATAAATTTGGGGGAGTGTCCTAAGGTCCAATAATTTACTAGGACAAGTCACAAAACTCAGAAAAATGTTTTACTGACATTGTTGGTTTATTATAAAAATAATACCATCCAAGGACAGTCAAAAAGAATGGAGAATGGAGGTGTATGGAGATTCCATGCCTTTCTAGGTGCACCAACCTCCCAACATCTTGGTGTGTTCACCAACCTGCAAGATTCCTGAAGTTTGTCATATAATAGTTTTTCTGTTGTTTTTTAAAGATTGCATTACAGATACATGATTAATTAAATCATTTGAGCACTGGTGATCTTATTGAATCTTCATTCCCTCTTTTCTGAAGATGGGAGTAAAGGCACTGAAATTTTCATCCCCTAATTTAATCTTTCCCTAGTGACCAGCACCCATCCTACAACAAACTATTGGTCCACCAAGAGTCACCATTATTAACATAAATGCAGGTAAGGTTGAAAAGTTTTTTAAGTATAACCAAAGATGCTCTAATTACTCAGTGAATTCCAATGATTTTAGGCACTCTATGCCAGGTAGCAGAGACAAATGTAGATTTCTTTTTATAGCTAGATGAGAAACTCAGGAAGAGCACAAAACTCTTCTGGAGTTGAGGAGAAGAGCTGTGATTCCCAGGAGATGAAGGTACTGGCATTTATAGGGCACAACACTTAAGTAGAGAGAACTACACAAAGAAAAGTCTCTTCAGGTAACCTTCAGAGAGCCCCTCATGAGTGTTCAGCTGCATACTGCTTAGTACACGTGAGGAAACTATTTGAGTTCAGGGGAAAATCTACATGAAAGGATAAGAGGGAAAAAGTCTTCAGATGTGTAGAGGGACAGGAATAGTGCTTTTTTCATCAACCAGAATGGTAACCCTTATAATTCACAGGCTATCAAATAGATTGCTCAGGAGCTTGTTGCCTAATTAATGGGGTAAAATTAACTTCAAAGTAAATGCTGAACCATGATCCTATTACAAAGTTTAAAATCTAGACCCACGTGACTTAAGTGTATTCCTGAAGGAAGCTCAAAATAATTTTAGAAATACAAAATACCCAATGGGAGACAAGGTAAAATTTACAAATATCTGACTTCCTTCCCCCAAAATTGCCAGGGATGAAAAAGGTAGAGATGTAGAAACCATTATCAGGAGGTTCTGTGGGTGAAGATGCTTATTATTATAATGGTACTGATAGTTTGATAGGTATATATTTGCTCAAATTTATTAAATTGCACTTTATGTAAGATTTACTATATGTCAATTATACTGCAGTAAAGGTACTACTGAAAATATCTGATCTTCCTAAAAAAAAAAATGAGGCTGGAAGGTGAAGAAAGAAAAGATCTCTGTGGGGGTGTTCATACAAAAGAATGAGGTAGTGGTTGGAGGAAAAGATGGGCGAAACCAATTTTGTGGTTTCATTTGAAACCTAGAATATGTAGGAGTTACTGACCATAGACATAAGCAATCAGGACACATTGGATAAATAAAAGACAGTATAGTATTAAATTTGAAGCAGATTGATAGACCTGAGTTGAAATCACCCTTGTAACTTTTGGCTGCTGTGTGACCCCATACAAGCCACATATACATCCAGTGATCTTCAATTTCTTTATTTGTGAAATGATGACAATGGCAATATTTACTTTACAGAATATTTGGAATTTAAAAAAAAATGTATTTATATAATGGAGAGTCAGCAAACCCTATTGAAGCCTAAAACATAATTAACTTTTTGCTTTTGCTTCCTCAGGGCTCTGTAGACAATGAAAAAAGATATTTTTTGCTGTAATTTAGCTAGCTTGTCTTTATGTAAACACAGCCGAACAGTTTACTAATTTTGTAATATTTTTATTTTCTTTTAAATCTGTTTTACTTTGCTAATTGCATCCAAATTAACTGTCTTAGAAAAGTATTTTTATATTTACTATTTGGAGAAATTTTAGAGAACAGAATTTTTTTTTGATCTATCAAAAGAACACACAACTATATGACATTCCAGAAATGGCAAAACTATGGAGACAGCAAAAAATATCAGTGCTTGCCAAGAGCTGAAGGAAGGGAGGGATGAATGTGTGAAGCAGATTTTTTTTTAGGACAGCGAAAGTACTGTTGATACCATAATTTCAGGTTTTCAGGTCTAATTTCTCCCAGACAGGAATTGATTCAGGCTATGGTGGTAGCGCTGAGATCTATGGACCACCAAGGCTGGTGTCTGAGGAAGCTGCAGCAGAAACGTTGCTGATGCTCAAGCAAGCAACTGAATTGAAGCAAATTTGTTTAGAGAAATAGAAACAACAACAACAACAACAAAAGCTTATTAAGGAGAAAAGCAAGAGAAATAAAGTAGAACTCCCAGGCCAGAGGAACCAGGCAAGGGAGGGGCATGGAAGCCCAAATGGAGTGATGCCTCAGGGAATGTACACCTTTTTTCCCTAGTTATTCTAAAGCCTGGTCAATCTGTTTGTCATTAATTAGTTCTAGGTGGTCTCACCTAGACACTCACTTTGTCTTAAAGTCTCTGTGCTCAGAATTAGATCTTACAGAATAGACTGTCCTGTTGTCCCTAGCCCTGGAGATGTTTGATTACTCCCCTTTGGAATTTATTACCCTTATCTCTGGAGCCTTCCATATACTTCCAGGCTTTTCTTATTCTATTTTGACCCTAGTAGCTATCTGCTTACCCTGTGACTCACTGTGTGATACTATAGGGGAGGCAAATTTTTACCTCTCCTCTTTTAGGTTTTTTCAACTGTGCTGAAAATTAAATACACAGACTAATAGGAGAAGAGCACACTAATTTATATAAGTATTGCATGGTACAGTAGTTTTTGAAAGTAATGACAACCCTAAGAAATGATGTGACCTACATGTTTTTATATTGAGTTGAACTATGAAAAGCAATTGTGGTAAAATAACTGAGCTACTCAGTGAGGCTAAAGGATGATTAGAATTATTTTTACCACCCCTTGAAGAATGTTTCTTTTCTCCTCATTGCAGGGAAGCTATCTTTCACATGGGAATCTGTTTCCTATTTTCTAGAAAAGCAGAGTGTGACCACTGCTTTCTCACTGATAACAACCTTAGTTTGCTTAGCTCATCTCACCTTCTGACTAAGATTACTGATGTGCCCAGTTACTATAGACCCTCCGCCAGACAGGATATATGACTAGTTCCACATTCCCTAAGACTTCTTTAAATCATAAGGAACTAGTGGAAACCTTAAAATAGTCACTATCCCATCCTTTTCACTGATTGTGTTTTATTGGACTGAGTTTTTTCTTGCTACAGCAAGTTAAATGCTGTCATCCCTTTTTCAGGGATGTACCTATAGGTACATTCCCTGAGGTCTCTGGTTGGGGCTTTAAGACACTCCCATTATTCCCTCTGCGAATGCCTGGAGATGGTGGGAGAACAGTCTTGGTTGGGAAGCATGGCCTACTGATTCTCACTTTAGGGCCAGTACTTGGCCCTCCCTATCTTCCTCCTTCAGCCTATTCTAGCTCTGAGGTCCTGACAGGGATGAAAAAGGAAGGATGGGGGAGAGGGTGAGGATGAAGGAGAGGGTGGGGATTGGTGGGGGAGGGAGAAAGGGAGGGAGGTACAAGGGTGGGGATGAAGGGCGTGGGAGGCATGTTCTATATATCTCAAGACCAGTTCTTTCTGGCAGACTTCTGCAGTAGTTGTAGTTGTGAGGTGCTAGGAATTCATTTCCTTCTCCATTCCTCAGTCTTTCCAGTACTTGGGGGTTGAGGGTGGGGTAAGGCTCAGTTTCACAGGGGAAAATCAGGCATAACCCTGAATTTTCACAGAACTGACTAGTTCTATTGTTCAAATGGAGCCATTGAGTCACACTTTGCCTTCACTTTATGGTGGTTTCTACACAGGCCCTCTTAGCTTTCCATCTAGTCTGACAGTTTTGTGATATTCTTAACATAGCAGTTAAATGTATATAGGTTGGGCAATAATTCATCAGAATCTGCATTTTGGAGATCACTGGCTTTGAAAAACTAAGGGATATGGCCTGGTATAGCATTAGGGCATGAAACATTTTAGGATGGTTAGGAAAGCTCTTGAATATTCTGTTAGAATGCTCATCTGTCCAGCACACAGACAACTAGCCTTTCATCTTTATTTTTTGCAACCCAAAACACTGACTTGTAAAAAGTATAACATTAACTTTATGTTTATGCTAGTTTGATTTCAGAGGTCTCCACCTGTGAAATTCTGAGCATCCTGCCCAAAGGAGCTGGTTTTACTAATCTTTGGGTGAATGTTCCCAAATCCACAGGTCAACCCAGAATGGATTCTTGTAAAGACTGTTAATGAGTCACTTTATAAAAACAATATTCAGCATATTTTTTAATAGATGCTTCATTTCTGCTAGGCAGTTATATTGTTTCATACTATAACTTCATAGTATGTGAGACTAGTTAATTATTTTACATTTTAATTGACTTATTTTTCTTTTTTACTAATTTATTTTTCTTATATCATTGTTAATTTTCAGACCTTATTTGATCTCCCTTCTCAACTGTCAGACAATTAATTACATGGCAGAACTATGAGAAGTGATTAAATCAGAACCCTGGCTATTGTTTATAAAATGTCATCGAAGATACACACACACACACACACATACATACACACAAACACTCTTCCCTCCAAAAAAGATAATTTGCCACAAAATAAACATAATTCTGGCTAGTTGACACTCCTATATCCTAAATGATTGATCTTGGACATAGGTAGTACTGATGGATTCCTTTCACTGTTCCTCTTGGTTCTTAATTAACATCAATAGTCTCAGGGAATTGATTCTCCTATGTCAGAATTCTAATGTGCATCTTCTGTAAATATTTACGAAAGGAAGGAAAAATATTGAAAACTGACATTTCACTCCTTAATCTATGAAAGCCTGTATTGGTTGGACCTCAAATTATAAGACTATAAATTATAAGAATAACAAAATATTTTGTCAACATAGTGTTGTTCACTAGGATATAGTGTAGCAGTAATCACCCTTTCATGACCCCCATGCCTTGTGTTTTAGATAGACACTGGTTCTTGAACTGCATTTACTACTCCCATTCCTAAAGATAGGCACCAGACATTTGGTGGTGGGTGCACTGTGGCATAAACATTTATCAAAAGTGAAGTTGTATCTTGAATGTATATGGTATTATAAACTAATGGTAATGCAATAAAAAAAGATGAAGAAATGAAGGCATGGAAAAATTGAACAATTTTTCCCAATAAGATGGATCATAAATTTGGTAGGTTTTGTCTCTAGCTTGTATGTAAACCATGATTTCCTTTTATGCTGTGTATAAGATTTCTATAAAATGATATAAAAATGTACCTAGCAATAAGAACACAACAGAAGGCCTGAACCCCAAGAAAGAAATGAAGAAATAAGTTGTGTTTTCTTGATGATGGGGTGCATTTTTAGAATACAACTTACATCTTATATCTGCCATTGTACTTATTTTGGCTTACTTGTAAATACTTGGTATATTTATAAAGTCTTCCACTATATAAAATGAGGCTTTTATCACAATGTGATGGAATAAGGAAGTAGACACTTTCAAATAAGGCACTCACCTTAGTAGGAGCACTTTAAACTGTCATTTGGGAGACTTTTAACAGACTTTATTTAAAAAGTGTTATCTGGTATTGTCTGTGGAATCATATTGTTTATACATTAGTGGACTTAGTTTAGTGTTGTAATGCCATTTATAAAAAGTAAATTCTAGGATATCTTTAGGTGTGAAATCTACATCCATATGAAACTAAAACCACTGCTGAAAAATAGCAACTTTCTACTAAACATGTAAATCACTCATTTAAAGAGTATCTATACCCTTGCTTTTTCAAGTAACTGTAAGTCTCAAAGCTTTTGGTAGGAATTCAGAGGCCAACCAGCCTCTGTTTATTAATATTCTAGGACATCAAAGGGAAAAATAGATAAATATCAGACTATTTCCAGCAGGAAAATTATGGTGCACATCTATTCATAGTTCAAACAATTTTAGAAATAATATTTAATATTTAAAGAAAAATGCTAGTCAAGGCACTGCAGGTTTTCTCATGCATTATTTACCTTTTGGAAACATGAAGGATTAGAAAACAAAAAAAAAAAATATGAAAATAGAAAGGCCTCTTTACCTCACAAAGGTTCTGTTTTGATAATGTCCTAGTCAATAAGATACTGAAATACATTGACTATGTCAAAATAAGACTTCATTATAATTTAAACAACAGTTTCATGTATGTCTTATGCCTCAGCAAGACAATATAATCGTGGCATTTAAACTCATCACTGAGGTCACAGTCTGAATTAGGAAACCCAATCTCACAATGTAAAGTGGCAAATTAAGACAATTTCTCAGGTAATTCAAAACAAGTTAACTTCTTTCTCCTCCACACTTCAGGAAAGTACTAAATGGCAAATAAAAAAATATATGTTTTATAATGGGTCAATGATGGAACTGTAAATGAACCTAGTGTCAGAATAAATTCTGCAAGGAATAGTGTTTGTATTTTATTCATTATGATTATAAAAACCAATTTTTGTTGAAATATGTTTATACTATATAACACAATATAAACTTTTCCTCCTCCTCCTTTTTCTCCTCTCTTCCATCATCCCCTTTCTCTTCTCTCTCTTTCACTAAAAATTACTGTTTCTGGAATTATCATTTACCACTTCCTCCCTTGCCAGGGATCTGAATGCCAGAACATCCCATGAAAATATACTGTGAATGTTTTATTGGTGTGCTTTCACTTAACCAGGAAGTCCAGAAGGAGAATGACCTAACCTGCCACATTATCTTTATGTGAACATCTTCCTGGTGACCTATAGCTTCATGAAGTAGACACAGAGTTTCAATGCTGTCCTTGAATACTGGATCAAGAAATGTCAATAACATTTTTTTCTTATTACACATTTCAATGAACTTGCAGTTTATCTAGTCAATCTCATTACTTTGAATTTGATTTGTGAGTATTACACAAAGAGGTGTCTATGCCTGTATATGACAAACAGAAGCAGCTGGAATGATTTGCATTATTATATTTGAATTCTTGAGTGAATGCTTAAATCAGCCTTTGTGGATCCTTGTGTATCTTCCTTCCCTTCCCTTCCCTTTCTTTCCCTACTCTTCCCTTGCTTTCCCTTCTCTCCCTCCCTTTTCCCCTCCCTTTCCCATCCCTTCCTTTCTTTTGCTCTCCCTCCTATTCTTCCATTCATCAGTCTTCCCTTCATTTCTTTACATTATTTATTTTCAATAGTGAGGACAAGAAGTAAAACAACTCTAGAGAATAGTTGGCAAGGATTCTGAAACTTTGATATAAAAACAAAAACAAACCAATTCACCCCCTCCAAACACCCATTTTTCTCTTGAGGACCTCAGGGGAACTAGTTAAAATGGTTGCTAGGCAGCCTGCTCTTCATCTCACCATGGGTCAGGACTTTATTCATGTTTACTGAGATACTCTGGCAAAACTCTAACTAGAATTATCAAATCATAGGATATTTTAGGCATACTTAAAGTAATTGATTACATAGGGATATATTCTATGAGGTAGACGTATTTCCAGAATTCTGTGGCCATTTCAGTGACTTGGCATTTTTATTTCTATATTTTTCTGCATTAGAATTTACTTGGAAATTGCACATCAGCCTACTCATTGAATACCTGGTCTATTTTAATGATTCTACAAAAAGGACTACATTTCCCATCACTTTCCTTGAGAAACTATACCTAACTCTTAACAATGAGATTGTCTGAAGACTTCTATTAACCACCAGAAATATAAATGGTATATTACACACTCACAGACACATAGGCTTGTACAAGAGTGTGTGAGAGCACAAATACACACTTAATAAAAATAAGTGCACATATA
Source organism: Galemys pyrenaicus (assembly GCA_019455555.1). NCBI lineage: Eukaryota > Metazoa > Chordata > Mammalia > Eulipotyphla > Talpidae > Galemys > Galemys pyrenaicus. The sequence continues at coordinate 482,078 of JAGFMF010012074.1, read as the reverse complement.
TGGCTTCTATTTAATTTCTGTTTTTAAATTGATAAAAATAACATTCTTCTCTTTACAGTTTCCAGAGCTCTGCAGACATTTCCTTTTTTTTTTTTTCATTTTGGGGAGATTTAAAGTTTATTTTCTATACCTATGTTATTTATTTTTATTGCTTATTCCTTGAATATTTTAGATATTCAGGTAAATGAAATAGGCCCCGTATCATCTCAACAAGAAAAGAGGAACAAGGGGAGTGATAAAGAATGTTATCTAAGTCATGCTTCTGAAGGAATACCATATTTCTGGCTCAAGTTTGTCTACATCCTTGCCATTGGTCTCCTTTTCCTTCGTGACTCATTGTGCATTCATCTGTAATTCTCTGTCATCTATTAGTCTTTCAGTTCTTACTATGTTCCAAAGCTGGTACTTCGATTCAATTCCATATTCCCAGACCAGGGTTTCTTAACCTACAGTGACTGAACTGCCCCATCTGTAGCTGCCCAACCTTTTTGTTTTCTGGTCTATATCAGTTTTGCTTTTATTTTGTTTTACTTTTTGAAAACCGAGTCAGAAATCCAATTAGATATTTTAAGAATATTCCAAAAATACTAAGACGGACTTCCTAGTTAATAATCAAGAACTATCTTACAAACCTCAGTGACTCTAAATTTACTTTCACTATCTCCTGATATTCTTTCACTTATCCTGAGAAGAAATCACAGTCTGCCCAGTGCTGGAAAAAGACTGGTTTGATAGGGGTAATCAGATAAAGGGATCATATTTAGAAAAAGTTATTATGACCTATAACATTGAAATTTAGATGGACTCCTAGTGATAACAGATTGCATTATTTATACTGTCAATTGAAGATAATATCTTAATTAAGAATAAAGATCTAGATAATTCAGGAATCCCTAGGTAACAATCTGAGTAGAGGGTTTTCTCAGCAATATTATACACTTCATGGCATTGGGCTAATCTAATAATTCACTCTTGAAATTTGTCAGTTACCTTGTCTTGAAATGGGAATTTTTGTAATTTCACTACTTCCTTCAAAGTGTTGGTTTGAGGATAATAGATAAACTGAAAAGTTAAGACATTTTTGTGTAATTTATATATGCTTAGATGTGGATGAAACCTTTTACAGGAATATTCATATACCATATAATATTTCCATTTGAGAGAAAAGTATGAATTTTCTAACATATTTCCCCTTCTATTTTTCAAATACTTGCCTCAGAGTATGAGAGAATATGTATAAAGGTATAAAAAAGTATATTTGTTTTATATTCAGATGAACTAAGGTTTTGTCATTTATTAGCTCTGAGTCCCTGGGAAGTTAGTAGTTCCTTTATGAATGATAGTACTTTTGATATTTCTGGCAAAACCAACTGTAAAAACATCTTCCTAACATCAGTTTTGCACATTATAAATCCTTTGCTTCACTTTTTACCCACCTTCCAAGGCTTGAGTTTATAGATTCTTATTATCGCTTCTGGGATCATCTATGAATGCCATCAAAATATTGATATCTTATTTTTCTGGCAGACAGAAATTCTATAGGATTTGCTGAATTTTCTGAAGATGATATTTTTCTTACCTCTATTTATAACTACCTCAATTTTTAAATCACATTCTCAAAGTAAAGCAAAAGTACCCATTAAAAATTGCATATAAAGTTCAAAGTAAGGGAAGGTATATTGTCACAATTTTATTTCACCCAAGTTTCGGGTCTTCTTTCTATTTTACTCTTCTTGTTTAGCTAAAAACTATTCTTTAGGAAATATACATTTATTTAGACAGTTATAAAATTCAATTTTAAGATTCATTTAGTTCATAATAGCTTCTTTAATGGTCCTGAAACAGAAACTTTTTTCTTTGTAGAATGCTCAGGAATAATATTCATGCAAATGAATTCAGTTTATCTTATAAAATAAAGTACTTGTGGAAAAAAAACTTTTCCACATAATTTTGACTGTTTGTTATGTGGGGAATGAAAACAAAAACAAAAAACCTTGGCAAATTTAAAAATAAAGGTATTACAAGCTGACAGTTATGTCTGTTCCATTCTTCCTTCCAGCCTTCTTACCGTCGTACTTGAGAATATTGTCATGACATCTGAAACTTTCTTTTAGTGAATTCAGAGAAAGACAAAAGTAAGAAAATATGAGAAATCATAATAAGTGAACTCTTTCAACTTTTCTGTAAGTTTTAAAGCATAAACGTGTTTGTTGTGTGTGTGTGTGTATTCAGTTTCTGCAATATAAAATTTTGTTGGACAACAGACGAATCCAGCATTGAATAAAATTGATGACCTATGAAACTTATGATATTGTATTAGGTAAAATATATTAAATTAATTTTTGAAGTTCTAAATATTAGTGTTGGTAAGTGTGATGAATGAGTCTGATGTGTATACAGATTCATACAGATGTCCTAACTCTGTTGGTACAGTCCAGTATTAGAAACTTGCAACTGGACAACTGATCAGCTTCCGACTCTTTAAGTCAAGGCTAATCTACTAACCTTAAGCCAAGAAAAGAAACCATCTTTATTGAGTCTTTTCCCCCTGTTATCCTTTTTGTCCCATTCACCTGGCCATTCATGGAATCTCAAGCCCATCTCTTTATATTATTAAAAATAATTTTACATAATGGTAATGATAGAGTATAAGATATAAGAAACCCTTTCTTGTACTGTAAGCTACCAAGTTTAAGACTTTGAACACAAAACTCTCCTGGAGTCATATGATCATGGGATGTAAATGGAGGTGATGCATACAGATTCAGGATTATTATATAAGGTGAGATAAAATTCTCTCTGGTTTGAACTGCTGTGGTTTTAGGTCTCTGTGATTTGGATAGCTTGGTCTATAGCCTAGCTAATTAATACATTAACTAAAAATCCAGGAATCATAATTGATACTTCTTTGTTCCTCACCTTTTCTTTCCCCACCATAGTTTGTGACCTCATTAACCCTGACTTGACCCACTGAAGTAGTCAGATGTGGTGTCTCCTAACCTTTGGACTCCCTCAGCTGTTCCTCATCCTTCACTTCCATCAACTTCATCTTTTTATAGCCTGAGTTGCATGTATAATATTTATTCTCCCGAAGGACACTTAAATTGTTTCCCTAATACATAGGGAATAAAATCTAACCCGAAGTTTGGCATTCAAATTGCTATAGTTTGTGATTTGAGCTCATGTTATGACCAAACAAGTGATACCCTATCCAACGTCTTTACTCACTGGAATATTAATAATCACTGAAATTCTAATCAACTCGGTTTGAACCCCTACTATTATGTGAAAATCTTTCCTCATTTTTCTCAGATTCAATTCACAATTCTTGTACTAGTCACACAAAAGTTTGCTTTTATCTATGTTAGAATATTTTATTCAGTCAAATATTATAATTTCTTTAATATATACATCTAAACTCCTTTATAATATGTGCATTATATTTTTCTGTATCATTTTTATTACTATCACCTGTAGGAACTTACATATTTCTGCACACATCAGAGGCAACAAAAAATAGCTATTGAGTTAAACTTAGTTGAAGAAGGTTAAGTCTACAATTGCTTTATGAATTAGAATGTTCAATGATGAAAGTTAAGAAATTAAACCTGAGAGAAGAATGATTTCATAAACTGCTCTCTACCCAAATGAGTGTTTTATTTACTTTAAGCAAGACATGATTTCCATTTTCAAAAGGGAAAATCTTGAATATTTAAAAGAAAATGATAAGGCTTTCTGGACATCAAAGAATATTGCGAGAATAACTTTTGAATGAGTTAAATATATACAAAAGAATCAGGAACATATAAATTAAGTTTTCCTTCCTATACATATTTACATATGTAAATGTAAATACATACATATACAATTTAAAAGTAAAGAAGAAATGTTTGCGATCATAAAGAACTCAAAAGGTTGAAGAAATATTTCAGAAAAGAAAGTACAAAAATTTAATGATATCATTAATTTGAACTATAATTATTCAAACACTTTTACTCCTTACTAATTCCCCTAAAATATGAATCATTTTCTAAATGATAGATCTTTTTTAGGATCATAATTTGATTTAGTGATCTTAATCATCTCTGCCTTCTCATTTTACCATGAAATGTTATGGGGAGGGGTCTCCCTGGTGGCATAGGGGTTAAACTGTCAGCACTATCAAACTATAACCAGCTACAGCTTCCTGAATTTGATCCCTGACCATACACCTAACCCACATGGTGCAGCAGACCTCTTCTGTCTCACCTGCTATTCCCCCTCAACAGGGCATTTCAGTAGATCTGCCTGCTCTGCTCCACACTCTGTCTCTGGTGAATCCTCTCACCCTCTGCACCTTTGGCCTACACCCCATAAATAAAATTATTTGCAAAAATAAAAATAAATATTAAGAAAAAGAGTGAGAGAAATTTTAAAACTTTTGTTTATCCACATAATTTTATAACATTAAGTAATATCAAGCTATGACTTCAAAACCCTCGAAAGTTGATATAATTAAAATTGCAGCTGGATGAGCAGAAAATCCACCCATCCATCACTTAGTTTTGCATTTCACCCTGACAAAAGGAAAACTTATCTATAAGTAGGAAATCTCAGACAATATTTAGCTACTTTATCTTGGTTAATCCATGTGGTGGTTTGTTAAGTAAGCAGCAATACATGACATGATGTATGTTCCCTTCAATGAAGCCATGCTTGAGCTCTTTGGTGATTCACAAACATCCCACTCCTTCAGATTTGTCAAGCTTTAATAGTAGGAGCTCTGAAATTAACCATGGATAACTAGATGACCCCCATCAGTGAGAATAAAGAAGATAAGATGTAATCTTTTGTCATCCCTGACTTTTCATCCATTTCTAATATTTTTGAGTTGGCAATATATCCATATAGTTCCAAAATGAAAATAATACAAAAATATTTGCAGTCAAACTTGCTATAATTCTTTCCTGTTCCATTCTTTCCCAACCCCCATCATCATGATCCAGTAATAATTACTACTAGTTTCTTAAGTTTATCCTTCAGAAATTTTCTATGCAAACAGATACAAACATTAATTCTCATTTTATCTCTTTCTTCCATGAGTAGTAGCTCACTATCCTCAGCTAGAACTTAGAAGTCTTTCCCCAGTGTTGCTGGGCTGCATGACTTATCTACTGGAAAGTGCATACAATATTCATGGATGAATATTGCTTTTTGTTGGGGTGTCTGCTCAAAGGTCATCTCTAAAAGTAGCTTTTCCTGATCACTTAGAGAAATGAATGCTCTTTCCTTTTACCACTCTCTATTTGTCCTATTTTTCCTTAAAATGCTTAACACAATTTTTCAAATTTACTTGTTTATATTTAATGTAATCTGCATGAATTCAGGGACCTTATCTTTACTTGTTCAAAGTTGAATCACAGTTCAAGTTATATTAGTTGATGCCTACTAAATTTTAATTTTTTAATTAATTAATGTTCATTCTCCAATCATCACCCAAGGAAATTGCTAAGAATTTCCTCCATTTTTCTTTTATCACTGAGCACTACCCAACTTTCAGTGTCCTAGACATCTAAGGTTGAGCTACATCCTACCTCTTTAGAGCTGTTCCTTCCTCTGACACTTAAAGCAGTTGCTACTGCAAAATGGACATTTACACTCTTAAAAGGCTAGACAGTATCATATGAAAAAACACTCCACCCTAATATTCAGAGGAGTAACCCCCACATCTACTTTTGACTTTCTACTAATGGGGTATGACCTAAGATATGACATTTAACTACTCTGAATCCCCAATTCTGTAAACTATAAAATGAGAATGAGGATTCACTCTGTCTGAAGGTGTCCAACTTACTCACCTGCATCTGGTCTGTGCTCTATTTAATATACACAAATTAAAGGACACAATTCATGTTTATGTAAACTGTAAAATGCAATGCCAAGGTAAAGAAAAATTATTACTGTTGTTATGCATTGTGTGAAGCTACAGTTCATCATCCTCTTCCATTTTCTGGCATTTCCTATAAGTACTAGTAATACTGTCAATAAGGAAACCTAGGAATAAGCCCTTTTGTCTTCTATAGCATTTTCTCCAAGACCATTATAAGGGTGTTATGAGGACTCTTAAAAGTTAAAACATTATTGCTGGTTCTAGACTCACAGTTTATAAATATCTAAGAGCTTCTTTTTTCTACACTGGAAAATGTGATACCAGTTAGCAAGAATGGAACCAAATTTTCAGTCTTTCATTAATTTTCAACCAATTAGTGACAGCAGATTACCAGTTGTAGAAATTCTGCCTTTCTTCCTTTAATTGACCAAGGCCTGCAAAGAAATGAACTGATATTTTTCACCTGAGCTAAATTTGAAATATCCCTCCATTTCAACCTATCTATGTATATTAATGCATGCATCATGCTTATAAAACAGACTGCAAAAGAACGTCTTCAGAAACATATTGAACCACTAAGCAATGACAACCTGCTAGTACACTCTGAATCACATACTGTGTAAGAGCAGTAAATTGTTTCCTTGGTGGTTTTGACAACATTGCCTCTGAACATAATTGAATGTCATTCGTTTATATGTTTGCAAATAAGGTCCCAGTGACATTACACCTGGGAATGTGTACACTCAGTTGTCTGTTTATGATAGAGGAGCCAGACATATGGCCTGTGGCCTCTGTTTGGCCCCAGAGCTATTGTGAAGTCCTCCTACCAGTTTTCAGCCAGTTTCCCCGTCGCTGTGAACAGCTCTGTCAGAAGCAGTGCTTCCCATCAATAAATGAATAGAAACACAGCTTCCCCAACTGCCAGCTCACGGGGCCTCACAACCTTGAGAAGGCAAGAATCCTTGATATATGCAAGAGAATGTCACATGCTATCTAAACGAAGGAAAAAGGATAAGACAAGGAGAAAAGGCAATGTTATGTTGAAACCTGCAAAGGGAGACATCTAGAAAACAACAACAACAAAAAGACACTACTGCATGGAAACTGGAAATGTGAATTTTATTATAGTGTGTGCTTTAAAGGATACACCAGATTTTAGACAAATTGTCGCTTACCTGACTAACCTGAGATGCCTCTTCTCTCAAGTAAGGGAGTTAAGTAGTTGTTCAACTTTTTGTCACCAAGAAAAAAATATTTTTCTGTCAGATCTCACATTTTAAAATGTCTTCTCTATTAAACAAATTGTATTTATTCATTTGTTTGCCACCTGTTAATAAATTTACGAGTAACAATCAGGGTTTCTGAGCAGCCCCTCATGCTAACATTGGGTAGGTATAATTCCAACAACAACAACAAAAGTCATTTGATTTTATTTGAAGCCTTGGGATATGAAAAATAGCTTATAAATATAAATAATGCTCATGGATTTTTTATTCTTCCTGTGAGCATATATTTTAGGTCTTTCTTTTCACAAATATTCAATAAACACTACTAGGCACAGGCAATAATAGGTACTGAATAACAAAGTGCTGTTGATAAATTTCCAAAGTGGTGGAGAAACTACCAAGGAAAAGTCAAATTCAGCAAAAATTGTAAATATAATGATAGAACTACAAATCAAATATGGGATCAAGGAAAGGCCCATCACTCAATACCTCATTGAAAGAAAACAAATAAACCAAGAACAACGACTGCAAAACCCTATTTATATAGACTCACTTAACAGGTGGGGCCATCTGTTCACATTGCTCACCCGAGCTATGCTGCATGGAATCAAAGTCCTGGGAGATGCTTGTTCAAAAATAGAGTCCCAGACTCAATTTTGTTTGACAAACACAATATTTTCTATCTCACTCTTGAAGATTTACAACGCATATTTGCATATTAAAGGCTCTAAGAACTCCCAAATGGAAAGAAACATATTTAACTTAGTTTGATATGGATTTTTCTTAAATATTTGACCAAGGAATCTATTTCAAAATACAAAATAATAAACCATAGGTTAACACACTCTAAATATGACTTTTTGTGTACATGTATGTACATGACACCAGATCTACACTCAGCAAACTTTAAGTATACAATATACTATCGTTAATTATACTCGACTTACTATATACATTAGATCTCAGGACTTATTCATCTTGTCTAACTGAAACTTTGAACCCATTAACCAATATTCCCAATTTTCCCCTCCCTTCCACTTGGTTCCTAGAATAAACAAGTTCATGGCAGAGCCATGTTTCTGGATCACACTGTTTTGTTGCCCATTGCTAATCTCCACCTAAAAAACTCAACACCTAAACGAGTAGTGTTACTTAGCTGCACTTTGGCATCCTCCATCAGACATTAAAACAACAGTCCATGAGATGCATTGAAATTGCTATAGAAACAATTTTAGAGTTAAAATTCATATCGACTGGCTTCCACGCAGCATTATCTTTTTGTTCACTTTTTTGTAGTTCTCAGTAGAAATTCAGAATATATATATTTTTTCTTCAGGGACTAATCCAGAAATTGTGTGTACATCTTGAATAATTTATTAAATTAATCATATGGACACCACAATTAAACTGATCAATGTTGGTAGAAATAAGAGTAAATTGTATGACCCATATTTATAAAATGTAGAGAATTATATACATTTTTGATTAATTTCACTTTGTTTTTCATATATTATTTTTCCTTTGTTCTAATGTTCTTATTTTATAAAATTTATAAATTTATAAGCATAATTTTAATAATTTTAAGAATTCCAACAATTAAAAATCAACTTTCACATTCACTGTTCTCTCTTTACCTTATCAAACCTTCTTGCCTGCCTAACTGTGTTCACTGCTATAAATCACTTTGGTATTTCTTTCTAACCCTATGGACACAGAGAGAAATATAGCATGATTCTATTCTATTTTATTTTTCTAAGCTTGTTTCTATGCCTTTGAATTTTTCCATGTCATCTTTTTAATGATACAATGTTCATATATGAACAAAATCATTAACCATTCTAGTTACTGATATTCATTGATATTGTTCTTATACATATATCTTATGTATAAATGTGTTTATTCAATCAACAAGCTTTAATTGATACAAACCATTTGACTGATATCATTATAGGATTTTTGTATTGATTCATCAGTGAAACAAAGATTCAAAGTTTCTTGACCTCTGGAGCTTACATTTTAATCACAAAAACTGGTAATTAAAAATATTATAGTAAGAAGTAAGCTATATAATGTTACAAGGTGACAAATCCTATGGGGAAATGATTAAGCAGAATATGGGACAAAGAAATGTAGTGTATGTGAATGGCAATTCTGAAAAAGAAGACTTTGGCAGGACTCATTGAAAGTAGCACCAAACTTGGACAAAGATTTGCATATGAAAGATATCTTCCTGTTTGGAGATAGTGAGCTCAAATGCAGATAACAGGGTAGGGGACAGATATGTTGAAATAAGAGCAATAAACAGTTCTGGTAGGAGCAGAATATTAAATAAGGAAAGCAGTAGGCAAGGTCAGAAGGTCTGATAGGGGAAGGTGGAGGGAGTATAATGTCCTTGTAGGATATATGAATACTTGAAGATTTATTCTGAATAACATGAGATATAACTTCAGTGAGGATTTTAGAAAAAGAGACCATACATGACTTCTGTTTAAAAAGGTCCTCTCTAACTGGAATATTGGGAATAGATTGTATAGGGAACAAGGAACAGGGAGTTGCAGGAAAATCAGTTAGAGACATTACAATATCCTTACCAGTGTAGTGCAGATGGAAGTGGAAAAAATAGACTAGGGAAGAACTTGAAGCAAAAGCTTATTTGTATGTTGACAAGTACAGTCCAGTGACCATGGGGGCTATTGCAGGAGAAAATGATGAATTAGAAAGTCTTTTGGGTGAATTAGATGTTGCTGCAGACCAGAATGCAGGTAGAACAACTGAAATTTTGCAGATTGTATGGGAACAAGTTGGACAGCAGAGAGTGAGGGATCATATGAGCAAAATGGGAAGATGTGGTGATGACAATCTCTAATGTTCTTGTTATCATTTCAATTTTCTTCATGAAATTGCATGTACAGTCATCATCTGAGTGTAAGGGCAAGGGAGAGAGTGTTGTAAGTATAAAGGGGGAGGAGAAGATGTGAAATTGAAATAGGAGAGTAGAGGAATTAATGGAATGGGAAATAGTATGATTGTCTGACTAACATTAAAGAGAACTCATTAAGTTTATGGTTATGAATTTAATTTGAGAAGACTAAGGATGGTTGTGTGTGGGTGTGTTTTCTACCTATGTTTAGCTGCACAATTATAGGCATAGAGTATGGTGATCTGAATTTAAACAAGTTGTAGTCTAGCCAAACAAAAGTAATATGAGCCAGGACAGTAGTTAATGGTGTATGTCAGGAGGTAACTATTAGGATTGCCCATAATTTAATTTGAGTAAGTACAAGAGTGAGAATGTCAAAGTTACTGTGAAAAGTTGGTTGAAATTATTTCCCAGTGGAGTCAAAGAAATTTAGGTGTTTTTATTGCATTTTTTAATTGAAGTAACATTTGCTTATAATAGAATATATGACCCAAAGGTATATGTGATATATAATGAAGTAAAGGAACAAAGCTAAATCAAGGAAATATTGGTGTTTAGGACTACACAGTATAAATTAGAAAGATGATGGTCAGAGAGGGACATTGGCCACTGAAATATTGGAGGTATTGCCGTTTTTGATAGTGACATGTTACAGGGTACTGAAAGCAGGTAGAGGGAAAGGTCACTGGAAAGCAGACTTCAAGGAGTAGAGAATTTAGGGTGTCAGAGGACTATCTACTTGAAATAGTAATGTTGCCAAGAATTGAAACAGGACTAGTATCAGACAAAAGTGGGTCAGGAGCTAAAAATTAAGAAGCCAACAGCCTAGATCTGGGAATGTAAGGATAACAATAGCAATGAGGGATACTGGATGACACTAGATGACATGAGATTCAAACACAGCAAGTTTCAGGGAGGAGGAAAGAGATAATGGCTTGAAGAAAACAATGGGGAACAATACCTACTCTATCTCCAGTTCCAAGAAGAGAAATGCTGTGGGAATGAGAAATGTTATACTCAGATAGGTTTGTGGGGAAACCAGACCTTTGGGAGAGAGCTAAGTATTCATTAAATAGAGATAGCAATCAAACAAAAAAAAAAAGAAGTTGTAGATATAAGGAATTTTTCTAAGTATCAACTGTGAATTCCAGCTAGCACAGTGGAAAACTATCAGAGGATGGGAAGTTATAAAATGATGTATGGATGTGGGGTGTATAGAACATAATGATGATTAGGGTTTAGGAAGTGAGAGATGCCTTAGAAACTATAACATGATAAATGACAAATGAAATTACATCTGATGGATGCAGCACACATGATAGTGGCAGGTATGTAAGATGGATTGGTAAAGAGGATAGGTATCAATATTCTCAACTAATCCAGCCAGCAGAAGCAAAGAAAGCAAGGTTTTGCTCATTTGATTAATAAAGATTCGTGAGCCCTTACAAATATCATTCATTGTTATAGATGCTAAAGTTCAGCTCTAAGCACAGTTGTTACCTTTTACCTTTTGAAACACATTCAAATGAAGACAAAAGAAAACAAACAAATGTATAATAATATCAGTTGCTAAAAAAAATCAATGACTGGAAAAGAGTTACTGAGATGTTAGTTATATAGGGTATTTGGGGAATACCTTTGAGACGGTAATAGTTGAAAAAGATCTAACTAAAATGAAGAAGTTTTGCAAATAACTGGGAAAAGATAGTTCCAGGCAAAGTAATAACAAATATAAAGTCCCTGACACAGGAAAGCACTGTGTGTCTTTATGACACAAGATGGATAGTGTGACAGGTGTACAAGGAAAAGGGGGAAATTACACAGGGTTGGAACAGTGTCCAGGAAACTGATGTGTTCATGTGTATGTGATTGCAGGTGTCTGTTTATGTTGTAGAAACATAAAAAGGAATTGCTATATCAAAATATATATTCATTTTCATAAATAGTCAATAGATTATATATCCTTCAATAATATCCCAATATGTCACACTGTTATAACAATGTATAAGATTGACCACCTAATTAATTCTTCCCAAAAATCAAATAATAAACTTTGTAATTTAAAAGACAATTTTATCAGATGTCATTTCAATAAGCATTTTTAAAATTGGATATTTGCATATCATTTGTGTTTGATTTTTTTTTGCTGATTATTATATTAGTTTGTCCTTTATTTTAACTTGTTGAGATTTCTTTATTTGATATGAATAGTATGCCCTCGTCCCTTATATATGTAGCAAATACTCTTCTATTCTCTTGATACATTATAATTTTGATTGACCTTGAATGTATAAACAATCAAAATATGTATGAAATTATTGTGTAAATATTTTCTTTCACTTTTTAAAAATTTCTATAAACTTTAGTCTCTCCTAAAGGGTGTGCAAATATAATAGTGACTTTTGTTCATATAGACTTATAATTTCTAATTAATTCATTAACCCATCATTTTTGTCTTGCTATACCACATGTGAATTTTGTAATATCCTTCAAATAATTTTTGGAGTGAGGAGTGGCAATGGATAAATGGTAGCAACAATCTATTGGTCATTACTCTATGCACTTTTCATTATTAACTGATTTAATAATAATTTTACAATGTTGGTACTGAAATTAGTTTCATTTTACAATGAAGAAATTAATAAATATAAAGAGAGGTTCAGTTACTTTCCCTAGGTCAAAACACTGGTTAATATTATAGCCAAAATTCATGATACTCATTAGAAAGCAATTAAATTATGCCCTCTAAAGTCTGGAAGGTTATAACACTTGAACTGAAATTTCAAGTGAATATTAAAGAATGAGTAGAATTTTCACAAAAATAAGTATGAATTATTCCACAAAATATTTCACAAAAATAAGTATGAAAAACTTGTGTATTAGCATGGCATTATAAGTTAGTGGCATATTTGGTTTGTAGTAAAGGTCATGTCACTATGTTACAGAGTGTGATCTCAATAAAAAGTGGTTTTCCTAATGAAAGATGAAGCTAAGTTGTAAGGAGAAGCTGAAGAAGACTTGGAAGGAGGCTTGTAGAGCAGAGAGAAATGTGAAAAGAAGTTGTGCTTGCTTCTCAGCTTTGGATTTGGACCAGAGATTTCAGTGAAACGGAAGGAGACAAATGTAGTCAAAATTTGTGAAGATACTTGGATGTGATGTGAGTGAGAGACCCATGGGGACACTGGGTGGAACACCATCAGCCTTGTCAATGTCAGTACCTTGACTTTGCTTCTTTTGTCCAAATTTTCCTAGTCCCTTCTGCCCCTTTCCAATGGTTCCCCACAAGAAAGTGCTTAGACTTGTAAAGGTTCAGGCCTCAGTTTGGGACAACCCTGATTGGCTGGACATTTACCCATGAGGGAATGAGTAATGTCAGGCGTTTTATTGGAAAACTATAAACCTTTCTTCTCTCTCTATGCACAATAATCCTACTAAAGTTCTTTCCTGTTAAATACCTTCACACTAAGAATATGATTTGTCTTTATGTGGCAGATGGCAGAGCCCATTTACAGTGTACAAGTTTGGGAGTCCCGAGTTCCCCCTCAGTCTGCCTATTAAGGACAAGTGTATCAGATACTTTCGAGTCTTACTGTTAGTTAAAATAAACCTGGTGATAAGTGAGAATGGGCAATCCCTTACCAAAAAAAAAAAAAATGGATGTGAATGTCTTTAAATGGTGCTGGTCAGAACTTTTGATAACTGTTGAAGGTGTGGGGACATAGGGAAGTAGTAAGAAGAAAACCTGGTAGGGATGACACTGATATTTTGAGATCTGAAGACTAGGTATCTGGACATATAAACTAGGGTGAACATGAAGGATGAGGAGAGGTAAGGACAAAGCGCTCAGTCTATTTTAGAAATATTAAAATGAGATGCCTAACATCTGTTTAGACAGAAATAAAAAAAACATATGTACATATATCTATCTTTAGATATGTACAGCAATCTATCTTTATTCTGACCATCTCTATGTTAATAAAATATATAGTAGAATCAGTTTTAAAAACATCATTATCTATAAAAAATGCAATAAAAAAATAAAGTGCAATAAAAAATGGTAAAGTGGACCTCCCTGGTGGCACAGCAGGTTGAGCACCTCACTGTGAAGCATCCACAGCATAGCAGTGTGAGTTGTAGCCCCCACCAGGGAGGGGACCCACATGCCACAGCTAACCTCTCCTGCCTCGCCTGCTGCTCCCCTCAGCAGTGTATTTCAGTTGATCTGCCTGTTCTGCTCTCCACTCTGTCTCTGATGACTCCTCTCATCTCCTTCGACTCTGGCCTGTGCCCCAGCTCTTATATGCATAAATAAATGAATCTTTAAAAAGAAAAATCAGTAAAATACCTAATGTTGACTTTGAGGAACATTAATCACTTAAAGTGCCTTCTGAGTCACTGAGATTAAATCATTTATAGTATAATTTTATTATTCTATATGTTATTGGATTCTAGTTATATAAAACTAAGAAAGTGACAAATGCCTTCGTATGGGACAAAATCTTGTTTTGGGGACAATCTCAATTTTAAATTTATTTCATGTTATTTAAAAAAAAAAATCCCTTGAATGCCAAGTAACCGTCTATCCAGATCATAGACCACATCATAAAGGGTTGAGGATAACAGGAAATGAGACTGAAGAGATGAGCAAGGTGGCATAGCATCAGCAATACAATGCCCATTCATTGTAACAATGGGTTCCCCCAAACAAAGGTATCCTTGTTCTGTTAGACTCTAAACACTTTCTAGATAGTTATGTAAAACTATCCTACTCTGATGCAATACTAGAGCTAATTATATTACGCCATTATGTTTCCATTTTTATTACATACTAATGCTGATACAGTGTTTTCACAATCCCAAATTTAGGTTTTCAAATTAGAGTTTAAAAACCTTCCAACCTGAGGAAATTAATTTTATGAGCAACTTAAGCACCTACACTCTAAAAAGACACCTGCTTTCTCGTAGTAAATATATGACTTTGAGATAATTTTAAAAAGCCTTGAAAAGTTAAAAATATCAGCAAAATCTACTAATAAAAATAGACAAGATGCTCAAGGGATTCAAAGTAGGTTAAGATATCAAAATATAAATGTCATTTGACAGGGATTCTGACACTAAATTTAGGATTTTAGCATTTTGACTGATAAATCTTGCTGCAGGGTTCCTAAATCTGATGAGAACACCTGTTGGTGATGCCCAAATGCCTGAATTAAAATGTAATTTTGATATTTCAGCTATTAGATTAAAATCAGAAACCTTTAAACATACAGTAATTTATGTAGGGTTCTTTTTGTGGGAGACTTTTAAAGAGTAGATTGACTCAGTTTGATTCTGCAAAGTTTCTAAATTGAAGATTTTAAGTGAATGTGCCTTGGCAATATGATGCAATTTTATTCCATATCCAATGGAGAAGTCAAAAAGTAGTGTATGCTATCATGCTGTTAAGACATAATGAGAAGATTTAAAAATTCTTTTAAATAAACTCTTAAATGGAAATATTCATAGAGGATAAAAATATTCAGGTGGTGTGGTTTGACCTTTAGAGTCACATAAGAAAGATGAGTCCAATTCATTATTCATCTAGGTATTGCCTATTATAAAATAATAGAGGTTTCAAGTGCTTTATATATAACCATTAGAAAGATCTGTGCATAACCCAGCCTCCATAATGTAATTGAGTACTGCAAAAGATACCTGTAAGTTGAGTAACTCAGATAATATGACATTACTATAAAATGATTCTTAATTGACTTAAAAAATAAAGGCATTATACGAACTCTTTTGTAACTTAAAAAATAGAAATCTCTTTTTATTTCTTCAATGTTATTTAGAATGTTGAGTATGGATATCAAGAAGTTCCCAAACTTATATTAAAGTTTTCAAAATACAGTATATTCATGCTTGTTATACATCTATCAATAAGTAATGTTAAACTATCTCCAAACCTGTCTTTGAAAGTTTTATCAAAATTAAACTTCTATTTATAATTCCCTCTGAAATATCTACATGAAAAATTCACTAAAGATCAGAGAACAAAGATAAACTTCCAAATCAAAAGGTTTTATTTTCAATTTGAACTTTCAAAAATAGTATAGCAGTATGCACATTTATTTTACAGAAATTGAAGCTTTAAATGTGTTTTCCTACTTTTATATGTGTATAGCATGACATGGCCTTACAAATGATTTAGCAATTTCTCTTGAACGGACATTAAAAAACAGCTAAACAAAGAGAAGTGAATATTCTTGGGATGAACTTTTTGAACAAATAATAAAAGAATTTTTATGATAATGAATGTAAATTAGAAACTGGTCAACAAAGAAAGAATAAAACCAGTCACTTTTCAAATACTTTTCACAGCTCTCTAAGACATTTCTCCAGTTAAAAAGGAAGAAACAGGGCCTCCCTGGTGGCGCAGTGGGTTAATCAACACACTATGAGGCAAACCGCAGCCACTGCAGCATGAGTTCGATCCCTGCTGCCGGCCAGGGAGGGGACCCACATGGCGCGGCAGACCTCTCCTGCTGTGCCCGCTGCTCCCCTCAGCAGTGTGTTTCAGTCATTCTGCCTGTTCTGCTCCCTGCTTTCTGTGGTGAATCCTCTCACCCCCACACCTCTGGCCTGTACCCCAGTGCTTGTATACATAAATAAATAAATAAATCTTTAAAAAAAAATAAAAAGGAAGAAACATTGAGACTCATATGGAACACATAAGAAAATGTTAATACTTGCCAATCAAACGCAAGGTGGTTGTGAGAGAGCGAGAAAGAGAGAAAAAGAGAGAGAGAGACTGTGGTATACTCTGTGCAACACTAAATTCTTAGTTAAAAACCAAACCTTTCCCACAAGTTCTGCTTAATTTTGGAAACTTTTCTGTAGTGAGTGTATTATTTTTAAAGTAAGTAAAAGGATTAGCATTATATGGATTATTGTTACTATGCTCCTATGCTCCATGGCATAGTATAAAACAATGAAGCCTTGCACTTAAATATGAATCTTAAAGTGTCACCTGACCATTGACTGGCATGCAGTGCACCTATGTGATATTTCAAATTCATCATGGGTACATAGTACAAAGAGTTCCTCTTTAGAGTGTGAAAGCCAGTTTGCAAATGTCATCTAATGAAGAAAAAGAGGATAGTTAGAAAGTCTAATGAAGCTCTAAGCCCACCTGTATATCAGTGAGAGTAAGTAACATTATAAAGTGCTATGGACAGACAGATAAAGGGCAAGTAATCTAGAGTAAGAATAAATTTTGACAAAATTAGGAATACTGTCATTGTTTCAAAGTAAATTTGTTACATAGTTCTTTTGATCAGGTTTGTACATTAAATTCAAGTCAGGAAAGCAAAATTTGTCAATTTTCATAGAGATTTATATTTACATTCAAGTTTTACATTTAAAGGTGTATTATTTTGTTTTGGTTATAAACACAGAATTGCTTTGTTTCTGCAAAGGGATGGGTATGGTAACAACTTTATATTATAATTGTCCTATTTCAGAGAGGAGGAGCAGAGTTTCAGAAATATTTAAATTTAGTTAAATAGATCCAGTTTAATTGGGAAACAATTATGGAACCTATAGAAATTACAAATCACAAAATGTTATTGTAAATATAAGATTTTCAGTTATAAGAATACCAAAGACTCATGCTCCATTTGCTTAGAATAAAATACTGATAACCATGAGCTGTAGTTGTGGTATGAATGTACTCAGAAAAGTTAACTACGTAAAAAATGTCACCTTCTTATTCAGCATATCAACTCCCTGGGTATCTTCAAGACATATCCACTAGCTTTTCTTTCAAAATTTACCCTTCCCTTAGCTATGCTGAGATGTTACAGCTATGGAAGAGTGCGCTGGCTCCCATTCTGACTCATGCATCATCAACTGAACTGTCAGTAAAGTGCTAATTGCAGAAACTTTATTACTTGAGGTGATATTGAACCAGAGAGAACACAGCTTGATTTTTCATATTCCAAACTTTGCAATGTGAGCAATTAGGGGGGAAAAAACTTCCCTTTTGTTTCAATTTGTAAGCTAAGCAAAATTGAAATGGATGTCACTGACAGTAAAATAGAAACTTAAAATGTCGTTTTACTAGGTGACTTTATACCTTAGTTTAAAAATATACGATTAATTCTTCTCAGAATGCATATTTTGTATCTTAATAGCACTTGTAATTGTACAACATACTTGAATACCTTTAATTGAAGAGAGAACTGTACCTTATTTTGTGATTCTGTCATTCTAGTATTTTTGCAGAGGAAGTATACTTCAAAGATATGCTTTATATATACTTTCTAAATTTAGTATTTCCTATGGGATCTAAAATATTTAAAGCATGTTTTAAACATTTCAAAAAATGGATTTGGAGGTAACACAAGGAATTTATTTAGAAATACAAAATAGATAAAGATGGTTTAAAGAAAAAATTATTGGAATAGATGCATAAATGGTCTGGGACTATTTCCAGGGTGAATTGTATAGGGGGTGATTAGGAAAACCAGCAAATATAATGTCATGTAGTTTGTGGAAAAGATTTAGTGTCGTTAAAACACATGAGAGGGAAACCTAAATCAGATTTAAGGGTCTGAAGAAGAAACAAATCCATACTATAATCTTGAGTAGAAATAACTACATGGATATGGAAAGGGCAGGATGAAGGGAAAAGGAAATTTTTGCATCCTAGGAAACAATTGTAGTAACTAAGGATTTGGTCCTGGAATAATTATTTTTAAATCCTGACAGTTTAGAGAAATTAAAAGTTCAATGAGACTAAAGTTTAGAAATTAAGTGGATGGTGTGAATTAGAAGGACACTCACCTATGAGGTAAGCTATACAAGATCTTGAAAAGACTTAGACATCATGCTAAATAATTTCAGGTTTTTTTGTTTTTTTTTTTTTTGTAAAAGCAATGAGAAGTCATGTAGAGTTCTGCATAGGAATCTAACATGATCAGATTTGTATTTTTGAAAGGTCAGCCTTGCTGAAGTCTTGAGAATTGCCTGGAGAGAGAGAAGACTGAAAAAAGGGAAACCATTTAAATATTTGGTAGAACAATCCATGTAGGTTATGATCAAGAACTTAGTTGGAGTGGTAGTAGGGAGAAAAGATGGAATGAATGATAGTTAGCAGATAGAATCAACAGGGCAAATGGCTAATTGTGTGATGTAAGGGGGAGGGAAGTTTCAGGGACGACACATACATATCTGGTCAGGACAACAGAATGGATAGTGATACCATTTGTGGAACATAAGAGGAACAGGCCCTGGTAGCGAGTATGATTTCAGTTGTAGAACTGCTGAATTGGCATTGCTTATGAAATACACATATAACTGATCAAGTTGAAATAATGAAATACAAGTCAGATAGAAAGGAAGTGGGATAAGAACAATAATAATAATAATAATAACAATAAAGACACAAAAACCAAAAATGAAAAGACAAGGACAAATTGGGGACACTGGTGGGGAGGGAAGAGGGGGAGGGTTGAGGGCAGACGGGAGCATGGGGGACTGAGGTGATGGTGCACTGGTGATATGGTGATGGGGATTACAATTGATGTCAAATATATATAAATAAAAAATTTTAATAATAAAAAGAAAGGAAGTGGGAACAAGAAGAAGAAAGGAAATGGGTCAAGATCTGGAAATCTTAGTAAGTTATATTGCAAGAATAGAGGAAGTAATTGAAGAGCTCTGGATTGGCAGGTTGGATGTCTTCTGCATGGGTATCTGTGGGTTGAAGTTGGAATTGAGGTGAGAGTCCTTGGAAAGAGGCATTAGTCACTTAATTCAATGCTGTGCCCCAACTCTCTCAGTGCTCATGCTGACATTTCACATGCAACTCAGAAGCTGACATGGCATAGAGTTTATTTTGATAAATATCTGTATCCTAAAGTTTATGCCCACACTTTCCAGGGTCACATAGAAAACCTTTGGTGATCTTACTGCAGGTAATCATGAAAAGAATGTTATCATTACTGAAAAAAAAATATGTTAACCCGTTTAGAATAAATCAGTAAAGACATATAGGCTGGAAAACAGAGACATACATTTAATTAATGATTATTAATTAGCATGTTTTCCCCACTAGTGAATTTAATTAGATTTAATAAGAATTAGTAACAATTGTTAACATTAAGTTAAAATGTGTACATAGACTAGCATTTGAATGCTGAGGGAAAACATCAATCACTAAGGTCTAAAGGTTTATTTAGGGAACCTTCTATAGAAAAGATGAAGTTTCACCTGATCCTTAGAAGATTAGTAAAATTGAAACTTGTTAACTTGTATTATTACTTTTTAAACTTTTAGAATCTTTAGATTCAAAATCTGATTTTGCCTCTTTCTGGCTTTAAGCCCTTGACCAAATTCATTTATCTTTCAAAACATAAATGTTCTCTGTTGTAATGTAAGAATATTAATATTCTTTTTTTTAGAAATGGCAACTAATTAAAAACTCCTTTTATAATGACTGATTCAATTGAAAGCACTAAAAATGTTATCCATCAAAAGGACAAAGATTATAGAGTATAGATATTATCTAGAAAAGGAATTTTTATCTTTAAAACTTGAAAACTTTTGCTGTGTAAAATACTTTAAATTGAATAATTATTATATCCCAATTGGCAAATAAAATCATTAGAATAAACTAAATTATAGACATTCTTAATGTGAACAATAAATGTGCTTTTTCCATTTCTCAGTACATAGAGAATTGTGTTTTCCTGTGTACTTGAATTTAGGTGTGTGGTTAGCTAATAAAATATGAGTAGAACCATTTCTTAGAATAAGGCATTTAGCTACTTGTCAATTTTCTACTCTCTTCTCCCATTAATGATAAAAATCTAAAATTGGTATTGCCAAAAATGGTAGAACATTCAATAACCTAACTGTTTGAGTCAAAGACCTCTGGCCCAACTGCAGTAAACATGTGCAGGGATCAAGATTTGGGGATTGTTTATTACTGTAGCATAACTGAAACTGTACTGACTGATAGAACCTATAATGTTGCTTCTCACAAATGAGAGAGTATGTTACAGGAGAGTGATACAGGCATGGACAGAAATGCTATATTGATAAATCAAGAAGAAAATGGTTGAGACATAATAATTGGTGGCATAATTTTATCCTTCTGGTGAATATATTGGTGATAAATACTTAACATTACTCCTATTATAGTTCATTATTTTAAAAATCATTTTCCAAGCCTCTAATGTTTTAACACATAGAAAATACTCCATGCCTCATGTTCCCTCTCCGATAGGAACTTAAAGTCTAAGATCAACAAAGTGGCATAAGAAATAAATATAATGCATATAAAATTAATTCTGTTAAATTACAATCAACATCTTAGGGTCAGTGAAAGACAGTATGAAAGGCATAATTAGAAGTGAAAATCACATGATCATGTGGGTCTAAATGCTCCTTACTGTGGTGTTACTTCCCTGAGAAAATAAAAGATAATCATGGAGGGAATAAGAAGTTATGGAGATATGAGTAAATAATGGAATTAGCTAGGACACAAGAGGAAGTTTGTGGCAGAAAGAAATTATGCACTGTAATGGTATATCTGAAATTGAGCTATGGAGATTATAGAAGTGAAAAAGTCTGTGAGTTATCATCTAGACTTCTAGGACATGAGCTGCGGGCATGCAGAGGATTATGTCTCAATACATAGTGCCTCCAATAATACTACAACAGAAGAAGTAGTTGGTTGTCTATATCAGAATCCTTGACTCAGTTTTCTGATGCCTTCACTCCTTGAACAGTTGATATGGACTGTAGCATTCTGTTCCTGAAGTCAATCCCAGCACAATATCTCTGGGAATTGAAAGAGAACAAGAGATGCACTGAAAATCCTCAGTTCTCAGAACTGAAAGATCTCCAGAGAAGAGTAATTTTAAGAAGGTTATGAAGAAAATGTCATGACTGTAACTATTCATTCTCTACTATATAATATAGCACCCCTATTTCCTTGCTGCTTAAAACCCTTTGATAGCTTTCTATCCCTAAACGGATGGCTCTTTTAGCAAAAAAGTTAAGGTAAGGGGATAAAATGACAAAGGCTAAAATAATGTGAACTCTAGCTCTCCAGCTCTTTTCTCACTGCCTTAGTCTCCTCCCTGGAGTCTCCACTGCAAATTCTTTCAATTCCTTGGTTGAGTATGTTTCTTTTTACTGTGAGGACTTTGAATATTCAATTACAGGGAATTTTTCTTCCTTTCTTAGCAAAGATTCTCTTTACTCTTCTATTAGCCACACTTTATATACCACTTTTTTGTTTTTGTTTTTTGGAAATTCTTACTGGTTTTCCTGGTTGGGTTAAAAATGAATCAGATGCCATTTTTTAGGTGAAGAATGGAGAGATATAAACAATCGTGTTAACAGTGACTCTCATGGAAATGTATTCTCTTCCAAAATCAGAAATGAAAGGGAAGCAGTGATGTAGCATTCTGATGTGTATTTCATTTCTCAAGTACTCTGTAGAAAGGGTCTCATAAAACTGGCTTAGGTAGGATACTTAGAAAATATACTATCCTAGCAAAATATTGTGGTTATCCAGAAGCTGTGAATTTCAGTCATTGTTGGAAAATATATTTTGCAAAATTCTAAGTATAACACAAATGGTATTGGACATTATATAAACTTTTCTGATGATTAAGAATATTGTGATGTCATGATAATTATATTGATACTCAATTACCAATATGGGGAAAATAAATATAAATTTAGAATGCAGAGTAGGTTGAGCTGAATGACTATTGGATATAAACCAAAGGTATTTTTTTAATTATTAAATATCTTCTTATACTAGTTTTATGTCAATCAATTTGCCTCTACCATAAAAACAAAGGACAAGAAAAAAATGAGGTTTTGGGTTTAATAACTTACTTAGTAAGTTGGAAAGCTTAACCTTTTATAAATTATATGGAGTTATTTGTAAACTCTGATTTATTATGTCAATATCTAAATTATTCCATCTGGATCTGGTAATGGAATTAAGCCCTTGGAATATATGTGAGTAGTTTGCTTTCTGCTCAACACTACATGGATGAATGTTCTAATAGACATACAAGTGGTACTTTTAAAAACAAAGCATTAAAAGCTGTTTCTTTTTAAACAAAGAAAATTTGCTTATAAAAGATTTAATATTTTTAGTTTTTGTGGAAATATAGCTTATAGATGTTATTTTCCCAAAAAGTCAGTTCTCTTAAAAAAGCATGTTTTATTAATGAAGTATTTCAAGTGGTAAAACAATATGTATTCAGTGAAAACAAATGAGTTATTCTTATTTTGGGAAATTTAACATAAATTATAAATCATTTAATGAGAGCAGGTAGAGTATGTATGAACATAGAAAGACTCCTTGCCAGATGCAGTTGTGCTAATAATCAGGTCACATATTGTGACATATTTTAAAATATTTAGTATGTTCTTCACATTAGGAAAATATTTCTACATTTTTATAAGGGGGAGGTGTTAAAATTATTTGTGTGAATAAATGGTGTCAAATACATATGTCCTATTGTTAATTTTGCCTAGACTAACTGAAAAATTATTTTAAAACATTTTTTAAAGCCCTGAAAGAATAAAATTTTAAAACATTGATCTTCTAACTACCGCTAACAGCCTGACAAATAAATGTTCTTTTATATTATTATCAGGTATCTTTTCTGATAACAAAGACCTTATTGGCTATTTCTACTTCTTATATACCCATTACTAAAAATAATTTACTTGGCAGGCTATTTGGAAGATGGCTTATTTAAACACATATTCTTCAAGGGAAAGGAGAACTTTCCTGGGGGTAAACCATCCCCCTGGAAGCGTCTGAGGACTCACCTTCAATTTTATTCCTTCTAATTGAGCATAATAAAATCTTCACTCTGAGGATCTATAAACTGTATTTCCTCAAAACTCTAGCTTTTCCATTGAGATTGAATATGTTAAGTCCGAACAAAGAGTTGTAATAAGTATCTCTATATTAAAGGTAAGGATACCTGTATTTGGAAAACCCTACGTAACACTATTTCTCACTCGTAGCTGCTTTACAGTATTTCTATATTGAAAGCACCAACACCCTTCATGTCCCTTTAGAGACTCTTGTTAACTGAGAATTCTTTAAAACTATGACAGGATCTGACTTTATTATTTTCAAAAATAACCAGTTATTTCCAGTTTCTATGCATTTGTACTTGCTATTTTCATTCTGGAAGTTTTCTTCATTTCTCCCCTTAAGGATCCATATGCTGAGAAAATCCTCCCATCTTTGGTCTTCAGTGGAAACATGAGCCTTTCTGGACTATTGCAATACCAACTAAGTGGGTCTCTGCTTCCGTTTCTGCCGTTGTCATCCTTTACCACATATTTACTGGAGGGGTCTTTTAATGCTATTGTGCAACCATTTGAAGGCTACCAGGAACTCCTTTTAATACTTAGAATGAAATCAACAGCCTTATAGTGCCCAGCACATTTTTTTCTGGTCCCTCACTGTCTCGCCAAACCCACCTTCTTGCCATTCCCTTTTTCTGGAACAATCTCACTAGAACTTGCCAAGCCTTAATTATATCACTGATGTTGCTGCTCAGTATTCTTTCAGAAAGGTCTTCCTTGTGATTCTAAAATAGTAGACACAATCTTCACTTTGCATTCCTATAGTCTACTTTACTTTCTTCATAATACTTATTACTGAAATTAGATCAGCTCATTTTTTCACTTTTTTTTTTTTAAGATTTATTTATTTATGCATACAAGCACTGGGGTACAGGCCAGAGGTGTGGGGGGTGGTGAGAGGATTCACCACAGACAGAGCAGGGAGCAGAACAGGCAGATCAATGGAAGTACACTGCTGAGGGGAGCAGCGGGCACAGCAGGAGCGAGCGGTCTGCTGCACCATGTGGGCCCCCTCCCTGGCCGGCAGCAGGGATCGAACTTGTGCTGCAGTGGCTGCGGTTTGCTTCATAGTGTGTTGCGTAACCCACTGCCCCACCAGGGACATTTTATTGTCCCTTTACTGCACTAAAATATATGCTCAGAGTGTAACATTAATATTCTATTCTGCTGCTTTATCCCCAGTGTTTAGAGGAGCATGTGGCAAAGAGTAAGCTCTCATTTTATATTTCTTGAATGAAAATAAATAAATCAAGGGTCTCTGATTCCATGAAACCTTTTTCTAATGCCTACCACCTCCAACATACAGTGGTTAAGGGGCTGTGATCAGTTATCTTTTTAATCACAGTTTGGCATAAAAAGTTAATATGTATTGAGTACTTTGCCGTGTTCTACAGTGTCATATATATATATATATTTTAAAAGACTTCTACATATATTTTCTTATGTAAATGTATAGCTACTTTGTTATGGTTATAATTATTATTGCTGCTATTATTTTTTTCACTATCATTCTTATTCCTAAGTTAACATCACACAACAGCAAGCACAGGGTCAAGATTAAACCCTAGGCAGCGTGGCTTTAGAGCTAGATTCTATAACAATTATGCTACACTTCCTCTTTTAGGAAAATAATCACAGTATTTTTGATATGGTTTATTTGAATGCTGCTATCACTGTCCTGAGTTCTTCTGAGGAAAATTGTGCTTTATTCCATCAAAGCACATGTCCAATATTAATAAGTGAAATAATGAGTGAAGAATTATCTCTACTTATGGAACATGCAATCTAAAATAAAAACAAATGTATTTTTGTCAGGCTGTAAGAACTACCTGATTCTGATCAATGAGAGCAATAAAGGGTCTATTGTTTACCTGAGGAATAGTTAAGCCTAATATAATGAAAGTTTTCAGACTTAATATTAATGATTATCCCCTATCATCTATAAATATTTATAAGCATTCATATGGACAGAATAATTCCAAGAATACTCTTTGAAATTTAGACATAAAACATTACTAAGATTGGGCCTCCCTGGTGGTGCAAGGGATTAATTAACAGAAATATGAAGCTATCTGGCCCCACTGTGGGCTGAGTTTGATCACAGGCCAGGGAGCCAACCCATATGGCACAGTGGACCTCTCCTGTTCAGCCTGCTGCTGAGCTCAGCAGTGTATTTCAGTAGATCCACCTGTTCTGCTCCCCACTCTGTATCTGGTGAATCCTCTCACCACCCCCACTCCATTTCTGGCCTATACCCTTGCTCTTGTATGCATAAATAAATAAAATAAATCTAAAAAAAGCTCTAAGATTATCTGAAAAATCTAGGCAAGCCTGAATTCAGAGATTTTTTTTTTTTGGTAACCCTTTGTGTGGTTATAGCAGTGATATAACTTGATTTTATTAATGAACTCCAGTCCAATGTCATGAATTTCCTCTCAACACTTAGGTCCTCTGACTCTTAACATTATGCAGTGGCGACAGTAGCACCAAAGACTATCTGAATACATGAATATGTGAACAGGCTCTACGTGTCTGAACAACTAAGGTGGAAAATAAGTCTATTATGTCTCTCAGGATAAGAGATGTAGCTCAGATAAGCTAGGACAAAGAGAATTACTGGTTTAACTAACCTCGTTAAGGGACAGGCAAGGTGAAGTCATATCACTCTCACCTGGGACATATGAGTCAGATGTTCAAATATTATCAACAATCATAAAAAAGTTGATATGTCTATTTTTCTTAATATATGAAATGTATGTCCACTACAAAGTGAAGAGAATGATTGAAGCTAAACACCTAGAAAGTTAATTGCAAAACATTACCTCCATAATTGAACACTCAATTGGAACTCTACAACTCAAAAGTGATTAATTTCATTTGTCTAGTAGAAGACAATTTTTTTCAAAAACATACTTTGTGATATTTTTATTAAATAATGTTGGTTTAATGATGTCATATGGATTCCATTGTTAGTGCCTCCAATTCTTTAATAAATTTTTGCAGCCTAATACCTCACCAAAAGCACATAGTGAGCACATTACAGTTGTAAACTAAATTTTAGATATAAAACAGTACCAAGAAAAATTGGATAAGAGAAGCAAGAGAAATGTTTTTCCTCTGCAGAATAGTGTATTTCACTATTCATAGTGAAGAACCATGTTTCTTGTTGCTCCCTTACTTCTATCCTCAGGGAGAAATCAGAACGTAAGTACTAATCATTTATTTTTTGCAGATAAAAATAACTTGTCGATAAATATAACAAGAAACATTGCACAGGAAAAAAAACTATAAATCTCTGCAAATTTAAACTATGTATCAGGTAATTAATAGAATCTGATGATGTATATATAATTTTGTAATAACATGAACTATTGTATTTTTCTTAAATTACAACTTAAGGAAAGTTCTGTGTAAGGACTATCCCATAAAAATTTTTTCTGCACATCTTGAATCAACACCATTCAAATCAATAAAGCTTTTAATGTGAAAAATGAGCTTGCTTTTTACTTCATTCTCAAATATAAACTATGAATAAATATCTAAATTTTGATCTTCATTTCTGTAATTATTTCATCACTGAGTATAACATGCATTAAAATGTACTAAGAGAATGTATCTTGTCCATGCATTTTACTGCTGGGACCGCCTGAGCTCCTTCCTTTGATTCCTCAATTCAAAAAGAACTTAACCTTCATTCCATTCACTGGTGCTAGGGAATGGGACCTGCTTGGGGTTTGATAGCCTGTTTCATAGATCATATTCCTGCCTCATCTGGTGTCCAATGAATGAAAACTTGTTTTGTATTTTCTTCCATTTTTTGTTAGAGAAGGTAAATTCCATTCTTGTTATGACAATCAATTGGAGCAGAAGTACTACAGCACACACAGTTTGTCATGTTATATGTTTGTTTCATTCACTTCAAAATTTTCTAATTGATTTTCTATTTGTACCTTTGATTATTTAGAAAGATTTTATATCAGCCAACTGGAATTCTACTAATTTTAGCTATGGCTACATTATATACATGGATAGTTAAGAATATACTTTCTGTTCTTAGGTGAAGTATTCTCCATGTAACAATTATTTCATGTTAAAATTTAATCCTTAATAAATTTTCTTACATTTTGTTTCACTTTTCTATCAATGATACAAAGAAATGTATTATATGTAGATTTATTTCTTCTCCCAATTATTTTTTACTATAATGTGAATTTATGATTTTTGAGATTAAAAACCCAATTAGAAGTTTAAAAATGACATGTGTATCTTCTGTACACATGGGAGAGACCCAACATGAAGGAATAACTTGCCCACATAATTTTAAATGCCATCTTAAATAACTTCACAAGGACAGGGATGTTTGGGAGAAGCAAGGGAAAATCAATTAGGGGATTTACTGGGGGGAAAACAGAGGAATTTGTACCTTCTCCACTGAAAACAGTTGGGGGATTAGGTCTTCCTGAAATAGACCCTTACAGAAAGAATTTTAGATAGAAGGATCAAAAGCATCTTCCACCCACCCTTCTGAACCACCACCCCTGAAATGAACTTCTTATCAGATGTATTTGGGATGGCAGATTTTTTTGCTCCTCTACAGTCTTGCCTTTGTAACTTCCTTGAAGTTCTACAATCTAGCAGTTCAGTTGTCCAATTATGTCATAGAATTAGTCTCTAAGTTCTGAGAACAGATCTATTTCAGATGAATATAAATTTGCTGTTATGTCTTCCAATTGGATTTATTCCCTTATATCTTAATATGGCCCTTTAATATTGAATAGCGTTCTTATCCTGAAGTCTATTTTGCTTTATATTAGTAGAGCAACATCTACTTTCTCTTGGTCAGTATTATATGCTAACATTTCATTTACTTTCTTTAATCCAACATTTAATTTTCAAATATTCTTAAACATAGTGAATCTCCTATAAAAATACATAGTTCCTATTGCTTTCTACAATTTTCATCTTAGTTTTTAATTAATTTTATCTATTTATATTTCATATAAGGACAGATATGGTATGTTTATGTGTCATCCTGTGATTCTCTTTTTTACTTATAACTTTTGATATAGTGAAATATTTTAAAGATTTTTTTCATTATATTAGCTCATTAGTAATATATTATATAAATATAATCTAGTAACCACCAAAAAGATAATAGAATCCTCCTATACTAAATATAGAACATGTAATGATTTCACTACTTTCTTGCTACTGCTTGAATCAAAATCTTTTCACTTATTCCAGTCTTTTATCATTTTTAAAATAGGAAAACGCTCTTAGACATCACTGGCTCACACTGTTGTCTTAAACATTTGTCCTATAACTTGAAGAAAAAAAGTCACGATAATTTTTAATAAATATTTCTTTTCTATCAGAAATTGAGTTCAAATTGCCAAATATATTTTTGTATCATCATAAAGGTAATAAGATTTTTTCCCTTTGCTCATTTAATATAACTGTTTGTGGTACTCTATTTCCTTGTAGTGAAAAGCCCTTCAAGTCCCATAGACAAATTTTCTTAATATTTTAAGAATTTAATGCTTAAATTTGAATTTTTTAAGGATTTTATTTATGCATGCAAAAGCTGGGGTGTAGGCCAGGGGTATGGGGTTGATTCACCAGGAAAAGGGTGGCAAGCAGAACAGGCGGATCTACTGAAATACACTGCTGAGGGGAGCAATGAGCCCAAAAGGAAAGGTCTGCTGTGCCAATTGGTCAGCTCCCTGGCTGGGGATCAAACTCTTGATGCACTGGCTGGCACTTGACCCTTGCTGAGACTTAAACTTTTGCACCACCAGGGAGGCCGTAAAGTTGATTTCTTAATATTGATACTTGCATCTATATCCATGAAATAGCTATGTGTTGCTGTATCATTTTTTTCTGTTAATTTAGTATGTTAGGTATTGTTAGTAACATCAGATTAGATTCTTACATTGAATTAAGAAATTTCTTACTTCTCCATGCTTTGAGAGAGTTTGAAAAACTAAGAAATTTTGTATTCTTGAAAGTTTGTACAAACTTATCTGTGAAACATCTGGGTCATGAAATGATTTAAGGATTTTTTT
The DNA here is from genome assembly GCA_019455555.1 of Galemys pyrenaicus. Classification (NCBI taxonomy): domain Eukaryota; kingdom Metazoa; phylum Chordata; class Mammalia; order Eulipotyphla; family Talpidae; genus Galemys; species Galemys pyrenaicus. Next base: position 452,096 of record JAGFMF010012074.1, on the reverse strand, counting down.
TTTTAGCTGATATAATTTAACTTTATGACAAAAAATTTACTATTCCATTGAGCATTTAAATTTCATGAGCATGATTTCATGTTCATAATTAATCTGAAAAAGAATTATGCTATGTCTGATGTTCTGTCTCCTTCACATGCCTAATGTTGTGAATTACTACTCTCCGGCATTTTCCTATGGGTATCTTTTAGAGGTTTAGCTATTTCATTATAGTTTTCAAATAAGTTATTTTAGAATATTTTTATTTCTGACTTTCCCTATTTAGTGTTATTTTGTCATCTCTAACTTTTTTGTTGATTCATATGTCTATTTCAATGTACTTTCACACCTCTGTATTTGTAGCTATTGCTGTAAAACAAGTAGCTTAACAGTACACCCATTTATTTGCTCACAGCAAGTCAGGGGTTTGGATGATGTTGATGGGTTCTCTCTCAGGGAATCATGAGACTAATCAAGATGTCATTCAGAGATTCCTCTGGAGACTCTGAGGAAAAAATCTGTTTCTAAGCCCATTCTTGATATCTGTGGAACTCAGTTCTTTGCTGTTATAGGACTGAGATCCCTGTGTCATTTTAGTTGTTACCTGGTGGTTTCTTTTAGCTTCAGAGACCACCCACATCTTTGCCATTTGAGTTTCTATCTTCAGACCTGCAATCTGTTAAATCCTTTCCTGCTTTGTATCTCAAACTTCTTGTCTCTGCACATCATGTGACTAGTGCAGTAACATCAGGATATTTCATACTGTAAAGTTAACTGATGTGGGACCTTAATCACTTTTGCAAAATCCTTCACAACAGCATCCAAATTGGTAATTGACCCAATAACTGGGACAAGATATGTCCCATACATGTGGGGATTGTATAGAATTTTGCTGACCACATCTCTATGAGTAGAATATTTAATTGATTTATTTTTCCACTTTGTAGGAATACATTTTCCAGAACACATATTCATCTATGTTCTTTTTGATGTATTCTGTCTTGAAAAGTTGATATCCTCTTTGACTCAGTGTTATTTCTGGTTCCAATGTGGTTGAACGTGTTCCTTAAATAATGCATTTGTTATTAAAGTTAATTTTTGTTTTACTGAAATAAGCTTTAAAATTAGTGAGTCATTCTTTTTCTTTTGGGAATTTGAGACTTGAGATATGATCAATATTTATAAAAGGCTTATAAATATTTAAAAAGTATATATTTTCTGCCTAATAGCTACAATAACCATATTATTTAATTTCTCAATTTCCTCATGCAACTTTGGATTATTTGATTATCATAAAGCTTCAAAAAGTTGTTTTTCCTTTATATCTTTATTTTGAATGTTTTTGCTTAGTATAATTGAGTGATATACACCACACACTTATTTTCAATAACCATGTTGTACATGATATACCCAGAATTTGCTCACCTTATATATATGGAAATTTGTACGTTTTAACTTCATTCACCCATCTCTCCTATTACTTAATTCCCTAACTCTGAGTAAACACTAATCTGTTCTGTGATATCGTTTTCCTTTTTAAAGTCTACATATAAGATCATGCAGTATTTTTTGTCTCATAGCATAATTTTATCCAGGTTGTCATTGCAAATAGTGGATTATCTTCATTATCATGATCATATAATATTCCTCTATGTGAATGTGTGTCCATTAATAGATACTTAGTTTGCCTTCATGTTTTGGTTATTGTAAAAAATGATGAAATGGACAATGAGGTATACATATATTTTTAAATTAGTGCTTTCATTTATAAAATATGTATCTTTCTGATTTAATTCTAAAATACTAGAAAGAAAAAAATTATAAAACTGAATTTCAATGTAAAGAATTTGTTAATGTATCAATTTTTTGCTCACTTGTAACAAATATACCACATAAATAGAAGATTATTAATAGGAGAAAATGATATAGGTTTTTGGGGAACTGAACTCTTTATTCTGTTAAGTTTTTTTAATGCTAAATTATCAAGAAAAGTATTTGACTAAAAACTCCTTCAAAATATAATAAAATATTACAATTGAATATCCATTACAGCTTAACTTAAACTTTATGAATTCAACTAACTGATTTGGGCATCTAGTATGCCCACAATTTGAATACAGAGGTATACAAAACAAACTAGAGAGACAAAGTATTGATTGATATGTTAATGAACACTATGACGATGAACACAAAATAGAATTCTTTGGGAATGCACAGGAAAGGTATCTATCCTAAAACTGCTCTCTGAAACCATCCTGAAATTAAACTCAAATACCTGCACACAATTTAAAAATATTCTGCCTTACACTTAGGATAAGGAATAAAGGCAAAGTATAATAAAATTATTATTTCTCTATGTAAATGCTCAAGCATAGCACCAGAAACATAATGGGACAATCAAATATTTTCTAGGTATAAACATCATTAAACTGTAACTCCAAATGAAGGTAAACTTCAGAAAGGTAATGTTTTCATAGGATGTATCCTCAGTGATTGAAGTTGTATCTCACATGAGTATGTCACATGAGTTATGCTTGATAACTGTTTTGTCAAATGATTGAAAGAATGACAAAATGGTTTGTATTGATTTAACACCAGTAGCAACATTGTTATCAGTGATGTAATATTCTGAATTATGGATCAATTGAGTCTCTAAGGAAAAGTTTTCCCCACTTCTTATATAATGACTGGTAAATATTACTTGCAGAGAAACCTGAAAAAAATTTCTTTAATATTAAATATTTTAGTATGTTAATAATGAATACACACTGATGGGCCATCTATTGTATACCTACTATAAAGAGACTGAGTTTGTGCAACTGTATTACCAGCCCTTAAAAGGCACTCAGATAACTTAAATAAGGTAATTATTGCAACTGTTCTGCTAGGTGGTTGTTTTGCCACTTTATAGTCTTCCCTTTTCCTAAGACTCAGATGCATAGTGATTGCTGTTGTGCACTACTGATATTTTAACTTACTTAGCAGAATTTTTCATATATTTCTTTACATAATATATTTTTCCCAGAAATTTAAGACTAATTCATCACAAAAAAAACCCAAAATATTGCACCATCCTTATTCTACATTGTTATTTTTTTTTTGCTCAGATCTCTTTATATCCTTATTTCTTCTATGTGTGTCAGTCTGACTTCGCATCAAAAACTCTGCCATCTTTGTTGCATGAGTGATCTCTGCCAATGCACCAATGACCAGAAATGACTGAAAATTAACATCTGAGAGCAGCTCTTAATCAATTGGTCAAGAATATGAATACTTCAACGGCTTCTCCTTTGATCACATAGTCCTGAGGCACTGATACCTTTACCCCAGAGTTCCCATGAGATTATGCTTATTAATAACTTGACAATCTGCTTTTGCTTTCCTATATCATCTTCATGCTCATTTTTCTTGCAACTCCCAAATAAATAAAGAGTGCTCTCAGTGTCTGAATCTCAGGGGAATGTCATTAGGGACTTAGAAATGGTTCTAGGAAATATATCCTCAAAGTACACTTCAGAGCTGGTTCACTGGCTGCCTAGAGAGTCAAAAAGACAGCATTGCTCTAGCAGATAGCATGGTGATAATATTTGATAACTTCTCACCAGTTATGAATTGAAATGGAGTATCTGCTAAAAAGAATGCACTGATTTATGCAATGTATCTGACATTTGAGATATGTGGCAATGATAATTATAAAGACTATATTCATTTAGCTATTTTTTAGTCACATTGACAAGTTAAATAAACACAGCAGACTCAAATCAACCTATAAATACATTTTGTACAGAGGGTATCTTTGATAGTTTTTAAAAAGAATTCATTTCCTGCAACTGGAATACAGGCAGATCAGACCAAAACCAGACCCAAGACTTAGCTATGATAGTAGCTGAATTACAGAGAAGGAATGATTCCCAGGGCTGCTATGTCTCCTATGCTGAAAGCGCTTAGGCATAAGAGAAATGGGCCCCAGCTACCCACAACAGGAACACCTATGTGGATATACCTGAAGTCATGAATCCTCTGATCTCCTTGGACCATCCACAACTTCAGAAGAGGCCCATATCCCTTTCTAGTGGCTGAGAACCTTCCCTTGCCTGGAGACCTTGCAGAGGCTTCTATTGATATGAATAATTGCTCCTTTAAGCTGGCCCACTACTAAATGTAAACTGGCACAACTATTTTGGAAAATGATGTAGATTTACCCTGAAAAATTAAAAATGGAAAAGCATATGAGCCAACAATCCCACTGTTAAGCATTTATCCAGAGACCATGAAACTATCAACTCAAGAAGCAATATTTTCTTTAATGTTTATTGTAGTATTCTTTACAATAGCTAAGGCATGGAAACAACCTACATGATCAGTGATAGAGAAATGGATCAAGGTGCCTCCTGGTGATGTAGGGGTTAAATCTCAGCACTATGACCAATATAACCTGAGTTCAATCCCAGGCCGGGAGCTAACCCATATATGGAGCAGCAGACTTCTGTCTCACCCACTGCTCCCCTTAGCAGTGTATTTCAGTAAATCTGCCTGTTCTATTTCTTAATCTGCCTCTGGTGAATCCTTTCAACCCCCCCACCCCCACCCTCACCCCACCTCTGGTCAACACCCCAAATCTTCTATGCAAAAAAAAAAAAAAAAGGAAAGAAATGAATCAAGAATAGGTGGCATAGCCACACAATGGAATGCTATTCAGTCAACAGGAAAGATGAAATGTTGGCACAGATAGCAAAATGGAAGGAGTTCTCTGTAATAATATATAGTAAAGCAAATCAGAAAGACAAAGGAATATTGGACACATATAAAGCAGACAATGCAATAAAGCAAATATTTATGAAAACTAATGGATACTATGGACAAAGTGAAGTTTCTGAGACTAGAGGAAGGGAGGAGGGAGAAAGTATCAAAAGGATTTAAGGATGGTGGTAGGAAAAAGAAAAGACTTCACATCACCTCCCTTCATCACTTCTAGAGCAATAACTAGTGTGATGTTTAAGAAACTACTGCACCTTTCCAGGAGATAAGAGATTATTGTCACCAGGGAACTATAAGAATTTGTAAATATGTATTTTCAGACACCAAAATGGATTATGATATCACTAAATGAATGAAAGGGTTATTGGGTGGCATGAAGAATATAAGAGTGTATAAGGGAGATTTTGTAAACATTTGCTACATTCTAATGACTGTATTGCATATACTTGTGAATACATCTAGAGTTTATCCTAATTTGCTACTGGGCTGGCTTCATAAAGCTTGGCAAAGTGTTGACCTCCAGTAGATGAATGGAGATTCTGGGACTACCTCAGCAGAATAGTGTGGAAAGGGTCAGTATGTTTAGAGAAGTAGGCATGTTAGAATAAATTTACTCAATGTCTGACCTATTTTTCTAAGGAGAACCCAGAGGACTCTCCATTTAGTAAATGAGTTAATGAGAGCTGCACCAACATCATGTCCTTCTTCAACAAGGGTCAATGAAGGAGGATACTACTCTGGAATTGGGTTCCCTAAAGTCAATGGGGATTATAGTATTTTGGTACAACACAGGCCAGGCACCAGCATTAAATATTAGAAGAAAAGTAAAGGTAGTAACCAAAATTCAGCAAAGCTAAAATGACAAATAGGTTTGTATATTGCATGCTTTAATTATCTATATACTTTTAGGAAAGTTTACTATTCCCTGACATAAAACATAAATATGTATCAGTATGTTATGTGTTTGTAAAAGAGAAATCAGTTTTAGTCTCAAGAGTTCACTTTTAATATACATGCAATAAAATATTTACATTCCCTGAAAAGGAGAGCCATAATTTATGAAATGTAAATTTCATAATTGAATATTGGACATCGATCCTTCCCACACTTCTCTTTGTTTAACAGGAAAAAAATGTGTATGAGGGTTTATGTGGAAGACTGTCATCTAAAAAAGTAGATTTCTTACTACGTTATAGTAAGAAATGTGCATAATGAGCCATCTATTTTTTTTGGGGGGGGGGCTGTGTTTCTTATCTGGGAGCCACTGATGTCAGGAGAAATGATTTCTTGGTATTAGAACATTTAACATTCCCCTGTCTTGTTTCAGTGTCTATATTTAAATGAGGTTTAAATGCAGCATAACTTATGGAAGCATTAGCAGTCAAACAGCCAATGCTTTCTATTTTTCAGGGAGTATATTTAGCTAGCAGGTGGCACATGTGTGGACTTATATGCGAGTCCCTAATAAGTAATCCTTTTGATTATATTTACTTAACATCTTAAACTGGTTAATGAATTCCTTGTCAAAATTAATTAATTTATCTATTTTAAAATTGAAATACACTTAGTCTGGGAAGGCTGGAGATAGCGTTTTAAAGTTTAAAAAATTAGGGCTAGCAAGAAAAAGATGGATAAAGACTCAGTGGACTACGGTGATGGATAGGGGTGATTTGATGGTAGGTGCACTACAGTGACAGTACCAAATGGGGGATCCTAATGTCACATTAATTAATATAAATTATTTTAAAATGCCACTTATATTTTCAACACCTGATAACCTGATTTTTATGTTCTATTCACTTGTTATTTAATTGTATAGCATTTGATTGTAAGGGATTTGCATAAATATAGAGAACATTTGCATAACTATGGAGACCATACAAAGTTAAATTCTTCTGTACACTTACGAAAATAGTATACCCTTTTTCTAGGAGTCAACACCTCCTCAACAATATTTGATGGTTTTATAAAAATTCACTATATATAATGTATATACTATACATTATTTAATCATGATCTTATAAACAAGTTTTGAAGTAGTCAGGTTTTTTCCAGATGAATAGGAATAGGATAAATGATGTTGTTAATAAGAAGAAGATTGATGATGATAATGAGGATGGAATGATAGACAAAGAATTGGCTCACATGGTCTTGGAAGCTGAGAAGTCTTATGCCCTGCAGCCGGGAAACTGCAGACACAAAGAGCTAAAAAGTGACTGTGAACCAAAAGTGTAAATTTCAGTCTAAATCTGAAGGCCTGAGACCTGGGAGCATTGCTGATCTACGTACCATTACAAAGAGCAGGAGAAGACTGCAGTCCCAATTCAAGCAGGCAGGCAAAGAGCACAAGAAATCCTTTCTAGATGGTTTTGTTCTACTCAGGCCCTTGTGAGATTGAATGATGTCCTGTCACGTTTGGAAAGGCAATGTGCCCTACATGGTCTTCAGATTCAAATGCTAATCTCATCTGACAACACTCTCAGAACACGTTCAGAAATATCTAAGTACCTGGATACTCCAAGATCCAGTCAAGCTGACACATAAAATCAACCACTGCAGGTTGTTTCACTTCTCATTACTAAGGACAATTCTACCCTTAGTATTTATGTCTTTTGTTCTATGTCTTAGGCTTTTTGTTTCAGAATTTATGATAAACTTCTTATGGTAGCTCTTCAGAAGTTATCCGATCAAATACCTAAGTATATTAAATTTACTTGTCCCAAAATATCTCTGGGATAATTTTAGAATCACATCTTTATCACAAATATATCATTCTGTACAATCATTTCACATATTTGTTTAATTTCACAGATTTGGCATTTGTATTGATAGTTTTAAAATTTTGATAGTGATAAAATAATCACTTCTCATGCCTCTTAATAATTTGTATATTCTTTCATGAAATATCAGATCATATTCATTGGCTACACATTTAATAGCCATTTAGAAACAAGACTTCTTAAACTGATTTTTGAAATCTCAGTAATAGTTCATACTTTCACTGAGTTTTAAAGTTACTTTGATTTGTATTCTTTTTTGAATAAGGTCTGATCTGTTTTTATTATCAAATCATATTACAATTTGTAAAATACTTGTTTATCTCTATAGAATTAATGAATTATTTTTATTTTTCAAATTCATATCTGAGCTTTTGCATTTCATATCTTACTTTGATAGAAACTCACCTCATATAAGTTAAACTGATTAAAAATCATTTTATTTAATAATCCTTCCCTTGCTTGTTGTGATGTTTCTATGAAATATAGTATTTATCATGGTAGATAAGTAGCATAATATACTGTGAGAATTACAATTTATCTATAATTTTTAAAATGATACCTCTCTTGTACCTTGTCAAACACATAAGTACAAGAGTGCAAAGAAATATTTAGATATTATCTCCCCCCTTTCCTTACCCAACCAGTTCCACCACCCCTGACTTTCAGTTGCTAGAGAGTAGAAATCATACTTTTACATCTTTCTTTGCCAACAACGAATATGATTCCTAACATTTAGCAAATGAATATGAATGAATCAGATCTATTGCCACAATTCTTAAGAGCCAGTTCAAGGTTTAAATTCAGAGAATGGAATTGGCCCTGAAATAATTACTGTAATCACTGCAGTAATTCTTCAAATAATTCCCTACTTCTATTAACCTATCTCTAACTAAATGTTTAATTTTTATTTCTAACTTGGTGTCTCAGTTATGTGAAGCTCCCCAAACTAGAATTATTTTGCCAGTCACGCTCACAGAGCTGAAAGAAACCTAATGCTTGTAAGGATAAGGGGTTAAGTTGGTTAGTAAGACAGGTGCAGGGTGAAGTAGACAAGTGGAGTCCAACATCTACCCACTGTCCATTAAAACCATACTTACACATGCATGCACTTAAATGTTAATATACTGGAAGAATACCTTAGACTTTGAGGGAACTTAGATTCTTTAAAACCTATAGGAACTCAGATAAGCTAGAAAAATCACCTCCATCTGAAGTGATACTTTGCTTCCTTCATTGCTTTTCTAATCATCCAAAACAAGTTCCAAGTTCCTGAATGCTTTAAGTTATCTTCTAATGAGAGGCATTGTTTTTCTTCTAAGGATTATCATAATTTCAGGTAATTTCCCATTTGTATGTCTGATGGACAGTAATCAAAGGCATTAGTGAATCAGTCTCATCCCTTTCTTTTTTCAATCACAGATCACTTGATTACAAAAATAGATATTTCTAAATCATATACTTTCCAAATTTCAACCATTGATAAATGTAAGAAATAGAGACAATTTGGTTAAGAAAGACCTAAAAGTTACATTCTCATTTCTATGATTTGATAGTTGAATTGAATTATTTCCACTTTCAACACCAAATTTAAGCATTTCAGTTTAATCATCACAATATTGTTAGTGCAAGGCTTTTAATCTTTGAATTCAGAAAAGTCCTTAGTTCAACTCCAGTCAAGGTTATTCCCTCTGGAATACAGTATACTTTATTTTTTAGTTATTCAAGTCTATACATTTCACACATCTGTAGCTTGAGCAATAGTAGAAAAATATTTAGAGTGACCCATTTTCCAGGCAGGGGCTATCTTAATCATTCAAAATAAACATTCAGATAAGGTAATGAGGCAGGCAAGATGGCAGTAGAGTGAGGATAAGGCTCATCTCCTTGCATACTCCACAGCTAGATTTCAGCAAAACAAAGTAAAAATCTCCCAAATAAAAACCAGAAAACTATTGCACAAACTAGGAATAATATCTGTGGGTGGAAGAGGGCCCAAAGAAAAGCAGGACATGCCAAACAGGCAACCTGCTCAGGCAGGTGGGGTGAGACCATCAGATCAGCAGACCGGAACTGGCAAGGCCCTTATACAGCTATTCTTCACAGACTTAGTTGCGCTCCATGACAGAATCCAGAAGCAGACATCAACATGGCCTTGGTAATCCCCTGAAGGGGCCAAAGGCGGATCTACCACAGCAGACACTATGCAGATGTCAGTGTAGCCTCAGCAAGCTCAGAGAATAGACCTGATATAGCATCCTCCACCCCCAAAGATGTCTAAACAGTCACAGTGAGGTCCAAGAAGGTGTCTGAAGGTGGATCTGCCACAACAGACCCTTACAGACAGAATTTCCTCCACACATGGAAGACCCAACTACAGATTAGTCCTCACTGGAATAAAGTACCACCTACTGGAAAAGTAGAAGCTCTGCATTCTTAATAAAAAAAAAAGAAAATGAAGAAAACACACACACACACACAAATGTCAGCTTGTCATTTGTGTAAATGACAAGCTGAGTCCTCAAAGGAATGATACACAATAACAAAGGCGTAGAGGATGTTTTCCTCGAATCAGATACAGAAATCAAACTACCATGATAAAGAAATTCAAAACAATGGAGAAAAACTGATCATAAAACACAGAAAAATAAATGAATGTTCTTAAGTAAATGAATGTGCACATGTGATAGTCTCCAGGATTGACCACATATTGGGTCATAAGACAAATATCAATAAATTCATGAAAATTGAAACACCCAGCATCATCTTGACCATAACAGTATCAAACTAGATGTCAACCACAAAAAGAAATCAAGAAAAACTTCTGCTATGTGGAGACTAAATGCCACACTACTGAGTGACTAGTGGGTTAATAAGGATATTAGAGAAGAAATTAAAAATACCTTGAGATAATTATACTTCTAAAACAAAACCAATGTTGCATCCATGTAACCTCAATAAAAAATATAGACAAGGCAAAAAATGCATCCCAAACCTTTACAAAATGATGTAAAGAATTAACATTTTGAATAGACTAGATAACTAAATCCTCCAAATCCAAGGCAACTATAAGACTCAGCAAATTTATTTTTATAATGGCCACAGTTATTCAATTTATCACATGATGAGAAGTAAAGAAATATCATTTTTAATTTCTCAGTACTCTATTAACTTTAAATTAGGGAGGAATGATAGACATTGATAAAATCAAATATCTATAATAGTTCTATATATTCTGGACATTTTAAAAAGGTTTTCTATGAGCAGAGAGCCATCTCATTTTGCAGGATTAGGCATTAAGAATGTGTAATAAGGTTGGCTAAAATTACTTCAATGACAACTACTTTCAGGGTTTAAAGCACAAAAGCAACTGCCTCTTGTTAAGGTAGATTACATGACAGCCTTAGAAAAAGAACTGAAGATACAGGAGAAATGTGATGATACTTCAAGTGAAAGAAACAGTGGTACAAGAATGTTCTAATAGAATACAGTTACAGGCTATACAGCAACATAGTAATATTATATCCCAAATTAAAGTAGAATAAATTAGTTTTTTATGAGATATCTGCAAAAATAATGCATTTAGAGAGATCTGTTTACTTAATCTAATTAAAATAGTGAGAAAGCAAAATATTATTTCTCCAGATATATACTTAACAAAGTATATATTGTGAAGTGGAACATTTATATCCTACTGAAGCTTAAAACATAACCGGTTCCACAGCATGTATAATTCTGGCTTCTATAGATAAAATGCAGTTGGTATGGGGTATATGGATGGACAGTTTCACTTTGCAGAAAGATGCAAAGTTCTTGCAGAAAATTGAAAAAAAAAAAAAAAGTGCATACTTTCCTAGAAGAGGAGAGAGGCAAGAGTTTGTGAGGGGAGTGAAGGCAATGAATTTTAGATAACACACTAGTATGAAACAGCATGGTGCCTTTAAAATCTGGAGAACATCATACCCAGAATCCCATTTAGCTTCAGGTTAATATTTCAGCCAACTTTCCCTCTATGCTTCTAACACAAGTTTCTAGAATAAGAAACCTTATATAAGCACCATAATAAGGCAAAAATTGGTATTAAGTATAAACTAGAAGATCACAAAGGCAATGCATACAGTAAATTTGATATAAGTATTTGCACATATTTTAGTGATTAGCACATAATAAGATATAATTCATCAATCAAAATTGATTGTTTTACTTGTACAGAAGCCAGTATAACTGCAGTTATCTTTTCAGTCAATTTATGTCCACTTGTCTGCCAGTTTTCACCATACTTACTTTGTGCCCTCCGTGAAACTAATTCCCCAACTGTTTAGGAAATTCAAATAGACCTCCTAAATATTTCACACATAGCTTTTGGTAATAAATTATCCAACATATTTCACCCAGGTCAGACTCCAGAGCTGTACATTTTAAAGAGAGTGAATTAACTCTTGACAAGGGAAATTCAAAACTATTCAAAGCCTGTGAATAAGACAAAGGATGAAAAGAAAATAGATGAAGTAATGCAATATGCAGCTGAGGAGAACGGATGCCAAATAACAGGGATACAACAGCATGAAGCAAAGCGGCTTCATTAATACACTGCAAAGTACCAGAATGCTGCGCAAGACAACACTTGGTTTCCAAACCAAACACCACCAGAGTTTGCCACTATTGATTGTAAGTAGCAGCTGCCTAATTGCTAGAAAGCAGACACTTGAGCAGTTGTTGAGATTTGTAAATGCAAATAAGCTTCCTCACAAATGTATCTGTATCACAGCTTCTATGGCTTTTGGTTGAATTACACAATGATTGTGATATTTAGTCATTATAGTAATTAAACTTTATAAAGTAATTACTGGTAGCAAACAGGTATATAAATAGCTGTTACTTAGGTAATAGTCAAATCACAATAAAAAAACAGACAGAAGAGAGTTTTATCAGTATTTTCATTTCCCAGTTTGAATATCAATTCAATCTAGTTCCAACAATAATCCATTTTAAAATTATTTCTTGTCACAAAAATATTTATCCTATGAATATTTATTCAGCATCCTCTATCTAAGGTAGTTGTGATGTCAAAAATAAAAACTCCTATAGTTATTTCTTTGGTGTTGAAAATAAGAGCGTAGGGAAAAGTAATAAATGCTGAACCTCACAACTTCTTTAACACAACTTCCTTCCATAATATATTTAAATGTAACCATCTAAAATTAGTGTTATACTCTGGCTAGCCAAAATTTCATACTTGACATTCTAACTACTGTAAATTATAATTTTAAAGAGCTAAAATGCCAAAAATATGGTACAATTAACATTCATAATATACAGAACCTAGTCTAATTGTGTCCCTAAGTTAAAAGTTATTTCAAATTCTTGATCAGCAAAACCATCAAATTTACTGAACATTCAATTTAATTTACTAAATACTTGATCTTATTATATAATAGGAATTGTGCTAGGAGAAGGTATTACAAAGATTAAGACTTACATTTCTTTTCTTGGGGAACACAGGATAATGGGGGGAAGGACAATGAATAGGAAACAAAATATATTTCATTAACTGTTAAGATAGGAAGTTTAATCCATCTGGGGGAATCCAAGAAATCGTGAAAAATGCATATATCAGATGATTTTTACCCAAGAGGATACTGGGATATTTATGAACTAACCACCACTGGTTAACATCTACTCATAGGGGGTGTTTATTCCCCCACACTTCTAGCTCAAAAGTTAAATTACATAATTAAAAATATGGAGATCCCATTATATGGGAAGAATTTTTAGACTAAAGTAAAAAAGACTCCATAGTTATACACCTGACCTCATTTTATTTTCATTGTCCCTTTAAAGTCCTAATCTCCAATCTTAGTTGACATTCTGAGGTTCTGGTACATTAGGAGTTCAACATGAGTTTCAGCAAAGCAACTCATCCCATAGCATCATTGTTTGGGTTTGATTTTTTTTTTTAATATTATCCAGCAGTATATGACCAAAATACCATCTTCTTTCTTGATCATATCCTAACACTGTTTCCTGTACACACTGACAGATTCCTCACTTGTGTGTCTTTCTCACTTGCTCTTGAACCATCCAAAGACTGAGGCTTAATTTTTATTTTTGTAGCCATGATGCCTGGCATATATTTCACTAGTAAAACAGCCTTGCAATGATAGGCTTAATTTTTATTTTTGTAGCCATGATGTCTGGCATATATTTCACTAGTAAAACAGCCTTGCAATAACTCAGTGAGTTATTAATGACTGAATAAATTTCTTAAAAGTTATATCCTATTCTCCATATCCTCTCTCAAAGTGAATCTCTCATAGAACTCTCTACTGTAGCTGTCACATGGAGAGGAAGTGCCACTTTTTCTGACTAGTACATCTCAACCTGGTATTCAAAGCCCTCCAACCTAACAACTCCAATCTAGCCCTTCTGCCTTATTTCCCACTTCTGTCTACCACTTTCACTACACTTCAACAACTGAGCTCTTTCTACAACACATTCCAAACCTCCTCTACTCTTAACTATGAATTAATGGATCAACAAGCAGAGGTCTACTACATTTTGGATATTTTTCTTGATGGCTCCTAACAACCGAAGTCAGTTAACTCTTGTCACACACACCATTTTGTACTTTGGTACTCATTTTATTCTACAATATAATTCATTTATATGTGATTTTTTTTCCCCTGAGTTTTAGGTTTCAAACTACTATGAGTAGGAAATTCAGCATGTTTATATTTACATTTCCTCACATCCTCACAACAGTATTACACATATAGTAATTCTCAAGTAGATCTTAAATTGCATTACATTGATCAAAATCTGTCTTATGGATATTAAGTATATTGATTTCAAAGGATTTTCTTATCAGTATAACTCAGAAGAGTAAAGAAATTTTTGCAAGGATTCTATAAGTATGACAGTTTTTCTGACTTGCAAATAATTTAATTTGTCTGTATATAATTGAGAACTGATTTAGTGATACCTTAACTTGAAGACTTGATATTATCTATTTGATTATTTTGGCTCTTGCACTATGGTTACTTTTGATAGTTCATCAGTTATTTTGATTTATGATAAGCTCGTCCAACTGGATTTATAAAACATATGTTTTCAATGAGTTTACTATTCATCTCTTTGAAGTCATACCTCATCTCTGTTCATCATATATGTTCATCTTTCATATTTGCTCATCTTCTAATTCAATCAAGATTTTAATCTCATCTCTACACTCTTGGAATATATGTTGGCCATATAGTTTCTCAGAAAAATCACTACATTGACACCCATAGGTTTATCTGCTTTTTTTTTTTAAAAGAGCTTATAGAGTATAATATAATCACTTAATTGACTACTTAAATCACATTCTTCACATAAAACAATTTTGAGGATTTCTTAGACCCAAATCAGAATTTCATGTGATTTAGTAAAAATATTAGTATATATAATGGCAATAGAAAATAGTTTGGAGATTTTCCATCAAAATTTTGTTTTATAATTATTCACATCTTAGGCTTTAACTAAGTAAATGTCAGTACTAAAAAAATAAATGGGAAAGGGAGTTGAAGATAGTCTATCACAGTTCTACTCTTCCTTACTCAGTATTGAATAGTTGGTTCTGAATAACTAGATAGAATTTCTAATTCTCTTAAAAAAGCAATTAGTTACATAGTAACATCTCCCTTATTTATTGGATATTAGAAAATCCCTTTGGAAAAATTGTTATTTTTATAATTAAAAAAAAGGGACTTCTTTAGCTAGAACAATTTAGCAATACTTTTAGTATATGATTTAAAGCTTCTTGCCATTGCTATCGAGTGTCAGTTAATGCTTAACTCCTGCATCTTCTAAAAATTTTGCCACTAAAAGAGATCACACATTTCCAATCAACCATAATTATGTATCTGCTAACCCAAGGATCATTAATTTAATTGACCTTTAAATTTAAGTATCAGCTAAAAGGAAAATGTTCATTGAAATCATTTTTTAACTAAGATTGAAAGATTCAAAATCAATGTGTTTTGGTTAAAGTATTTTACTTTGAAGTTCAAACAGCAGAGGAAACTGAGTGAATGAAGTATGCAGACTATACGCAATGTCCCTAGTTCAAGCAGTAAGAAACACTGGTTACATTATTGCCATGTTACATGATCAAGCATCAACTAAAGTGCCTATAAATATAGGAGTTGTTTGGTTTGTCTAATTTAGACTTTTTTAAAAGTCCCAGAAAATGTGGAATTCACTTAATTGGCACCCTGATAAATGATTCTCCAATCTAATTGGTATAATTACCAAGAGGCAGGCACAGTGTAATGTATTTAAATGACTCAAACCAATCGGCTCATGGAATATTTTTCCAGTTAAACAGTGTTATTTATACAGTTATTTACTGTAATCTACTACTACAGATCAACATGTATTTCCATTTTCTAGTATAGTTTATCAACAAATCTATGAAAAAAATACTGTGTTTTATATGGTTTTCACTCATTTGGAACAAGATTGAAAACGTAGCACAAAAAGCAGACTCTTTGCAACTACAATTTAACACTTACGCCTGAAAATATTTGTGCTTACCTCAGTGTTTTGTAGTCATCCCAGAGCAGGTACGTTCACCATCAGTTCCAGCAATTTAAGGAGAATTTTGGAGCCCTTAGCATCATTTTCACAGGTTTTTTTTTAGCAGTATGCAGGGGAAGCAAGTCAGCAGGGAGACAGCAACTTGAGCTTCCAACAAATCTTTATATGCTTTTTTCTCTGGCATTCTCTCGTGGTCTTTTCCTCTCACAGTCATTGCTCATCCTCTCATAGCTGCTCTGTCACCCTGAGTGATGCTGTCTTTATAGCCCTCACCTCTAAGTGCAGGTGTCCACACTGGCACATGCGCACACACTGATACTCAGGTGTCCATAGTCCCAATTTCCACGCTCTGTATGTTAACAAGATCAAGGTCACAGGTGATAGCACAGAGGCCCATGGTGTAAAAGTCTGATCGACTTCACTTACCTACACTGGGGTTGAGAGATAAACTTGAATAAATGATTATTCTTACCGCATATCAAAATACTAGAAGTCCTTATCCAAGTCTTATTCACTACAGTCCATCCATTTGTCTTCTCTGAAGCAAAGTATGAAGAAAATTTAAAAATTTTTAGGAAGATAGTTCCACTTTTCCTCCCATTCTTGAGCAAGAAGATGAATATTTACTATTGGAAGTTATGATGTGTAAAAAAATATCTCATTTTTGTTTTTAACTTTTGACATAATATAAATTTCAACAGAATCTTAGAGAGTCACAAAAAAGCAAATGAAAAGCAAAACCTCAAAAAGAGTTTTTATTAGAATAACAACATTATCTTCCAGTTTCTCACAAACATATTTGTTCTATCTCCAACATTTTGATCTGCTGTTAATTTTAACATTAAATTCTTCTAAAACAGATGTCAAAATAATGAAAGAGATGAGGACTTAAGCAATGTAGAAGCTACATAATCTACAGTGGTTTTGAATATTAGTTTTCTGAATGGATTTACTTGACTGAAATTTGGTCTTTTGTTAGGTTCATGTCTTCCCTATGCTGGAAAGAGCATTTTTCTTGCTTAAATAGCTATAAATCCGTTTCAGTGAAACATAAAAGTAAATAATAGTATTTCCAACTGTCTGCATTAATTTCAAATTATTGCTGTATATATGAATTTTGCCTCAGTCATCATAGACATTTGTATTTCTCATGCTGATCACCAACATCTACTTTGATTTTTTTCCTGAAGTATATTGATATATTTCATTATATTTACTTTGAACATCATCTTCTGGTTCTGCAGTCTTCTTGAAGCCTAACTCTTTGAAATTTAGTTGTGGATATTCCACAAAATCCTCTCCTGATATTTGGCATTATAATATTATTATTGTTTAGTTAGTTGCAGAAGGATGTTCTTCCTCCTCCATTTGTACTTATAGAGGTTAGACATTTGACATTTTGAAAAGGAGACTGTTTTGACTGTGGTAACCAAATTTTGAGTATTTTATATCTTTGAAGAGTTAAGCTTTTTTATTTTTCTCTCTTAAAATATGTAAAACTTTTTTTTACATGCAATTGCATGTCCATTAGATCTGTTTCCTGAAATGATTCTTCTTCTAGGTTTATATGTTGCTTGCTAAAAAGGAAGTTTAGTGTGTTTGTGTATGTGTGTATGTTATGGGCAATTTTATATTACTGGGGAAAATCAAGATAATTTGAATGCCATCACACTACCCACAGGAAATACATATTTATATAAAATTCAGTCACAAATAGAAACTAGAAAATCTTTTTTTGATGAAGCAGGACCAGAAAGTGATTAAAATATATAATTGTTTAGGAATAAGTTTATAGCTGCCAAGAGATTAGCGGTTTCAATCTTTGTATCTACTACAAAACTTAAGACCTTCCAAAATATTTTGTACACATAAAGAAAAGAAAATGAGCATAGGAGAACTGTATTTAAAGTCATATGTATGGAAAAATTTGGAATTGTGTGGACATTATGTGCAATATAAGTTAAAAATGCCACTCACAAATGAGGTCTTCATAGAATCTTGCAGAAAGTAGGATTTTAAATTAATATTTGATAATAAACATCAAAATATATATTTTGCCTTGAACTATTTGATGCTGTTACAGAGCAAGAGAGCAGACAAATGCAAATAATTATGATTGTGATGATTAACGAAATAATATTTGGTGAACTCTGTTGAGAAAACATCCCAGGCGGGTCATTTTCATTGTCTGTTCTCAGGCAGATGAGTAAAGGACTCTTGGAGACTCAGTGGATTTTTTGGGCCTGTAATGCTGAACAAGGGCAACCAGCTAGCAGAGAGACAGCAACTCAAGCCCCACCCTGGCTAATCTCCTGGCTCTCTCTCTGTTATCTCTCTCCTTCCTCTGGTGTTCTTGTCTCCTCTGGTGGTCCTCTTATCAGAAAGTAAAGGTCCCCATGCATCCCTCCCTCTTCTAGGCCCTGGTGTGTGCATTTACACATGCAAATGCCGTGCTACCTGGGCCTAGGTGTCCATACTCATGGGAGAAGCACAAGACTACGGGTGTTGGTCTTAGAAGTAGTGGACAGAGGGGGTCAAAAAGTCTGATTGTGTTTTATGTAGATAATATGTTCAATTGGTTTTAATAAATAAGGGCATGTAAAAGTGCCTCTCTCATATATTTGTTTTTACTTTTTAAAAATAAGTACCATGGTTAATATAAGTACAGAAACTTTATACTTAAATGTACATTATTCACATGTAAAATCTTTCTTAAAATGTTATGATTGAAATTTTATCTTTCTAAGCTCACTATTAATTTAAATGTATTCACCCTTGGGGTTTGTTGATGAATGCGAACTCTTTTCAGTGCATTTTCTTATGCAGGGTAATATTTCATATTGAAATTCAGAAGACAAGAGGCCTATGATAAAACTCACTGTTATCCAATCAGTCCTAATAAGAAAGTTAATTGTAGACATTCCTTCAAATCAGCTAATAGGATTGTATTTTCAGCAGACATTGTTAACTCAATTAAACAGAGAAGATATAAACTAAATTATAACATCCTAATTATACAAAATAGATAAATTCAAGCAATAAAACTATCTTGATAATTCACTCAGAAATTAAGATTTTCAAATGACCAACAATTTAGATCAAAGCAAAAGTAATAAGTAAAATGCCTCTAATTGTATCAACCACCTTATAAATTTCAATAACTGAATCTCATATGAAATTTAAATTAATACAAAATTAATTATTAGAACATATAAGAAGAGAACAATGGCAAACTAACATATTTATGCCAGTTTGCTTTCTTCGACAAATTTTTGCATTTTATGAAACTCTGATAATTGTGATTATTATATAATCTCCTCATTTGTGTGTGTGTTTGATACAACATCTTTGTGTTGTACATGTCAAATGTGTCTCCATAAAACTTTTAGAAGAGATCCAACATGCCAAGTGATGCCAATTCAGTAGCTATATGTAATTAGATTGGAGCTCAATTGATCAAGAGGTTCCAATCAATTAATTGGCAATCAGTTTTCCCCTCAAGAATCTCAAATAAAATATGTAGAAACAGGGCCTCCATGGTGGTGCAGCAGGTTAAGCACTGCACTGTGAAGTATACTTGGCACAGCAGTGCAAGTTCGATCCCTGGCCAGGGAGGGGACCCACATGGCACAGCAGACCTCTCCTGCCTTGCCTGCTGCTCCCCTCAGTAGTGTACTTTAGTTGATCTGCTTGTTCTGCTCCCCACTCTGTCTCTGATGAATCCTCTAACCTCCGCACTCTGGCTGTATCCCATCTTGTATGCATAAGAAAAATAAAATCTTTTAAAAAAGATAGAGAAACAGTGGTCATAGGCAGACAGCTCTGGACTGAATATTTTATACAAGATTTCTCACCAGAACCAGCATCATTGTATTTTAAAGCCTCCTCCAAAGTTATCAATAAACAAATGGGTGGTTAGGAAAAACTCAACTTTAGACAAAAGAATTGGAATAGATACTAATAGAGACAAAAGACTTCTGAATTAGAAAGATATGAAGCTTACATATGTGTTTTAAGATGTGTTATTTTCCCAAATCCACGTTCAAATTCTTCCAAATTGTTTTTTCCTTTGCTTCTTTTTTTCAGAATATGTTGAATGGATATTTGTTCTATACAACTTAAATGAATTGATTAGAATAACACTTCATTTTTATTTTTCTTTTATGACATAAATTTATGCATTTTGGTAAAGACCTTAGTGTATGAGGTCCAAGTTATATTTATAAAATTTTGTATAATTATACTGTATTCACAATGATAAATATGTCATAATAAAATAGGTGGCAAAGTTTCTTTTGGAAAAGAAAAAAAACGTACTGATGGTGTTTAAGTGGAAAGGACAGGTATCTAAGTCTTGCTTACATGGCTGACAGCAATATACAGCAGTTTAAGAGAACAGAACAGGAGGTGGAAGTGATAAGTATGGTAAGGTATTGGAAGGGAAGCAACTCTAGCAACATGGAATTTGTGTGTGTGTTTGTAAAACTTACCTTCCTAGTAAAGTGATTAATGTACTTCCTGACTTGAACAGTAACAAATTCATATTAGGGGACAAATAGGCAAGAGATAAGACAAATAAACAAGTTGTCTCTTGGGGCAAACTTTGGTAAACCATTTGATTTCAATACATCCTAAAGGTCTCATATATAGAGAGAGATGTAATAAACTACAACTCTGTTGTGACTTGAATACATGAATAAATGAAGGCATGTTTTCCCAAAACCCAGTAGTACATACATTAGTCAAGTTCTCACTTCCAATATACCCCCAAAATATATAAATGAAAACACACAAGTTATTGTTTACATTACATATTAGCTGCGAGCAACTATTGATTTGTCCTATGAGTTTTCATCATCATGCAATCCTGACTGAAGGAGAAACCCCTTTCTGAGACATTGCTGATCTGGTAGCAAAGGTAAAAGAGCAATTGTAGGACTATGTGACTATGTTTTAGCTGCTGATCAGCAGTCTCACAAGTTACTTGCACCAACATGCCAAGGGTCATTTTAAGTCATATGGCCTGGCCTGCCTCATTGTGTGAAAGTGTAAATCCCTCTCAAGAAATACTACTGCAGATCACATGGCAAAGGGGTAGAAAGAGATTTCTTGAGGCTATTTCCTTCAAGTAGAACTTACATCATTTGTTTGTGATGGCTCTTGGGTTTCACATTCTAATTTTTCATTTTCCTCCATGACTATATCTAAATAAGTTATTAAAGAACATGCCCCCAGGACTTAGTCTATTTAGTTTATTTTCTACCTATAAAAGTTTGGATCCTCAAATGGGGTTACTAGATAAAACATAAGAAGACTGCATTTGAATTTTTATAACCCACAAATATTTTAGCATATTTCTCATATATTATAGGGGATAGAGTAATACTACAAAAAATTGCTGTTTATCTGAAATTTAAATTTAACTAGATGACTTGCCTAAGGAATTCAAGTCTCAAATTCCATTTTTTTAGGGTATAGGTACAACTCTCGTAAAATTGTGTTTATATATGTGATTCCAGTCATTTTCCACTGTCTAAGAACTCTCCCATTGTAAAATGATTTTCTTTCCAGATTTAACTGTCATTATTTTCAACATGGCAAAAATCTTTGGGAAGATCTCACTCTGAATTTCCTTTCTCTTAGATGTCTTGTTCAATTGGAGGGATTTTCCTTGTACACATTCATCACTTTTGAGTTTTAACAACAGGTTTTAGCAGCCTCCCTCGAAGTAATCTTAGCCATAATGCTAAATTTTAATTGTCAATAAAGTATATCAAGATTACATTTTACTGGGCAAAATCAAAAGAAATTGCATATTCCTTCCATATTAGTAAACTGACAAATTCCTTTTTGAATCACCTCTTTAAGTACCTTATCAACCGCAGTCTAAAACATGTAGTAACTTTCTATTTTCCAAATTATATACTTCAATCTAAGCTTATTCAGTGCGTAACTGTCTTCTGAAGTATCAAGAGGCAACAATAAAGTATAACTTATATGTTCAAATTCCTTAATTAGTCACATTTGCTAGATTATACTGATATATGACAAAATGTTAGTGTCTTACTGCAACTAAAGTTATATTTTTATGGATACAAAAATGTCAAATTTATTTATATGGATGCATATAATGTTTTATATTCATATGGATATAGATTATGAATATTTAGTATTTTATTATATTTAAACCTAATTTCATATTTTTGATACTATTATAAAAAGTGCTATTATGTGGATTTATTTTTTAAATACATTTTTAAATCTAAGTGTTTTTTTAACTTAGTGTTTTTTAGATTTTTTAAATCTAAGAGTTTATTGCTGATATACAAAACAAATTGTTTGGTGTATATCAACTTTGTATACCGTCACTTTATTTGCTTATTACTTCCAGGAATTTATTGGTAATTTCTTTGGGATTTTCTACAAAGATATTTATTTTAATGTAAAGAGAGTTTTATCTTTTCTTTCAAGCTTGCATGCCTTTCACTTTTATTCTTGCCATATCGTACTACCTCACTACCTAAGATGTCTAGTTCCATGTTTAGTAGAAATAGTGAGAGAAAGCATCCTTGCCATATTTGAGATTTAGGCAGAAAAATTTCACTTTCTCAATATTATGTATGATATTGGCTGTAGGTTTCCTGTAGGTTTTCAATATCAAGCTGAGGAAAACCTCTCTATTCCCAGTTTGCTGAGAATTTTTATCATTTTGGAATGTCACAGTTTTTTTCTGCCATAACTGGTAAAATACAGGATTTTTCTTCTTTCCCTATTCATTGAGGGATACTTGAACATTGAACCAGCATTGCATACCTGTAATAAATGTCATATGCTTGTGGAATATAGCTCTTTATTGACCTCTATTTGCTACTAATTTTTTTGAAATTTATGAGAGATATTATTCTGTACTGTTCTTTTCTTGTACTACCTTTATCTGGGTTTGGTATGAGAATGATGCTGAACTCATAGAATAAATGAGACAGTGTTTTCTATAGCTTTTACTTTCTGGGAGGAAGATGGAAAGTCTGTTATTGATTTCAGTTCTTCATTTTTTTCCAGTGTATGAATCTAGTGCATAAATTATCCTCTTAGCAGCCCACAATTTGGGATGCTTTCACTGCATCCCACAAGTTGATAAGCTGTATTTTCATTTCACTTAGCTCAAATTTTTTTTTTATTTCTTGAATTTTTTCTTTGATTTATACATCATTGAGAATTGTGTTATTCATAAATATTTGGGCATTTCCCCCCCTATTTTTGTTATTGATTTCTAGTTTGATTATATATTATGACATACTTTGCATGATTTTTATTATTTTAAGAGGTTAAGAATTTTCCATGTGAGCTTTAGAGAAGTATGCACTCTATTGTATCATTATTAAATATTGAATAAATATCAGTTGAATCAAGTTAACTGGCACTGCTCTTCTGGTCATCTATTACTTTACTGATATATGTCTGTTTTTCAGTTACTTGGAGAGAGGCATTGAAGTATTCAATTGTAGCAGCATATTTGTCTATTTTTCCTTGCAGTTCTGTTGGTTTTTGCATGCATTTTGAGACATTATTGTTAGATGCATATACATTTCAGATTGTTATTTCTTCTTAGAGAATTGACTCTGAGTTAACAATGCTATAATTCTTTTTCTGAAGTATGTGCTTTCTGACATTGCTAAAAATTACTTCAATTTTCTTTAGATAATTGTTATAATTCTATAGATTGGGAACTATGCAACTAAACAAAGGAATTGGGGTAGAAGGAGAAAAGATTCTACCATTAGAGAAACACACAATCAAATTAATTTATTAATTAAACTACATCTTTTCCTATTTATTTATTATTCTACTGTAATTAATGTTCTCACCAACCAAAAACTCCTCTTGCAGGCAGTGATTATATCATATTCACATAGTTTCCATATTGTTGTCTGTACTTAATATTACACAATATTAATAATGAATTTATTTTACATCAGTTTAATTGCTTATTGTTATTATGCATGATTTATTTTTTATGCCTATGGTTTACCTAAGTTTGTTGATTCAGCTGTTGAAAAAAAAGATTTATCCAACAATTAGGGGTACATAAAGCAATTTTCTGATATGGATGAAAACGTTAATGTTAAAGAACAGCAAGAACTATATGTGAGACAAAAACATAAAATTCTTTTAAAGCGTCTATAAGTTTAGGAAGCATTAAGGTAAGTGGTGTCTTCATGAGGCCAGGCTCTTAAATTTATAAAACACTGTAATATATAGGGGAATGAAAAGTAACACAGTTGGCTGGTACTATACCAATTCAATATGTTGATAAACTTTTCACTAAATATTCAATATAAACACACAGAAATTTCAAATGGCTATATAATTTACATGCATCTTAAAAGTTGCTAATGAAATTAACAATAAAATATCCTATTAATTCTTATCATTATACCATCAGTGGAATTAGAGAAAATAAGTACAATGACTGAAAAAAATTTGCAAAATCAAATATTTCAATGAAAATATGCTTTCTTGAAAACCTCCCTAATTATCATTTTGTCACTAAATTGTAAGTCACTAACAAATGGGTTTTTTTAAATTATGCAATTTTGTGTATTAAAAATATAAATTTATTTATCAGAGTAAATTCTAGATCACATATCTGAAAACAACGATGTAGATGAAATTCTAACTTTGCCTAGGTCAATCTTCTTCAAGTTGAATGTGTGTTACTATCATATAAGGGAGTGCATATAAGGTAGGCATTTTGAATTATCAAGATCCATTACTTTTCAGAAGCAGCATATCCAGACTGGGTTTGTTTATATGCTATCACCATTGAGATAGCCAATTTCCTTGAATATTACATCTTGGATTCCCTCTAATAGAATGACCTCACCCTGAAAGAATGGTAAATAGTGGGAATGACTCTAGACTAAGACACAGGAAATCTGAGTTGCCAATTATATACATGTAGGTCTTTGGGTAAGACTTTAAGCTTATCTCTATTTATCTTAGTGGAGACAATGGATTAAATAGAAAAATAGTAATGCCTAAGGATTTGGGTCTATATATTTTACACACGAATAGAAATTGAGTAACCAAATCCTAGGAGAGTATTAAACATCTTTGAAAACATGGCATGTGAAGTATCCCAGAGAAACTTTAATTATACAAGTAATAAATGCCTAGTGGCCTAGATTCCCCATTGTCAAAGCAATGATTAAATTAAAAATATCCCTGAACATTAACCACACAACTAAAATACCATTTGAGTAGTTGTTTCTCACATTCAGCTCTAAAATATGGCAAATTTGTGTTTATAAACAATCTTCATTAAGTCTGACAGGCACTGTTGATCTCAGTTAAGTCTCTAATTCTGGGCATCCAAGCCCTCTGTCCTCTCTTTCTTCATCTCTTATTGTTTTCATGATGAGATGAATTAAAATTCTTATTTGTTATGCATTTGGTGTACTACCGCTCTTCCTGCTCATCTGTGCTTATAAGATTTTACTCTGCTTGCATAAGTGTTCATGAGTCCTCAATTTTGAACAGCTGTGAAGAAGTCTGGTTAACTATTTGTAAACACCACCCAACGATCCTTGACAGTAATGGCAGTCTTGCTGAATACTGAAGTGCTATTTTATTGGGAGTGATAATGAGGCTGTCTTGTCCAGAGGTCTGGTTATTACACCAATACTGAACATTATCATTTAGTTGTGTGGTGTAAAATAATTAATTAGACACTTTTTTAGGAAACTATATCTACAGAGGAAAAAAATAGAATGTATGGTTATGGCCTTTATTGAGATAATTCAAACTTATACCATCTTTTAGTTTTTAACTATCTGCTCTAACTAGATTGAAGAAAAAATGCAGAATTTCATATTATGAAATGTTTCTTCTCTTTAAGAGTAAAATGTTATTTAATTATAAATAAAATGCTACTCATGCATTTATGGCTTATAACTTATAGTACCTAGTAAAAATATAATCATTATTAAGAGGATATACATTATTATGAAGACAAAAACAGTTATCGTATGTGGTCGCTGAACTTAGAAAAATGATTGCTTTCATTGTACAATTACAGAGTATTCTCAGGAGACTATTAATAATAGGGGTTGGTTAAGAGCAACAATCACTATTGAAAAAGAACTTGGCACTGACTAGGACATGTAAATAGTTGTTGAATAAATGCATATAAAGTTATGAAGGCTTCCACTTTTCCTGAGAGCATGCAGTTTACTCAGTTGCAAGATGCAAATACAATGTTTTCTCATTACAATTCAAAGCCAGTGCTGCTCCCATCTTTATGTATGCAACTTTATATATCAAAATCTTTATTTTAGCAAAATTATTTTGTAGGTTTCTATATATACTTGTACATTTTTTATTAAGTATGCACAATGCTGAAGTATTTATAAGTTGTTGCTCATAGGAATGAGACATATTTTTAAATTTTATTCTCCAACTGGTTATGATTGTAGCAGCAAAAATAAAAATAAATTAGAAAGTCATTTATGTTAGACTCACTAATTTATTCAAAAACATTTCTGAATACCTACAAGGAACCATGCTGGCCATTGGGATAAGTGTTATAAAATATAGAGAATCTGTGTTCATGGAGCTTATCATTTGCATGGGTCAAAAACCCTGTCTTGAGGGGTTCCCTGGTGGCCTAGGGGTTAAATCTCAGCATTGCCATTTGGCAGCCTGAGTTCTTTCCCCTGCCAGGGAGCAAACCCACATGGCACAGCAGACATCTCCTGTTTTGCTTGCTGGTTCCCTTAGCATATTTCAATAGATCCACCTGTTCTGCTCCCTAGTTTGTCTCTGTCCTCCTCCGCCACACCTATGGCCTACACCCCAGTTCTTCTACACAAAAATAAATAAGCCTGTATTGAGGAAGGCCAGACAGAAGAGTTCTGAGACTATTTAGGATACCATCATTCCACACATTCTTTTATTTTTAAATGTCTCACTACTAAAGGCACTGACAGTCTTTTCTTCCACTATCTTTTCATTAAGGTTTGTACAATGAATAGCCTTGGAAGAGGAGATTACATCTTTCTCCATTGCAATGGGCAGATTTGCTTCCATTCTAGGACCATGTGTTTGTCTCCCTTGGCTGCAAAGACAGACACACCAGCATCTCTTAGCTGAGGCTGGTGCTCCTGGAATTTAATCCCTGCCTAGGCAAGTGTCACTGCATCACTTTTTCATCACCATGTGGGAAGCAGAGATCAGAGATGTGGTATAAATACTAAAATTCTGCTACCCCTGTTGTATGAGGGTGGTCCCCAGGGATAAAGGAGGTTCCAGATTCTGTGCCCCACCCAAGGAATGGTGGAGCTGACCTGGGGAGAAGAAGCTGGAAAGAAGGAAGAAGGATGGAGAGCTAGAACAACCTGGAGGAGGCACATGGAGCAGAAAGATATGTGACCAAGATGTGCTTGTTTCTTGGTCTTGGACTGCTTGAAACAGACGTGGGTGAAAGACCCATGAGGGGGTTAACAATGGCAGCTCTTATCTTGATTTTATTTTGTTCCTTCTGTCCCAGATGTGTGAGTCCTTTCTGTCCCTTTCCTTTGGGTCCCCTCCAGGAGGTGTCTCAGACTTGTGGCAGGCTTTTGGGCCTCAGTGGCCCTGCTTGGGGACAACTCTGTTTGGTTGGGCATTTACCCGTAAGGGGAAAGGTAATTTCATGTGCTGGATTTGTAAACCATATTCTTTGTCTTTTCTTTGTTGCACACTAATTGTATCAAAGTTCCTTTCTATTAAGTGTCTTACATGTTTTGTCTTGATGCAGTGGATGGCAGAAACTATTTAGAAAAGGCAGGATTGGGGATCCTGGGGAACCCCTCTCTCTGCCCTGTAACATTGTTACCATGAGTAATAAAAATTTTTAGCTCCAATGCAGAAATATCACACCTTCTCTTAGCATTTCTGAAACAGTGGCAGATAATATATCTACAAGTAGAGTAAAATCTCATATTCTTCATAATTTGTGACAGAGACCTGAAGCCAAGCTATGTCCCCAGAACTTCCCTCTTTATATAATGTATCTCATTTAATATTCAACAATCTATCACATAAACATAATGCTATTCCCAACTTACAGATGAAAAAATGAAGCAGAGAAAGGCTAAGTAACTTGAAGTAATTTGTACAAGTTCACATAGTTACAGGTTAGAATCAGGATTCAAACCCACACTGAGTGACTCTAGACTCCAGTGGTCTAGAGTCTACCACCCACACTGGTCTATATATATCAGTAGACTATATGCCTCAACAGGAGCTTGGGCCAAGGGCAAATCACGAAGAACTTTGTAAAGCATACTAAGTACAATGGACTTTATGCCAAGGAAAATGGATAATCATGAAAAGACAGGAAATGAACTGATGAGTACTAAAGTATATGATTTGGAAAAGGACAAAGTCAGAGGAAGTTCTTCAACTTCCTCTGCAGAAGTCTAGGTTAAAGAATATTCTGGGGAAAATGTCAAAAAACAAACTGATCACTTTTACACATAGATTTTTTTTTTTAATGTGTGCTACCAAGGATAATGTCTGGTGAACATGAGGAACTCAAAAAATATATTTCAAATGAATTAGTAAATCTTGTCACCATTATAAAGCTTTTTTTATTTCTAATAAATTTTTTAAAGATTTTTTTTTTTATTCATGCATACAAGAGGTGCATATAGGCCTCAGATGTGGGGGGGTGAGAGGATTCGCCAGAGACAGAGTGGGTAGCAAATAGGCAGATCTGCTGAAATACACTGCTAAGGGAAGCAGCAGGCAAGACAGGAGAGATCTGCCACGCCATGTGGGTCCCTTCCATGGCCAGGATCAAACTCACATTGCAGCGGCTGTGGAAGCCCCACAGTGTAGCACTCAACCCCAGGCGCCACCAGAGAGGCCCACTATTAACTTTATAAATATTTTCATTCTTAATAATAATCATATCTTATCATTTTATCTTGTGTCATATCTTTAGAACATTTATTTTTGTTTCTAGCATTATTGTACTGCTAAAAAATACAAAATAGCATTCAAAACCAATATTCATTTAATGTCTTTTTAATATAAATTTAAAGATGATGCTTCTAGGAAGTGAATTACTACACTTTCTCTGTTAAGGATCAAGATTTCTTTGTAAATCTGCTATTTGATTTTGTGGGTTGTACTACCACTGTTGCAATTTAGTGAGAAAGCAACTATGCATGCAGATAATACACCAATGAGTGGGCAGGTACATGTTGCAACAGAATGTCACTAGAGTACTGTCTAGAATACATCTTGAATTATTATGTTGCCTATTCTTTGTATTACTTACCCCAACATTTAATTCACCAGTTTAACAAATATTTGTTGAATATATGTAGTGTCATTCTAGTGCATGAACAGGGCAGCCTCACTGTCAAGTTAGGAGAATCCTGGAATCATTCTCGATAGATTTTTTCCAGCCTTTAATGCTCTCCCAGAGAACCCGGTACATAGGTACACCAGGCAAGGTGGCTGGCATGCAAGGAGGCAGGAAGGGGGCCAGGGGGCTGGGGGACAGGCAGGCAACTGAGCCTCCCAGCCCCCACAAATATTTGCACTCCTTCTCTGGCCTCTCTCCAGCATTCTCAGTTTGTGGTCGCCCCTCAGGGTGGTCCTGCTGTAGCTATGGTCAGAGTCCAGTCTCAGACTGAATCTGCCCTTTAGTCCCTGCCTACATTTACACATGAGTACACCCCTGCTCCCTGGGCCCAGGTGTCCACAATTATAGATAACATGCCTGTGCCCCATACATGTCCCTTGGCCCCAGGCCTCCATACCAGCAGCGGGAAGGTGGGTAAAAAGCTGATAACTTAATTTACCCTACAGTCAGAAACTATGAGATGTAGAAATGCAGCAAAGTGCTCTTCCTGTTCTCATGATGATCACAGTGCACTAAGATCTAATTTAAGCAAATTGTATGTGGGTGTATAAGTATGGAAACCAAATGTATTTTTACATGTCCTAATGAGGGAACATTTCATTTAAATGCTAGACACAAGGGGCATATCTCTGTTTTGGTTAAGTCATCAGAATAGAAATTTAATGATAAGCACCTCATCATGACTCAGCCAGTCAACTCAGCATTTTATACCTGTAGGTCTTATGATTTCTATTTCCCTTGAGTCACACATAAATATGATGGGTTTGTAGGATATGCAGCACAACAAACACTCTAGGGAAGTGTAAGCAAACTTGCTCAGTAAATACAGGTTCTTCTGGAAGTGAAGTTTATGAAATTTAGATTCCTACCTTAGAGATAAAATTGATTAAAACATGACTGATAAAGTTAAATAGCCCTCATACAGGTCAGCTGGTGTTAAAGGTTAATAGTATCCACCCATTCTACAGAAAATTTATCTTGGAGGAGCAAAACTGAGTAGGGGATTAGACACTGCCCTAGGGCCTAAATAGCTCTGAAGTGGGTACCCATCCTGACCCAGCAACTATAGCAACATGTGTGCTCATTTGGTAAAATATGCATAATTATGTGTGTACATGTATGTGAGTGAAATCAGTTCAACTCTCTTTGATGTAGCTTTGTAGCTGGGTGTAATGTATAATTCTCTAACCTTGAAATACAATGAACTATAAGCAATTTTTTGGTCTATGTTTATCACCACCACCACAAGTACACTACTTAAACTGGGCAAACATAATATACATATTTTTTATTGGACCTTGGTTAACCTGGGGTATTTGTTTTTAAACCATAGTTTACATTTCAAATCTATATTGCTTATCTTTAGTAGCCATAATATACAGCCAGTTTAGAAGCAATAGAATAATATGATTCTTTTCTAACCAGACTTTAAGGTTTTTCTTTTACAAAAAGGCAATTTTAAAAAAGTCTTCTTGGGTGGAGATGGAAATTAAGATTCAGATTTAGCTCAGGATTAAGCTTCAGAGAAAAGGGTTAAGGGGAACTCAAGCTTCAGATAAATATGAAAATCATCATACATAAAAGGATTTTTTTTTCATATGTGAGTGTATATGTACAGTTTAACCGCCCACCTTACAATAGTAATACTTAGTTCCTCTTACAACTGAAGCTCTAACTAATGCCAGCACTGAGCGGATTAACAAGAGTCTGCTGACTCTATGGGCACACCAGAAGGTATAAAGCCATGACTGTGATAAATATTAGAAGGAAAATTACTATACCCCCATTATCAGCAACATGATCCTTCTTAGGTAGAGTGTTGATATCTGTGAGCATCTGTTTTAGTTTGTAGGATATTGACACAAATATCTTTGATTACCATTGATTTAAGGCCATTAGTATTCAACCAAAAAAATTTAGTATGGTCAATTCTTACCTTTAAGCAATTTATTGAATTAAATAATTTTGAAAATCAAAATTCCAATTTGGAAGTCAATTTCCTTCCTTCAATTAAGGTTTTATAGCTCTGAAGTAGGGACTACCCTCAAGGGAAAGAAATATAAGCAGG
Source organism: Galemys pyrenaicus (assembly GCA_019455555.1). Taxonomy (NCBI): domain Eukaryota; kingdom Metazoa; phylum Chordata; class Mammalia; order Eulipotyphla; family Talpidae; genus Galemys; species Galemys pyrenaicus. The sequence continues at coordinate 420,520 of JAGFMF010012074.1, read as the reverse complement.
ATATACTTAGGTCAATGGTTTTTATTGAACTCAACTGGCAGTAATGAAAAAATTCTTCCAACTCATTGCCTTCCCACAAGAACATGTGAAATAAGCTGCTCTACTGATGAACTTCTCAAGGTAACTGAAACCACACACATCACATAATACTGCAGGGTGAATGCGCTAGGACATTTGTTGAGGGCTTAGAGAAGAAGCACGCTACCTCACTCTTAAGCACCACTTCCTCCATCCTTTAAGAAAATTTGAGGGCAGAGTTTAAAGGCAATTAGGGTCAATAACAAAGTCGAGTGATGAAAGTGAGGGCAGTCACATTCTATTTTGCACTTCAGTTTGGTCTTGCTAAGTCAGTTAAGACCCAGCTAGTCATCTCCACTGTAGACCAAGATCTGCTCAGCAAGACTTTGCCGACTCTGCAGGTCCTTAAAAGATAGGTTCTGCAGTGCCCAGTAATAGTCACTGTAATTAAAGCAACTCTTTGTATAAGATGCTTGGGTTATTGGGATGAATTGAGAAGTCCCTAAATCAATTATCTCTGCAAATTCCTTAAATTTTCAAATAGCAGTTTAGATAGTGTTGATTTTAATCTTCGTTGAGCGACTGTCTTGGGCCAAAACTGATGTTTAGCCCATCAATTGCCCTCTTCCCTTAAAATAAATAAATAAACAAACAAACAAATAAATAAATAAATAGGGCCTCTCTGATGGCGCAGTGAAGCATCCACTGCACAGCAGCGCAAGTTCGATCACTGGCCAGGAAGGGCCAGCAGACCTCTCCTGCCTCGCCCGCTGCTCCCCTCAGCAGTGTATTTAGGTCAATCTGTCTGTTCTGCTCCTCACTCTGTCTCTGGTGAATCCTCTCACCTCCTGGGACTCTAACCTGTACCCCAGCTCTTGTATGCATAAATAAATACATTTAAAAAATTTAATTTCTAAATAGAGAGTCCTGGGAGATAATCTCTTTCAAAATTGATTTCACTATGTCTCTACTATTAATGACACTCAGAGAGTGTGAAACATTAAATCATGACCCTGTAGGATTCTGGATCTTTTGCTCAGACAAAAGTCATTTTATTATATTCTTTAAGGTTCTAGTTTTTTATACTAATGTAGGAATTGGGGGTAAGCTGATAGTAAAGGGCATAACTTTCCCCAAAATTAGATATATTTGCTTTATTTATTTATTTATTTTTGCTTCTCTACTGAGAATATATACTGGCTTTGTGGAATCGCTAAGATATGTCCCTCTGCCCCCACTTTCTTTTAATCCTTACTCAGAGTAAAGAGAACACACAGCATTCTGCAATGTTTTTATTCTATTATTGCTTGAAATATTGACTTCACATTCCACTAGAGAAATTGAATGAGTACAGGAATATAAAGTACTATTTAAGTATCTCTCCATGTTCCCTTCAACTTTTATGTCTTTCCCACTGTATAACCTTTCTACCCTTCCTACAATTCCACTCCTTTTATGTCACACACAAAGCTGAAATGGGCAGGACTCAAAGCCCTAAAACATCTTATACTCATGCGAGTATACAAGAGACTCTATTATAACATAACTCTTTGGATGATTTTACATTTACACAAATAAGGAAACACATCCAAATTTGAATTTAAGAGTTCAAAATAACAAGGAAATTGGCATCTACAAATAACAAGATATTGCAACAACTGCATCAACTATCATTTTCGCCCAGTGATTCATTTAGTTACTGTCTTTAAAACAACCACATACATGAGTGCTGTGTTGTGATACCTACACCTATGTGCATTTGGGAAAGTGCTTTGACAAAAACCATTAGCATGTTTTATAAATTATTATGTGCTTACTGATGATAGAGATAGCTGAAAGACCATTTTCATCATTATATCCTTTTCCAAATCATGTTCCATGATTTAAAAAATTATAAATAAATGTTACTGCTTTGCTGTAATCCCAAAGAGCCTTAGAAAAGGCAAACATTTCCACACATGCAATTTTACATATTATGCATTATTAAGGGGAGGCTGTTGTAGAAGTCTCTGAGACTCCTACCACTTTTGATTCCCATAGCAACATAGATTTTTGGATCAGTCAAAACCCCATAGAGGCATATGCAAGAGTTCACATCTTTTATGCTGGACCTCCTCAGGATACACTAATTTGCCACAGCTGTGCCCATGCCCATTCACTCCTGGGCTCCTGGCAAGCCAGAACTTGATGGTTGACAGGTGTGGGAGCTCCTGGCACAGGGGAGAGAAAATTAACCCCATTTTTGCCAAAGCCTTCTTATGCCTGAATGGGGATAACCTTCACTTCTCAGCATGATCAACCAGTAAGAATATTTTTAATCAGTCAGAAAGCATTCTGGTCCTAAAAACCCTGGGATCCAGAATTATAATTAGAGATATTACCTAGGTTGGAAAGATAAAGATAGGCAACAGCTGGTTCGATGGCCATATTAAGAAGCCCTTTAATATTCTTAGAAAATAAAATATTTAGAATGCCTTGACTTATTTCAGAAGAGGAGACCGTCATTGCTCTGTTCCTCCTTCACATTTTGCCCTCAGAAAAACGGGCTCTTATAAATGTTTTAAGGATTGAGCCATTTTAAAATGGTACATTTTTGACCATTTTAATTATTTGATTTGTTTTCTTTTCTGCTTCCTGCACAGTCAGAGGTAAACTAAAATGACTTGTGCTGGTAGTGGGTCATCGTAAAAAGCTCAGATGACAGTGGGAAACTGCTTTTGTGATGAAGGGAAGCATTAATAAATGGTTCTCTCGTGTTTCCCTTTTAAATTGGCCCTAGAGGAGTTGTTTAAACTAACCCGTTGGCAGTGGTTGGTTGATACATAGGTTATGAAATATTTTATGTCTATAGATGATGGTTGAGTTAAGAGGTATTCACATTTTTCTGATCTGGTTTGGTATGCCATTGAAGTTTCATTTCAACTCTACGTCCACTTGTGATCTGGTAAAGCCTTTAGACTCTGTCCACAAAGAGAGCATTGTTGTATATTTTTTAAAAAGTCATCTTTTGCTTCCATAAGACCTAGTAATATTAACTCTCATGACACCAAATCATACTATCTATGGTTACATGGCTTCAATACACCCAAGTAGCTAAGAATTTTTGTTATTATTATTTATTTAGATGAAAGGTAACCAAAGCAAAATCAAAGTAGGGTTCTTTTTTTGTGAATTGCCAGAAATACCCCAAATTCAACTGTACATTTGGGAGACCCAAGAAAATGCACTAAACTGTTATAGCTCACCTGGGAGTCTTTCAGTTGAGTGAGAGAGTAAGAAAAGATTCACATGGTTCAGCTGTCTGAGGGTCCTCAGCATGAGAAACCAGGGCAGAGTGAAGGCTCCCCTAGGATGGCCCATCTCCTCCCACTGTTGCGCCACTCCTTAATGCTTCTCTTCTCACCCTCAACAGCATGACAGGTGCTGCGCTCAGAGCATCTGCAAAGGCCGTTAGTAGAAGACAGAATCTTTTATAGAAACTCAAATGTCCTCCCTGGAGGATTTGGTTCATAAGGGTACATATTTGATCTCTGGAAGAATTCTATTTAACTTTTTGTTCAGTGTTGAATCTTGAAATTTTATCTGGTAAAATACAAGGGGAATTTATTTCTATTTAGCAGTTAGTGAAGATCAAAGACTTTTACAATTTTTAATCATTTGATTTTTCACAGTCTATGAAAGTATAGATGTTTATCCTAATTCTGTAGATGAAGAAATTATTTCCATGAGAGGTTAAATTTCTATTTAGTCAACTAGTAAGTTTAAAAATTCCAATATTTATCTTGATTTGCCTGGATCTAAGACCTCCTCCTCTGGAGAAAAATATGAGAAATTTAAGATTTTTCTTTAGACATATGTAATATGATGAGCCTTAAAAATTTTCCGCTTCAACTCTTCTTCATTTAACAGAGAAAATGAAGACATAGAGACAAAAAGGGACTATCCTTAAATCACACAGTTCTTTTTTTCCTATTGTATAAGATTAAATGGTATATGTTTTTTTAATCAAATTTTATATGATTTTTCTATAACGGTTTCTTATAAATCATAGATCCATTGACTACACCAGTTTAAACAGCATTACAATCAAGGTATAAAACATTTCCATCACCAAAAATATCCCCTTGTTCTTCTTATAATTTCCCTAATACATACTGCATGCACTGCTGATATGCTTTATGTTATAATAGATTAGCTTTTCTAATCTAAAATTTTATATTTTGAAATCATACAAAGCATAATTTCTTTAGCTTACTATAATGTATTTACATTCATTCATGTAGTTGGGGTATCATAATATATGTAGTCTTTTTTTAAATCACTGAACAGTATTCCACTATAATATAATTATATATAATATATTTTGTTCATTCACTGGTTGAAAAGCATTTGGATTATTTACAGTATTTTGCCTACTGAGAATAAAACGTGTATGTACATTTATATGCAAAGCATTTCCTGCTTGCATGGTAAGAAATCACCAAACTGGGCCCAAACTGTAATTAACTTTTATATTCCTACCAATAATGTATGATGCCTCCAGTTGCTCCATACCTTTGTTCACACCTAGTATGCTAGTAGGCATATCGTCATATGTCATGGTTTTACTTTTCATTTCCTTGAGGCCTAGAGCTAGAGCATCTTATGTTTGTTATCTATTCATGTATTATCTTTTGTTGAATATACCCATAGCAGATTAACTCAAAACATTGTAATTAAGACACCTATTTATGGAGATTCATCATGGTTAGAATGTAATTTTCCCCAAATTAATCTAAGGGTTCAATAAAATCCCATCAGCCATTTTTTCACATTGACAAGCTAATTGTAAAATTTGAATGAAGTTGTAAAGAAATGAAAAAATCAAAAGAATTTTCAAAATAGAAAAGTTATGCTAACTAATTGCAATACTTAAATACTATAATACCAAAAAGCGACAGTAATCAGACACTGGAGAATAGGTGTAAGGGGAGACAATGATTAATGGAACAGAATAGAGTGACCAGAAACAGAAAACACACTTAGAGTCAATAGATTAAAAAAAAAAAAACAAAAAACTCTTTTAAAACAGCAAAAGTATTTGCAGTTATATTATGAAGAAAAGATAATAATCACCAAATCAACGTCCCTATGGAAAAGATGCACTATAACCGTTATCTACAGTATACACAAAAATGGACTAAAAATCTTAAATTAAAAACTTGTGTTTTTAATTGTAGTATTTTAAAGTGAGGTAACATTGGCTAATAACACTATATATTATTTAGGCATACAAGGTCATAACTTCTGATAAAATTATCAATTCTACCTTCAATTTATCAATTCTACCATCAGGCAATATTATACTTATTCATTTATATAAAACTTATAATTGTTTACTTCCATTTACCGATCCCTCCTTATGCTCTTATTCTCAACAGGTCTAGTGCCTCCAAGTACAAAACTATACTAAATGTAGAATTTGCTCATTAATTTCCCTTCCAGTTCTATTCTGTCTGCCCTGCAATATTTGAAAATATTCATAATTTTTAAACATCCTAGTTAATTAAAAGAGGGCACAAGCCATTCTTGTAAGAGTTACTCGTTCTTATAAGAGTTATTTCTCCACGATCCAAAAATGTCCTTTGAATTTGTTATATTCTTAATCAATAAAATCTTTCATAAAACATAAATTGACTTTCAATATCAATTTTGAATAAACACCTTAGTTATATTAAAATATTTATACTTTATTGACTTTGCTCCTACTATGATCAGAACATCAAAAATAATTTATCAAACACATATATGAGCATAGTGATATAATTAGAACATGCAAGCATAGAAAATGCAAACTTCACTTATTTTATCTAGATGAGCATACTTAATATTTTGATGTTGAATCTTAATATATGTATAAATCATATATTTAAGGGAATTTGCATTTAAAAGTGTTGAATCACACATACAGGCTGTGATTCCCCACCAGTTATCACATATTTCCAACTAACTTCAAGATTTACTATAAATCTGTACTGATCAAGACATCGTTGTGTTGGTGAAAGAATAGACATATTATTGGAACAGATTAGCGGTCTTAGAGAAGAGACCCACAAAATTATAGTTTATGTGAGTTTACATTTATATAATGAAACTGTGAACTTTGACAAAGGAACAAAGGCAGTACAATGGAACAAAGAAAGTCCTTCCACAAAATGCTATAAAAACAACTGGAAATGCACAAAAAACAAAAACAAAAATGAATGTAGACCCAGTTTTTACATCCTTCACAAAAAAGTAAATCAAAATGGATTACAGTCAAAGTGAAACATTCAAAACTATAAACTTATCAGAAGATAATATAAAAGAATTCCCAGAAGATCATACATGCAGTGATCATTTTTAAGAGGCAATATCAGAGACATGATTCCCAGATGAAATAAATGATACTTGGGTTTCTTTAAGAGAGAGAGAGAGAAAGAGAGAGACATAGAGACACTTCTCTATGAAAGACAGTGTCAAGAAATTGAGATGATAAGCTACAGACTGAGAGAAAATATTTGCAAAAGACACATTTGCTAATGAACTCATTCAAAATATAAAATATATCTTAAACCTCTATAATAAGAAAACAAACAACCTGATTAAAAATAGGTCAAAAAACCTTTAGAATGGCCAAAATATAAACTACTGATAACACCAGAAGCTGACAAGGATGTGGAGCAACAGGAATGCTCATTCTTTGTTAGTGGGAGGCAAAATGGTATAATCACATCGGAAGACACCTTGGAAATTTCTTATAAAACTAAATATACTCTGCCCATAGGATCCAACAATGGAACCTCTTGGTACTTACAAAAAGTTACTAACGTTCTGAAACTAACGTTCCCACAAACACATGCACATAGATGTTTATAACAGCTTTGCTCTTCATTGCCAAAAGTTGGAAATAATGAAGATGTCCTTCAGTAGGAGAGTGGATAGACTCTCGTACAATTAGAATATTATTCCATATTAACAGAAAATGGGGCCTCCCTGGTGGCGCAGTGGGTTAAGCAACACACTATGAAGCAAACCGCAGCCACTGCAGCATGAGTTTGATCCCTGCTGCCGGCCAGGAGGGGGACCCACATGGTACAGCAGACCTCTCCTGCTGTGCCCGCTGCTCCCCTCAGCAGTGTACTTCAGTTGATCTGCCTGTTCTGCTCCCGGCTCTCTGTGGTGAATCCTTTTACCGCCCCTACACCTCTGGCCTGTACCCCAGTGCTTGTATGCATAAATAAATAAATCTTAAAAAAAAAAAAAAACAGAAAATGAACCATCAAGTCATGAAAAAAAAGGGGGAACCTTAAATGCATATTAATAAATGAAAGAAACCAAACAATGATTTCCAAAACTTGAAAGAAAAGAGGTGCTGCTCATATTCAGTCCTTAGACACCTCAACCAACCATGCCAGTTAACTTACAGAACTAATACTAAGAGATTACAAGTAGTGTTACATATTTATATATAGCATAAAGTTTAAAGTTGAAACTTTTGATGATAATAAGAAACACATATATTCTCCATTTTTAATTGTTATAAGATATAAATTGTACATAATAAATACAAAAATGGAAGGCATTTCTGAGGATATGTAAATATGACTGCATCATGTAAATTACTGATAGATCATAAAGAAATGACACTGAAACACTAGATGAAAGAAGAAATAGTGGGCATAGTGTAATCATTCACAAATATAGATTCTGGAAACAGTCAACTGAATTTGTGTCCAAATTCATATGTCTGAAATTTGTTCAAAACTTCATAAACTACCAATCCCAAAAAAGACAAAATATGCTTCTAGAAAGGGAATTCCAGGTGGGAAGGCGAACATGTAAGAATGTGTGGCAGGCTTTAAACAGCTAGTGATATGCTATATTTTGAAATGTCACCTTATGAGAGTTTTACTTTCTTTCCCACAAAAATATTAAATGTCATATAAAAAAGTTGTGTTTCAAAATTAGCAAAATAAGTACAAAACAAATCATACAGACTTCCAAGGATATCCATTCTAGACATGCATTTCATGAGGTAGAACCCTCTCTCAAAAGTGGGAATCTTTATAAAAAAGCTACTGCTCAGCTATTGGTGAGAAGTTTACAAAACAAGCTGCACTTTGCATCTCTGGTTCTAACGAAGATCACATATCAAAGCTTCATGACCAAATTAATGTGGAGCTTATCCCTCTCCCCAAGGTCTTTCCTTTGGTTTTATTATTATTGACAATATTGTAAGAGCGGTGTGAAATGGCCAATTCACACATGTGCCACATTTTGCACATTGTCTGAACCTGCTGGAGCATGGTTTTCCTAAGAATGATGACAGTAATAAACATCTTCTGGCAGAGACTTGCCAAATCTGCACCCATTTTAGTGACTCAGTAATGGCCCATAAAATTCTTTGAGAACCACAGGAAAAAAATGTACATACTCAGGCATAAATTAAAACTAGAAATGCCAACTGAATGCAACCTCACTTCTCATACTCTGGAACTGCAGAGCGATTAAAAATAAACAAGTCCATAATGTGTGGATGCAGACAATGGTCATCAGAATTTTCTCTATGGAGATCATACCATTACCTAGTACTCTTGTTGAACAGATTTGATGTTTGGTCTGTGAAAATAATCAGGGTATTTAAATAACCCTTACTGAAGTGTTTTTTCACAAAAGCAGTGCCAATCTGAATGAAGGAAAATGTTCATCTTAATTTTCCTTTATATCCAGGACAATTTTTCTGCAATAAATGTGATACAAGCAAGACTATTTCTGATTTCCTTGGTTACACCAAGCTTTCAAGTTTGAGCTCTGACATTTCATTTTCATTACCAAGGTACAAAGAACAACCTGAGACTTGTATCAATGAGTTTATTGCCTATGCTTTCTTGCGTGTATTTTATAGTTTGAGGTCTGACATTCAAGGCTTTATTTTGAGTTAAATTTTGGATGTAGTGTTAGAGAGTGGTCTAGTTTCATTGTTTTGAATATGGTTGTTCACTTTTCCCAAGGCCATTTATTGAAGAGACTTTACTTTTTACATTATATACTCTTGGTTCCTTTGTCTTAAGTTAACTACTTATATAAATGTTTCTTTCTGAATTTTCATTTTTATTCATCTGTACATCTGCTTTTATTTAAATACTATGATGTTTGACTTCTATATCTTTTTAGTATAGTTTTCAGTTGGGGAGCATGATACCTTCCACTTTTGGTCTTTATTCTCACATTATTTTTTTACTATTTGGGGTTTTTTGCCATTCCATACAAATTTTAGTACCTTTTGTTCTATTTCTGTAAAAAATAAATAAATAAATAAAGCCCCTAGGATTTTGATAGGGATGGCATTGAATATGCATATTACTTTAAAATAAGAATATTTGGAAATGTTAATTCTTCCAATCCATGAGTATAAAATCTTTCCATTTATTTATTCATTTTAACAAGATCTTATAGTTTTCATTGTATAGGCCTTTCACCTCTTTTGATAAATTTATTCCTAAATATTTTATTATTTTGATGTGATTGTAAATGAGATAATTTTATTAATTTCCCTTTCTGCTAGATCATTATTTGTACAGAGAAATGCAATAGATTTTCTGTGTATTGATTTTATAACTACCACTTTACTGCCCTTGCGTGTTATTTATAGTAGATTTTTTTAAGTGGAAACTTCAGGGATTTCTATTTATATTATCAAGTCATCTGTAAATAGTGATAATTTGACTTCTTGCTTTCCAATTTAGGTAACTTTCATTTTCTTTTCTTATCAAATTATTCTGGCTGGAACTACCAATACTATGTTGAGTAATATGAGTCAGCATGAACATACTCATTTGTTCCTTATCAGTTTTCAGTTTTTCCCCATTAAGTATGATGTTAGCCACGAGTTTGTCATATATGACCTTTATTTTGTTGAAGTACATCCATTCTATACCTATTTGATTGCAGTGTTTTTACCATTTTGTGCATATCAAAATTTTCATTGTAATATGGTCTCTGCCTTATGTGGTGGAAGGTTGCAGGTACTCAGAGAGCAGTAAGTTATAGCCAAAATAACACTTGTGCCAAAGAAGTAGGCTTTTAAACTATTAAAACTGCAAAAATAAAACAACCTAATCATGCAAGATTTTTTTAAAATGAAAATAGCTATGCAAATATGTTACCATTGCTATCATTTTTTAAAATAAAATGTTAAAATACTTTTATTTAAGAATAAGATACTATGTAGGCATTATTATTCAAATAAATGTTGTCTTAACTATCCACATAATTTGTGCACCCTTATCCTAACTGCTTTAGGAGAACTTGTTTGATTTATCTCATGATCAAGAAGCCTGTTTAATAGCGATGGATTTGTTTCTATATTATCTGACTGATGTATAAGATATAGGAATATATTTCCTCTACCCTGAAATGCAGTTTTCACTCTCTTTTGGTAAAGTTCTTATAACACTTTGAGCTTTTAGAAGAAAGGTGATAAATGCCAAATTAATATTCTAGCGATTTCATAAGAATGAAAATAGACTTTGTGAGGTATGCTAAGAATACAAGATTTTAAATAGGGCTGGAAATCATTAATCCACAAATTCTGGACTAACCCACTTCAATAAAGAGGAGTTCCAGACCTAGTTTGCAAAATGATTATATGGTTAATGCAGGATTAAATTTTCTTTCAATTATAAGACTGAGTCTGGAAAATGCTCTAAAGAGAATGAAGAAAAAATCCTGCAAGAGATACATTTGGTCTAAAGTGCTTTTAAATATGCTTCTTAATTGCTGGGGGCTATTTTGCTCTTCATCTAATCATTGTCTGAATTACTGAAGCTCAACTCATCTGATAAAATAGGTGAGCTTAGTGGTAATGAAGTCAGATAATGTCTTATCTGAGTGTCAGGCTAGGCATCAAATGGGCAGTGTGTTTAACCATTAGTAAGGAGTTTACAGACTGAAATATTTTCATCCAAGTTACATGTCTCAATCCAATTCATTGGAATAAGAAAGGATTAGAAATGGGAAAACATTCAAGAAGCTGTGCCTTTAACTATTCAATAAAATTGCCTGTTATTTAAATAAAGGTAATTAAAAGTGTAATGCTCCGGAACTATTAGGCACCTACTCAAAACAGAGAGGACTTTTGTTTTGTGAAAGAGCCAGTACCTTGAAAAAGGCATAGGATTCACAATGAGAATCCCATAGATACTTTTAAAGAGCTGGAGATTAACTCATTTAAGCAAACAGTCATTTTATGGCTTTTTCACCAGGGAAGCTAGCATTTCCTTTGGGTTCCTGAATTAGGGAGTTCCACACCAAGGTTCTGTAAATTAGCAATGCCGGCATTCATTCTACCAAGACCTTCACCCCTACAGGAGGCCCCACATGGGCAGAAATCAAAGAAATGTAATAATTCTCTGACTACAGAGATCTTTTTCATAGATCGCTTTTGGTTTTGCATTGCACCTGTCTTTTTTTTTTTTTTTTTTTAAAGTGAAACCATTATTTGCTTGATTCTAGCAATGGCATGTACTGGAAGGCCTAGGCCATCTGCACTGTTTTTTAGGTGTGTCTTTCTATAGAGGAATTTTTATGCAAGTTGATTTGTATAATAAAATGGAGAAATTTATACAAATGTGCAGTATCAGTTTAAGGGCAGGTTTGTGTAAAACAAAAATATATTTAAAAAATACACAAATGTATTGGCTCATCCATGTTTTTTATATGAACTCAATCAAAACTATTTTCACATATGAAAAACATCCAATTTCATTCATCCTTCCCTTCCCCCTTAACATATGGTAAGTATTTCCTTGGTTTCTAAATCTGATGCATTTCCAAATACACTCGGGGAAGAAGTGTAAGTTACCATGCTTCCATCTAATTTTTCTCAGGAAAATTTGTATGACATAAGTTTCACAGAATGGGTGAGTTTTATTAAAAAGAAGAGTCTTTATCCCTGCAATGTTTAAAAACCTGTGAAATTGCAGACCATCAGAAAGAAACCAGGGTATTAGTTTCTGGCTTTCTGTCAACAACAAACTCTCCCATCCTTGTGTTTGTTTCTGCAGTCAAGTGTGCACTGTTAGTAGCAGTGGATCAGGGGAAGGAATTGGCTAGCCTAGATGTCTGGGCCACCAGGCTGGTTAATTAGAGGAGCCTGTTGAGTCATGCCTTCTAGTTTATCCTGTTATTTTTGTTTTTCTATAGAAAACCAAGCAGAACTACTTTCTACAATGCTGTCTGAAATTGTCACTACCTAATTTATATCTGTAGACATTTCTTGTTCCAGGATCGATTCAGTAATCCTGTCTGTTTGTTGTTTTCTAAATATATTAGTTTTATTTTGTGTTAAAAAGCAATTCCTACATCCTATATACTACTTTTAACTACAGGGTTGAACTTCTCTGCATCTGACAGGTCATGAGGTATTAGTAGGTGATTGGTTCTTCCTGTCTTAGAGCTCCATCTAATACCTAGAGTATTTAAATAGGGAAATCACCATTGACTTTGTAATCCCTGGTGTGACACTTGTTCTATGAACACATGGGGGGGAGTAAGTCAAGTACAGCATTTGTCAGGAAGTCTCCACTGTCTCTTTTGTCCCCAAAGGCAGGAACTTTCAGCATTTGTGACTTCAAGCTAGTCCATGTTCTGATATTTTTGTGCACATTCCCAGAGGGGATTGTTCGGAAGGACTTTTGCGTTCATGTGAAAGGAAGTATTTCAGTGACTGTTCACCAGCTCTGATTGCCTGGGACAAAGTGACTACTACACATGCTGAAGCTGAAGGACATAAACATACTATAATGTGTTTTGTCATAAACAATCATAGATTAAGGCTCTTTTCACAGGTGATTGAACAAAATGAATAACAGAATAGGCACTTGTATTTTGACATTGTTTATCATGTAAACTCATGTTCTACATTTTAGAATTTGTTGAAGGCATAGCTATTGCTTTGGGAATAAGCCCCATTAATCAGGTCATTCCTCTAGGTGTATTCTGAAGTAGCTACTTTTGGTGATTAAACTTCACATATTATATTAGGTAACAGAGCATGCTGTTAACAGCATGCTATCACTGAAGGCAAAAGAAAGCATTCATTTTAGATAAGGCAGGTTAATGTGTGTCAACTCTAACGCTGCTCTCTGAAATCAAGCAAGAGTAAGTTAAGCAATACCATCATTAATGCAAACATTTACTGAGTACCTATTATGTTCTGCGTATTAATCAGATTCTAAAAATATTTCTTATGTTTTATTGTATTATATTAGACCATGTTATATTACATTATATCATATTATTTCTCATAGGCGATCTAAAAAGCAAGCAGTTCAAGGCATAAAATTAATAATTTGCTTCATATCTTGAAGTATATGAAGACTCTTTCATTTAAGAATAGCAACAACGGAGGCCCCAATTACAAGGCTTCATCAAGTATAGGCAAATCTGTACGAAATTTGTACAAGGCTATTCAGTGGATCCACTGTGTAATGAAAAGCTAGGAAAAGAATTGAGGAGTTTTGAGGTCTTTAAACTAGTCGATACATGAGACTTACACATAAGCCTTTCAGTTTTATTCTTCTAAGAGTATTATTTGTATTTAAGATCTTCAAAGAATTTTTTACCTGATAAAATTAAATATGAAATTTAATAGAATATAATTATGAATTTTTAGGCAAAATTACTATGAGCTTTTTCATTAGTGAAGAACAAACACAAGTTCAGTGATTCCATTTCAGCTATAAAAGATTCTGGAAGGTGGATCCTTAGTGGCTTTATTGTCCAGTGAATTTTTAAAATATATTTTTCTGAAGGAGAGAAGGTCTGCCATGAATTAAATGCAACTCTGCATTTAGTTAGTATTCCATTTTATTTTCCCAATAAATAACTGGATGAAAAATCATTTAAAAAGAAAAGTCCTTCTCTTTAAGGAAACAGCTCCAGACCACTTTTATGAGATTTCTCTAGCAGACCAACTTGAAACTGTGAGGAAAATAACCCAAACCATGTCAATGTACTGAAGGGAATCTCTAGGGAAGCACAACCTCTTAGTTCTGTCTTCATACCATTTGTGCTGGGTGTGGAGTGGAAGAAAATTGTGGTTTCAACAGAATTCAAACATTATTGTATCAGATCTGAAAACATTTATTCATTAGGACCAAAATGAAGGAAAACATTTTGAAAAATAACAGCCAGTAATTTAAGTATGACTGGGCCAGATCTAAACTTGAGTTCTGGCCATTTTCAAGTTTGTTATCATGCGTATTTACCATGACAACATCTGCACAGCATTACCTCACTTCTGAGTATTTAATGTAGGTACTCTTAAGAAACATGTTCCTTGTGGTCTGTTACATATATTTTTTAAGACCACATTAAAAGAATCAGAAGTAGAAAAGATGTTTCCAAAACTTAAACATGGACAATTCTCATATGGATCTTGGAAAATGTGTAGTATTTGTTCTAATAACCAGAGACCATTTTGTAAAATGTCTATAGAAAATTTGAAGTGAATTAAAAAAGTCACTAACTTTAACAGTTTCAATAAAGTGTTACATTATGGAGACAATGAAATGAACTCCCAGGAATATAAATAGTAAGGAGAATAGGGAAAACATGTATCTATTGATCATTTCATGGCATCCTAGCATTTTCTTATAAAGCAACTATAAAGTGAATGTGCAAGTAAAAAGAAAATCAGAGCATCAATCCCTCTAAGTTTTTAAATGTTAAAGCAAAGCCAACAAACAAAAACTTGAAGCTAATACTGAAACTGACATAATAGAATTTGATATAGAAATAATGGGATGGAAGGTAAATAATCAGAAAAGCAAAGTTTCCTGGATTTCTTGACCCCAAAATAAAACAGGACAGTAAATATAGTTATCAGTTGGAAAACAAACAAACATTTGAATAAAGACTGAAATAATGCTGTTTTGTTTTTTTCTTTTTACTTTGACGCATCCTTATTGGAATGTAGTCCTGAGGTTGTGCTTCGTTTATAGAATAGTAGTTTAAACCATTCTTTTCCACTGGTAATATATGTCACAAAAAGATTTTCCCATGGTGAAAGCATTTTGTTAATAAACAATTTTTTTTTAATGTTGAAAGATCCTTGCATGTAACTAACTGGAACCATGCCTTTGCCAGGGTTTTAGGCAAACTCTAGCCTTTGAATTGTACAGACTTGACATGTCAGTGTAGAGACACGTCACATCTCATTATGTTGTCGCTTTGCATCTTTGGCATTTCATTGACACACTGCAGGCTCTTGTTCTACTTTTTTGTGTGTTTCTTTCCACGGTCTTCATTGAAGACTCTAAAACCCAACAACTTCTGCAAGGATTGATAGCTTTTGGGTGGGGTGGGTTGGGAGGCATGAACAATCATGGCCTTATTTGAATGACTGAAAAATAAGGCTTTGGTTCTTAGTTTAAGTAGATGAAAACTTTCTTGGGTTTCTTAGCTCATCTAAATCACTAACAGCCTTCTGTTTCCAGCTGTAAAATAGATTCCAAGTCTATAGAAATGAGCAACATGAAATACGTTAAAATAAAAATAATAAAAGCTAATTCAGAAATAGGGTGCAAAGATAGGTTAAAAGTAAAAATAGAGACTTTTAATGAAAGTATAGTGTTTTTATGATGACAAAGTTATTCATTTTCATAATACAAATCCTTAGCAGGGGAAGGGAATAAGCAAAATGAAAAAAATACTAGGTAATGACACTATTCAAAGATAAGCCCTTTTTTGGTATTTTTCTATCTCCATTCAAAGGGATACTGATATGCACTGGAGAGACAATTTGCACAACATGGAATCATACACATTTCTCTATTCATTAGATGTTCTTCAGCAATATTATTTTTGTATTCTTATTGTTTTATTGTGTTTATGATGTAATTTATTTCTTTCAGCTATGTATTCCTTGAAGATGAATAGAATATACATAGATAGATTTTGCCATATTGTACTTTGCACCCCAGTCCACCCATACACTCAAAATAGTGTAAAGTGTTTATTTTCCCTGTTCTTCACCAACATTAGGTTTTATTGTTAATATATTTGTTTTCATTCTGTTAGGTAGAGAAACAGTCAACTAACATTTTAATTTGTATTTTTTTAAAGTAAAGTTGTGTTTTTGGTCATTTGTAATTGTTTCTGCCTTTTAAAAAATTAAACCATTTTAGAAAAACATGGCATTTTTTCTTCCATTCACTGTTTTAATGCCAAAAAAAAAAAAAAGTCAGATTGAATCATTATTGTAGCCAGATCACTTCTAATTAAAGCACTTCACACCTACAGCCCACTTGGGAAGGTATGAAGTCTTTATTTCAACGAATAACTCATTCCTCTGTCACTCAAATAGTTCAACTGTTTGAAGAACAAAATTCAGGCATTTGTTTTTCTGGACAAATTATCTCTAACTTTGGACAAAGATAAAACTAGAACTATTCAGTGTGCTTCAATCATAAATTCTGTCTCTCTTTCTCCACGATTTCCTGGACTATCACTATTGTCCTTTCTCCAATGCTTTCTGTTCTTCACTCTTTGAGCTTCCTTTGTTTATCTCCACTTTCATTTCTGATCTCTGGAGTCCCATGGGGTAAATTCAAAGTCTTGCTTTTATACTTATCGGAGACTTTGGAATTGTTTTTCCTTAAGTTTTATTTCTTGCCCCCAGTAAGAATAACAAAGATGACTAGAGAATGAGAGATTGCATGAGTCTTGATGCAAAGAAATAACACACTTAATGAGTAGATTCAATAACTTTAAATATTTGTTTTTTCTGAAATAACAAGGTGGAAAATATTTGCTACAGCCTTTATCATGTACAAGACACTTTTCTGTGTTATTTCATTTAATACACACAAAAGTGCTATGAGATTAATGTTATTTATTTCATTTTAGGGTTCAGAAAGCTAATGGCCAGAAACTTAGAAAAATAGGAATGGGCATATAGAGCCCCTGTTTTTTTCTGCCTAGAAGTAAAATAAATCAATGTATACAAAAACAAATATATTTGTAAGCATGTATTCACTGAAAGCCTCTACCAGGAAAACAAAGCAAAGCAGTTTTTCTCATCTTTGAGCATTATTATTCTTTTACTTCATCTTTTTTCCTCTCAAGTATTAATTTGCTTCATTAAAAATGTTTCATAAAATATTAAAAATTATTCTCCTTTCAAATCTGTTCCTGACCTACTCACCTTCTCTCCCAAGTGCACAGTCTATGTGATTTAGTTATACACTTAAGGTATATCCCGTGAATCATGACAAAGGGCATGTTGGGTTACATCATCCATGCTGCCTTCACTTTAGCTTTGGACAATTATTTTTTAAAAACATTCAAATAAAAATGCCTTTACTGACCCTTCAGGAAGAAGCAGTGAAAAGTAAATGTGCATAATATTTTAGAGTTTATAAACTACTTTCTAATTATATCTATTATATCAGGGAGGTAGTATTTTCTCCCTTCGATTAAAGAAACTTATGAGTGACATGACAAAGGCTTTATACAACTAAATATACAAATGTCAGACTTGCAATTAGATCTTTGGAACTGAAATTAAAGTTAATTCCTTCACTTTTCCTATGCTACATCAGTAGTCTATTCATCCACTTATTCATGCATTCAGAGAATATTTTTTGGGCACATGTTATATGTCAATGTCATAGGAAACTGAGAATTGTAAGCACGAAAAACTCAGTTTCTACTTTCCTGGAACTTAAACTGTAGCAAATGATTTGTGTGTTTTAACCAAACTAGATTATAAAACCATATATGTTCTAAGAACGTGCCAGAATATGGAAGAATAGAAGGAGGAACTTTGTCTGAGACAAGATTGAGTTGAATGTTAAAGAATTTGAGTGGTTTATCTCATAGTGAAGATAAGGAAGAAGATGCCTATTAGAACCAATAACATGTGCAAAATCATCACACACACACACACCCAAAAAAACCCCACTAAACTGCTGGGGTATACATGGCGCAGCAGACCTCTCCTGCCTTGCCTGCTGCTCCCCTCAGCAGTGTGTTTCAGTCAGTCTGCCTGTTCTGTGCCCCACTCTGTCTCTTGTGTATCTTCTCACCGCCCACACCTCTGACCTGTACCCCAGTGCTTATATGCATAAATAAATAAATCTTTAAAAAAAAGAATGCCATCTTCCCATAGCCCAATGGTCTCTGAGTGATGCCACCTTATTAGCCCAGCCTCTAGGCTCAGGTGTGCCCACTTACATGCTCCCGCACCATGTTCCAGGTGTCCACCATCAGGCATGCATAGCCCAGGCCCATGGTCCCAACAGCCTCCTGCATTAGCACAATCAAGTCTCCAGGTGATAGCCACAGAGGCTAGTGGCATAAACAGCTGACTAATTCATCTATCCTACACAAACCATTAGCTTACAGACATAGTAGAAACGGTATGAGCCAATGAGTAGTCCAAATTATATATGTAGTCGGGGTGTGAGTTTGAGGGGAGGGAAGAACACAACAGGTCTTGGGTACCTATAATCATCTTGAATCAAAAAACTTGTTTCCTCTTCATGTCAAATTTTGGGATTGGCACTATTATTCCCTTTTGCATTTGAGGGAATTGAGACTTAGAGAGGTGGCAAAATAGGTCCAAGATGCTGCTGCTCAAAAATCACGGAACTAGGGGTAAAACCAAAGCGTATTTAAGCCCATCACTCATGCTCTTTGCACTGCATGATTAAAGATTTTTTTTTTCAAGAAGTGTGACATAATTAGATATGTTACATAAAGATAACTTGCACATTTTAGGATAATGGAATTGGAGAATGTGATTGTCAAATACAGGGGAACAGAGAAAGTCTTTCTCTAATCACTCATTCAAAATTATGAAATTGAGTCTCCTTGGCTTTTATTTATCTAAGTCAGACAATGTATGAATTTTACTATATATATTGACATTATTATTGTCATTTTTAATTTTTTTGAAAGGAAGGAGGAACTGTTAGTATCTTATCTAGCTGGACAAAGCATTGCCAGTAATATTTTGCTCCCTCTGCCTCTTCTTCCTTGCCTAATTTCATTCTTTCTTTGTGCTAACTGGAGGCTATTCATTTTCAGCAATTTTACTATCATACATCAAGCTGTAGTTTTTTTTATATCCATCTTTTTTATATTCATTTTTTTATATTCACCTAGGATTCATTGCATCTCCTGTATTTAAATTTAGAATATTTTTAGTCTATATATTTACACACATATATAGGCTAAAATATACATATACACACACACATATATATACACATTCTATCCTGAGTTTGCTCTCCTTTTTCTTTCTGGGAGTACAATTGTATATATATTAAATATGTTATATGTCCCCATCAAGTCAATGAGACTGGAGACTGTTCATTATGTCGTTTTTTCCTTCTGTTCTCTGTCCATCAGTTGAATGTCTATTGAAGCATATTCATGTCCATTAATCTTTTTTTCTATAGTGTACAACTGATTTAATCTCCTTAAATGAATTTTTATCTTGAATATCATTTTCTTTATTTCTAGAATTTCAATCGGTTATTTTTATTTCACTTTACACATTACTCCAGCATTCTACAACTTTTCACTCACCATATGTGTATGTATATAAATACATACATAAATTTCATTTTTAATTAATGTTTTTAATACTTATTTTAAAATCATGTATCTATTAGTTAGAATTTCTTTAATTGTGTTTGTGAATTTCTCTGTCAATAGTATCTTTCTACCCAGGTAGTACATGAACTTTTGAAAGGTAGGGATCAATCTGACTGTTTCTCTTCTTATTCAGAGTGAAAACACATAATATGTACTTGTTGAGTGGAGGAATGAATAAAAGATCAGACCACCTAAGTAACACAAGTTTTGCAAGAGCAATATCATAAAAAATTCTCATAAATATACTTGCATCTAAGTTTTGAACTGAGCCCAAAATATAAAGATGGTTCCAAAGATAAATATATATTTTTCAATAGTAGAGTTATATAATATTGGAATGCATCTTACTCACCTATTTTTTAACCCTAATATGCAAAGAATTTTTGGTTGGAAGTGCTATAGACGGAGCCATGTGGAACAAGACAAAGCCTCTTGATTTTTCAATTCTTGCAATTTTCTTAAGCTTAAGAAAGTAGGCATTATTTTTATGATCCCTTTTTTCATGACCTTCCAAATTCTAATGGCAATAAAATCCCATGTGGCATATCTATAATAATAAGTCTTTAAGGTTAAAATTGTGCAACAGTAGTTGGACAATTGTTTCACTTGTTGAACTAGTAAAACAATACAAAGCCATATAAATCTTAGAGAAAAGCCAGTTGGTGTACCTGCTCCTAGACAGTAACTTTTTCCTTAAATCGATGAAGTATGTATTCTGACTGGTAGGTAGATTTCAGGATCTAAAGTCACAGACTAAGTGATAGAATCAACCACTTCAAAATATTCTTATAAAGCAACCAGTGGACTACATAGAATAAGATATATTTAAAAATGAAGACTTGCTAAGTAGAGCTAGATGCCAAATTTCTAGTATTGCTTTTTAAATATGTTACTACAATTCAAGAACATTTGTACAAAAAGCAACTGGGAAATTTCAAGGATGAAAATAACTACACTCATATCTACTCATAGTATCAATGTTCTAATTACTTTTATTTTATATTATAGACTTCTTTGTATGAATCTTAAAAAAGAAGAGACTACAGTTCATTTCTGCTTCATTAGGGATGGGTGTAGTTAATGTTTATAGAATATCAATAATGCAGTTTGTAGTTCTGCATAATTAAAGGCACCCTTTATGTTAATAAAATAACAGGATAAGAGGCTGCACAATGTGAGGCATAAATATGTTGATGCATTTGGTCTTATTTCAGGCAAGCTTAATTACAAAGACATGGGTCTGCTCTACCTATAAAAATATTTTTCTGTCACTTAGAGCTATCAAACCTTACACATATTTATGGTATTAGTGAGAAAGAGCAAACAGCATCATAATGACCCACCAGTGAATACTTGCAGCCGTAGTTGTCTAGACTATGGATCTGCAAATAGAGTGAATGTAATTGAAAAAAGACTTTTCACACATACACATATGCATACAAAAGGAGACAATTAATTATTCTTTGAGACTATTTCAAAATGTGAAGCAATAGAAAAAACTAAATTTACTTCAAAAACACATCCAAAATGTCAGAGGCAACAATCGTGATAAAGCAAAATCCACAGAACTTTCTTTTTTTTGTTTTTTTTTAATGTTTTTTTTTTATTTATTTTTTTTTTTTAGAATGTTTGCTTTCTTTTCTAGGTGTCGTCCCTGTAGAATTCCCACCTCCAATTCATCCCGTGCACCATTGCCATAGTCCCTTGTGCTCTTCCCATCCCTGCCTTGATCCCAATCCTCCCTTCTTCCTGTAGAATGTCTCTGAAAATCCAAAGACTTTTGAATTAGAAGACCCAGATTGAATTTTAGCTTCACTTGTTCTTAACTGCATGCTACTGGGCAAATCACTAAACTCTCTGAGCCTTAAATTCCTAATTGCTCGAGTCTAAATCAATAATCTTAAGTCACACAAGTGGCATGAAGACAATGTGAGAATTAGTGTTCTTTAAAGCTGTATTTTTGATGTCTGGTATCTGGCATATACTAAGCAGTTCACAAATATTTATCCCATACCTCCCTCTTGTCTGACAGAATTGTGAAGCTCATGTGAAAATGAGTGTGCTTTTTAAAATTGAGATAAATATAGTTTTTATATTTGTGCATCAAAAAATGAACTCACATTAATTCTATCTAAGATCTAATGACTGATTAAAATGCACCTTAAGTTTGGAATGTATTTCTGACCTGAAATAATAACTGCTGATATTTGATATGAGAGATGCTATTCAATCCCTATATTTCCACAAATAGGCAGGTTTTAAAGTGCCTTCCTTACCATCAGAGGGAGTCATTTTTTTTCAGTTGTTTGAGGGGAGATGCTTAGAAAAACAAGTCAGGACTAATGATAAAAAGGTGAGAGTTATTAGCATATTGGTACTGTTTAAAATCATGGTACTAGATGAAGTCAATAAAGGAAGAATTTAGTTATCATTATCAAGATCACTGGATATTTACGTTAGGGAGAATGATTCCTGGAGCTTCCCCATCTGAATCACTGAAATAGCAAACAAAAAGTGGATTTCTTGGTTAACAGTACACTTTGGTCATAGTGCCTTTGAGAACCTAATTTATCCAAATTCTTCATGTATGTAAACTCAGCAGTGATACCCAGCTAGGATAGTTACTTTATGTAAGTGACTAGTATTTTCTTTAATGCTATAATTTTCAAAAGAGAGGGAAGGGAATTACTGTGTTAAATCTGTATCTTGAGCCACATAATGACACAGCCAGTTGCATAGAGGCGTTACTAAGTGGCATTTTAAGAATGACTTAGTTGTGTTGATTCATTTTAGAAAATAGATTGCCATAAAATATGTGGCAATTGGAGAATCTCTATAATGACTACTTTAAATATTTTCTAAATAAGTATTTACATGACTCTTTTCCCTTGAAGCTGTTAGTGCCTGCTAATTAGTACCTGTCTGAGTGTTCTAGCATAAGCAGCTGCACACCCAATGCTAAGTGCATTAAAAATAAGGCACATTCCTTTTAAGAGGAGGTTGAGTCATTTTTATAGATTTTTTTAAAAGACTGAATATTGTTCTGACCCTCTTCCCAATATATATAAAGAGGTATATCTTTTTTTTTTCTTTTGCAGAGAAACATTCATGTGTCTTGAACAAGGAAAAAATGACAATGAAGATGATAATAATGATGATGACGATGATGATGACATGATGCTTTACTGTTATTGATTATAATGGTGGTTGGAAATATTTGTAAGGATGTGGTGATCATAACTAATCTTTGTTGACAAACTAATATATTCCAAGTATTGAGCAATGAGTTTGAATTATATTATCACATAAAGAAAATAAAGATAAAGTACATTAAAATACTTGCTGAATTTACTTGATTGGTAAAGCTAGGATCTGAATCTTGTCTAACTCTAAAATATTTATAAAAGTTATTTCACTTTATTTTCCTGTGCATCAGTCTCTTGCAGATTTCTGCCATTTTTTTTAAGAATTATTTTTTAAAATTTATTTATGCACACAAGAACTGGGGTATAGGGCCAGAGGTGCGGGATGGAAGGATTCACCAGAGACAGAGTGGTGAGCAGAACAGGTGGTTTGACTGAAATACACTGCTGAGGGGAGCAGCAGGAGAGACAGGAGAGGTCTGCTGCACCATTTTTGGGTTAGTTCCCTGGGCTGGGATCAAATTCATGTGGCAGTGGTGATAGATAGCACTGAGGGAGTGCTATCCCCGCTACCAGTTTTCCGCCTCTATGCAAGTTACATTTCTATATTTAAAAGTGAATGAAGATACTCCTTAAGTCAAAAGTGTATGCATATCTGTGTGCAAGAAATTCTTAAATCCGTGGTGCTACAGAATTCAAAGGAAGTGTATCTTCACAAATTAAGCAAATGCTCCAACAATATTCTTTGAGGCTTCACCATTTTAAGGCACTACTACTGGACATGTAATTGCCAGAAGGCACCAAGACACAGATCTGAAATGCTAAAATACCATCTCTCCCCACTACCCAATCAATGATAGATTTAGTATACAAATACCCAAGTTCCTTGACCCTGGGCTCAACTAATTTTGAGACATCTGCCTACTATATCCCTAGAATTCCTACTTAGAATTACTTTCAGGTTTGCCCAGGAGCAATTGGCTTGAAAATGTACCCTTTTGTGTGTCATTTCAACACTCTCCTAACAATACTTTCTGAGATTACCTACCAAATAACCTACAACCTCTCAAAACTTAGCCTCAGGGTCTACTTCTGACGGAACTCAAATTAATCATGGATATCTTCTTCCTAACTAGAATTCTTATTGCCTTTATATATCCATACATTTACTCTGACTTCAAAATTTTAGATCACCTGGTGAGAATGTATAATAGCAAGGAGAATATTTAAGCAGATTGCAAGCAAAATTGTATCCACCATGGTAATGTCCCTTCACCCTAATAAAAAAGAGTTCCTACCATGTTCACTGCAGTCAGCTCTCAATCCCTATTAGGTCTGGGACAGCTTTACTTTCCAACTAAAGGTTATTTGCTTTTTGGCCACTAACACTGCAGTCCCTGGAACTCTCTATATTTATCTAGTGCAAAGTCCTTTATGTGCAGTAAACAAGAGTCTAGGGCATGAGAAATTTCACATTTCATCATGGTTGCTATAGCACTCCTGACCTCAGCCCAGAATTTTGAGAGCACAGGGCTGCTCCCAAACAAGTGTGGTTGAGTTATTTCATTTACTTGACACTTCTAACAGAAGAGAGAATGTTTCATCCTAAAGGACTCATTTCTGCAGAGGTTTGATATACACAGGCATAATTCTGAGTGCTTTGGTTTACCTCCACCCACGTTTCTTCATTCTACACAACTTTAAAGCTCATTTCATCATTTCATTTATAAGTTAGCTAATTGAAAGCTCATTCCCTTATTTAGAGTAGTGGACAACAGCTTGTTACACTAAGCTTATTTTGTGCTGCTGCATAATGGAGGAGTTATCTTTTTTGATTGTAAGTTTCCCTGAAGGCATTTTTGGAGAAAAGTAATGTGTAGTATTGGCTTTTTTTGTGACTCCCTTTTTAATTTACTAACAGAGTTTTATTTTCGTCACACATCATGAGTTTGGTTCCTTCCTTTCTCTCTGAATCGAATATAGACTATAATTATTAGCACATATAATGTCCCATATGAGTTGC
This sequence comes from Galemys pyrenaicus, assembly GCA_019455555.1. Lineage (NCBI taxonomy): Eukaryota > Metazoa > Chordata > Mammalia > Eulipotyphla > Talpidae > Galemys > Galemys pyrenaicus. The sequence continues at coordinate 395,647 of JAGFMF010012074.1, read as the reverse complement.
TTACACAACTACTCTGAAAACTCATGCATGTTTTACCATAGAAAGAAGTAATAGACTTGTAAGAACTAGAACATTAACTTCAACCAAAGATATCTTTAATCATCTAGACATATTAAAAATAAAAGATAAGCCAGACCATTCGCCAACACCTGGAAAAAAAGATGGCCATTTCTTTCTTTTTAAGGTTGGAAATTACTTTTCCAATTGATGTTTCCAACATCTAAAATACAGCTGCCATCACATTAACCAGATATAGAGCACTCTGTGCTGAAAGCATAAACTGTATGTGTCTTGCTCTTCAGTAGCTGTGAAAAGGAAATATAAGTGCTTGGCCAATGAGAACCTCTTCTGTGGATGAAGTCTGCTAAATGAGGGTATCAAGAGACCCCACTTTTGCTGAGATGATCCTGTTTTTTGTCAAGCTATGTCAAACCAAGAGGCTTAGGAAATTGGCAGGAAAGACTTTGTTCCATAGGAAGAAAACTATTTCATACAACTTTTGATGTACCGTAAAGAGGAGTGTGGAATAAGGGAGAACTAGCCTCAAATTTAACCCCTTGCTTTGCCATATACCAGCCACAAACCATTTACAAGCTTAACCATTTAAACACTTGACTCATGGTTTTCTCAGCTGTACATAACTTTTTTAGCCAGCTCCCACAGAAATTCTGTGTGGAATAAATGAAATGAGATATGTGGAAAGTCATTATATATTGTAAAGTTGCATGAAGTAGTTATGGCTTACCTTTGTTAACTATGCTATGTGTAGACATCCTTCCCAGTGCTTGACAGGCAATAGCTCATTAAATCCTCATGGCATACTATGAAAAAAGATGTAGTATTACTTAAATCTTACATTTAAGTAACTTAAACAAAATTACAAAGTGAGTTACAGATGGCAGAGCTGGAATTTGAACCCAAGCAATTAAATACCAGGGACTATACTCTAGAACAATATTTCTCAAAGAGTAGGCCATCAACTATTACTTGTCCTCAAAAAAGTGGAGAAATTAAGCATAGTATTTGAAAACTTTTATAGCTATACCATACTGTCTTATACAAGTCCATGTATAAGACAAATACAAGTACATGATCATTTTAAGAGTAATTTGTGTTTATTACATCTTACAAAATATTGATTTACAATGTATCAGGAAGGATTACAACAGGTCTTTCAGCAGAGAGCTCTAGAAACACTGCTCTAAGTCACTATACTGCATGGTTGTAATTAAACTATCTTGTCGAACTATTCGTGGAAATTTGTAAAAGAGCCTATAAGAATTAGAAGATAGGTTTTATAAATTATTACACCTAATGTAAGCTTAGATATATGCTTATAAATGCTATTAAAATAAGCAATAAATCATAAAAATTAAACCAGCTCCCTGATATTAGTCTTCCTGGACTAGGAAAGCTTCTCTTTCTCCTCTGTTCCATTCTGGGCATTATATAGGATACTACCAGAACACTAGTTTTTGCATGAAATAAATATTCTATAAGAGAAACATGGGAGCTGGAACTATAGGAGAAAATAACTTGTATTTGTCAAATATATTCCAAATAAGGAAGGGAGAGGGAAGGGAAAACCCACTGTTGGAAACCCTGTATTTAATAAAATTCATGTAATAAATGAAAAATGCCTTTATCCTACTTAGTCATTTTACATCAATGCTTGAAATTACATTGAAATCACATTTCCCTCCATGAGACAGCTTCTAGGTTTGATTCATTAAAGATAATAGTTGATATTGCCCTATCATTGAAATCCTTCATATTAATCAAGTTCTTTTCATTTCCTCAAATATTTTCCATTTTCTTTGATTTTTGTTCCAAACTTTTCTCATATAAATCCCAGGTCAACAAAGACCTTCTGATAAAGCAAGAAATTCCAAGAGATTATTTTAAACATTGTCTCTGAGTTCCATATGAAACCCATTGTTCAAGTCTTGTGGGGCATTTACATGAAAGCCATGCTTATGCTCAGAAACTCAACTTGAACATATGTCTGATAAAAAAATATAAAATCTGATTTCATATGAACAACAAAGGAATGTATAAGCTTCTTGGATTAAAAATAGATATTAAAACTTATGGAATAAGTTACAATTGGACATTTTGATATAGAAATAAATGTATCCATGCAGCATCTAGAAACTAAATAGAGACTGATTCTTTGAAATAGTGAGATCTATTTTTCTTCCTCTTCTAAAAATACATGGTTTTGCTCAGCTCAACAATCAAGACAGCAGCTTGGAATTTCAGAAATGGCAAATTTTACTCCCAGTTTCCCCAGTGATTTAAAATATAACCTTGGAAGTTTTTCTAAAACCCTTGGTGCCTCACTTCCTTTTTTATCAGGTGTAAATGCCTGAAATAAATCAATTCATACTTCCTTTAAAGAAAAATAGAGCAGGAAGAGTATAAAATATCTGAGATTAGTGGAAATTGACATATAAGTGCCATGTTTTGTGAAAGTCTAAGAAATAGTACATATCAACAGGAGTAAATAACGGTAATTAACATAGCATTATTATCAAATGATTAACAAGGGGTTTTGCTATATGAGAATCTCTTTTTACCTGGCAACAATAGACTATCAAGAGGGAGTTCTAATGGAGATTCCTATGGGGAGTTATCATCTCTGTATAAGTCTCACTAATTCAGATCCACAGACAACATTTAGTAATGAACTAGAGCAACTCATTGACAACAAAGTTAGGAACTGGGAAGAAGGGCTGGACATGGAACAGACGATATTAAGAAGTAAGAGAAACTCCTGTTTCTATCCATCACTACATCTGACTCAAGCAGCTTTCAATGGATAATGGATGCTCCTTCATTTCTGTTCTCTGCATTTCATGCAAGTATTTCCTGGCTTCCTATAATCAAGAATAAGATAAAGAAGAAGATTCTAGAAACTATAGATCTCAGCTTATGCAAATTTGCACACTACAAATTATCCCAAAGTTGATAAAGATGATGATAATGGTAACAATGATTACTTGGGTGTTTCTCAAGGGGATCTGCTTTGTTATGGCAATGCTGGAATGTAAAGAAAGCTTTTATTTTACCCAGCATATAGGAAACTAACTTATCATGTGACAGAGTTCAAGTTATGTGATATGTCACATTATGCCAAAAGTCATAGGGTTCCAAGACACAAATCGAGTCCATCTTGAATGTTTTCATGGGCTTTTCAAAATTCTGACATCTGTGCTCAATTCAGACCTTCACTTGGAAATGTAGAGACCCTTCTGAAGCAACCTGTACCCTGCAATCGAGTACTTAATTTCAAGAGTAAAGTAACACTATTAGTATTTTTAACCCACTACTACAATCTTTTCACATGAGATGTTTATATTTTTACTAATATTTCCCTGCTATAGTCAAGTAAATATCCCTATGAATAACTATGTAGACAAGCAAACATAAAATCATTAGAATATCTTTTCAACATAGAAATTCTCAGGTAAAAGGTAACATTATTCACAAGACAAATTAACAATTTTTTTAAAAATATTTTTTAAAGATTTATTTGTTTGTGCATACAAGAACTGGCATACAGTCCAGAAGTGCAGGGGTGAGAGGATTCACTAGAGACAGAGTAGGGAACAGAATAAGCAGATCAACTGAAAAAGACTGCTGAGGGGAGCAGCAGGCAAGGCAGGAGAGGTCTGCTGCTCTATGTGGGTCACAGACACATATCCCCCACTGCAAACCCCCACCTCCCATCACCAGCAGAGATCGAACTTGTGCTGCAGTGGCTGTGATTTGCTTCATAGTGTGTTGCCCAGCTCACTGCGCCACCAGGGAGGCCCCAATTAACAATTTTTAAAGCAAAATATGTATTGTACAATTTTTCTCCAGAAAGATTTTGCCATTATAAACTGACCAATTCAACTATATAAAAATAGCAAATTTTTACTCCATACCCACACTTACGAATAATTTTGAAAATATAGATTTTACAAACTCAAATGAAAAATGTTTTAATTTTTATCTATATGGTGACTTCATATGCCCATGGAATATGTATATGAAGCTTTCTGTGAGATGTATTATGTTACTTTCTATTTTTCTATTATGTTGTTTTCCTGTTCATCTGTAATAACTTTACTCAGATTTCTCAATGTCTTTGTAGTTTTTGATGGCATAAGATTGTCTTAAGTAAATGGTGATAATCAAGTCTGCCGATTTGTCTTTGTAGCTTGTAAGGTCTTATATATGAATATCTCTTCCTATTGAAGGTATTTTAAAAACTATTTGTATATTTTCTAGATTTTAAGGATGTGAGTTATATATCCATGTCTTTAGTTCATTTAATATAAACTACTATGTAGAAAAATAACTTGACTATATCTTAATTTTCTTTAAATAACATTCTATTTATCCTATTTTTTTATTAAAACTTTCTTAAGCTAATTTAAAATGTTCTTTTTATTATGTGTTATATACATAATAATAAACTTAATACAAGAGTTGAGAGTATGAATTCTGGAGTCAAAATACAAGATAATATTGTTGCTTATAATTTGTACGATCCTTAAGCAATTTATTTAACCACTCTATGACTAGTTTTCCAATCTATAACATTGGAATAATGTGATGATAAAATTGGCATGATGTTTATAAAGATAAATTAACCTGTTCAATCTGAACATCTTTTGATATAAGAAATTTTGCCAGATTGATTTCCTCTATATTTCCCAGTTCAAATATAAATAAGTCATTATTTCTAAACATACAGCGCCTTATAAATTTTTTAATAGTAGGATGTATCATAGTTACTTGTACTTGTTTATTTAATTTTCTCCCTCATTTGGCCATAAAGCAACATGAGAATAGAGACTACATTTGTTTTTTTCCATTATCTATTACCAGAATATTGTAAACATCAGCATGTTTAAGATTAACAATGAAAATCACACAACAGAATAATACTTTTCCATGTTACAAAATATTTTAATGATTGATTTTTATGTACAGATTTGTTATAATTTATAACAATTTCACTCATAAATTATTCTGTCTGGAATAGCTTATTGAGTTTAGAATTTAATTCCTATAAAGCATCTTGAAGTTTTTTCAGAAAAACTTTTTTTCACGCTGATTTTTTTTTTTTTGGTAAGTCATTTTCAAATTTTTAAATAATTTCTTCATGGCAATTGGTGATTTTATCCAAGTTTTTAACTCTATTATTATAATATTCTTATTTTTTAACCTTATGTTAAATGTAACTATTTCATATTTTTAACTGTAAGGGTGTTTGCTTTTTTAAAATTTAAAGTAAATTAAACCAAAACAACTGACTATAGAATTGAAGCGATTCTGCCTGGCACTCACTGCATCAGACAGAAGTAGTTCATATTGCACAATTAACAAGATGTGTGCTTTATAAATCTCCTAACCAAAACATAAACTCTTCCTATATTGCTGTTTGGATTTTTGTAATATTTATACTTATTAAATAATATATATGTATAAATAAATAAATAATGTCTGCCTATATAATTTCCATACTTATCCATCAAAATCTTAGACTGGGTGCAACCTGTCTGTCTTCTGTTATCTTTAAACCACTTTATGATATGTAAATTTCTCTTAGGCTTTCCAAATAAGTTAAAAAAAAAAAAGACTTTGTTTAGCAAGACTTTAACCACCTCCACTTTTCTTTTCAATGCTTGTATCAGACTATGTTAAATATTTTAAGTTCTTGTGCCCTTATATTTTCCCCAGAATCCCTCTGCCCTTCCTTTTTTCCACTGTGTGCTGTTATTTTACATTTATACTGGCTTTTTGCTAACATTTGCATTCTGCTTTGAATCCACACTAAGTCTTACACAATTTGTCTTTGGGTTAACTAAAGTTAAAAACCATTTAAGCCTCATTATATTATTATGAATAAATGTTAAGATTACATTCTCTTTCCTATGTGTAAAATGCTATTTGAAAAACATGGTTAGAAACATCAAAACAAAGATGAATTCTCTTATATGCCAACAATTGCTTAAAGTCAATTTTTAAATTTTTTCATGGACTTTCATATTATCGTACCATATACCTTGAATAACATTCATTATGCCTGCGGTTTACCCAATTCACTTAATTATACAATTCCTTTCAAGTGACCTTTCATTTTTAGAGACCTCCTGCCCAGACCCCACCATTCTCCTATTGCAATCTAAAACAACCACTATTAGTTCTGAAAGACTGTTATCATCCTGAATGATACCTTTATTGCTCTTTCTTATTTGTTTTCTCTCAATCTAATTACTGATTTTTTTTCAGAGCACAAACTCATTTGACTTTACAAAATGAGTTTAGGGATATGTTGATGCTTACTAACTAGTGTGGGACTGTCTCCTTAACATCCTTTCTCCTTTTCTTATTTAGGAACAGATTCCCAATTATTTTGTTGTTTAAGTTGCAGAGTTTCCAAATAAAAGATTCCACCTCTCAATTAAGTATGTTTAATCATTTAAAGATGCTTTGTTGAGTTCAATTTAGGGAACACTCCTTAGAACATCTGTAAGTTTCCACAGACACAATGTACCTAACTTTAACTGGAATGCTGATGTAACAGAGGAGCCAAGCTGGTATGAAACATGAGACAACCTTGAGAATGGAAACCATGTACTAAGGTACATGGTAGCCTAGATCCTTGTTTTATATCACAGAACTGCTATTCTAACCCTATTACATACATTGTACTTACAAATATGGCTACTCTACCAATATATTTTACAAGGAAGAGAGAAAAACTTACAATCTGTTTGAGCAACTGTTATTTCTGAACATACTTGCTAGTTGCTGAGTATAATCATGGATTAAAAATGCTGGTAAAATTTCTTGGTTTTTACCCACCTAAAATATCTCACTTCTGTTAAATTGCTGTAGGCATTTTCTTTGTTCTCTTCTAACATTCCATGTTGACGTTAAGAATTTTGATGCAGATATTATTTTTCTTGATGTTCTTAGGCCTTACAAGAATGTGCCTGGATATGTTATTCTTTCTTTTTTTTTGTGAATGGAAGTAAGTATAACATCTACTGGATTCATTTTTTAAATAAAACTGATCCACGGCAATAAAATAGATTTCAAGTACTATGTTTCCTTAGTATTTTCCTTATCTCTAGGCATCTCTTTTTAAAATATGCTTTTTATTCCTCATAACAAAAAAAAAATTATTTACTGATTTGCTCGAAATATCCAGGCTTAGTCAAAGTTCAGCAGTGGCTCCATCCAGACTGACATGCTGTCAGTTCTCAAATCTTTCTTTCTCTTGGATCTGTTTTCTTTTTCAGCTCTACTCATATGGCGGCCAAAACAGATCCAAATTTACATCAACCCAGCATAAGGTCTTTAAGGAGAGTCCCAGCACTCAGTCATAGCTACCTGTTTATTTGCCACTCGTTTATTTGCATTCCTTTTAGATCTCAGGAATACTTTTTAGTGCACAGATTTCACAGCCTACACTGAAGCTAAGTGTGTGTTGGTGATTATGTTCTGACCAACAGCAAGTAAGAAATGGTGCATGCCATTTCAGTGATGTGAACTTAAAGGCAAAGCATGGTAGAGCAGCAAAAATGATAAGCGTAGAACTGTAACACCAAAGAACATATTGCCAGTCCTGGTCCCTCTTCAGGATTAATTTACTTGAAAAAAATTAATTCAATTGTGCCTAAGCTATTAGATTGACTTGTCCATCATTTACAATTCCAACCCATTTAAATACAAATAGTGTCAGGTTCATCTCAACAGCATGAACTAACAATGAATGTAAGCAGTTCACTGAAGAAAAATATGAAAAAACAGGACTACAGGGGCCTTCCTGGTAATACAGTGGGTTAATCAACGCACTATGAAGCAAACTGCAACCTCTGCAGCACAAGTTCGATCCCTGCTATTGGCCAGGGAGGGGAGCCACATGGCGCAGCAGACCATCGGGCCTCACCCACTGCTCCCCTCAGCAGTGTGTTTCAGTCAGTCTGCCTGTTCTGCTCCTCACTCTGTCTGGTGGTTCCTCTCACCTCCCATGACTCTGGCCTGTACCCCAGCTCTTGTATGCATAAATAAATAAATCTTTAAAAAAAAATACAGGACTACAGAATTTATTCTAAAAATATGGACAAATATTTCTGGCCAAGTAAAACCAAAAGATGAACATGCACTGTATACAGAAAGCTTCAGGAGGAAGGGGTTCCTTACTAAACTCTTGGTAGAGCAGTTGCTTTGTAGCAGGACAAGCATGTAAGATATTTATTCCTTTATTCAGCCTGTATTCCTTGGGCACACACTTACCTAGACATTCCTTAAAGTGACTGCCATAAGGAAGTCATCTTTTCCTACTTTCCCACACAGACATCAGTATTTCTCTATTTCAATTCTGTTTGTCATTTTTAATTGAATTTCAACCATACTTCCATCCTTACCTGGAAGTCTACAAACATTTTCCCATAAACTTTTATAAAAGCAATTCAATTATTAAAGCCAATTATAGTTTTTAAAATAAAAGCCTTTAGAAGTCTGCCAACTACTTTGAGATATATATATATAATACTTGAAGGAACCTTTTTTCCCTTTCAGGTCTTCTGCATATAATTAGTTCTCTTAAATGTAGTTGGAGCTTGGGAAACGGAAACTACATTTAACTTTTTTAATTCAATATGCCTATTTAGTTCTTATTAAATAAGAACTTTTTACCAAGAGTTAAGTAAATGAATATGTTTACCATCTTAATATAAATCCTAAAATGAAAATGTACACAAAATGTTGCAAAGACAAACATAGAAACCATTGAGGAATGGCAAGTAAGAAAGCAGGAATGGATAGCCAACTCTCTTGTTCCCCATCTCTGACCACCAAAGAGAACTTGAGGTGGTTCATATGCCTGCCAGAATCAAACTCCTCTAGCATCTCCCTTTATTGTGAACTTAACCCCCTCTACTGTTCTCAATTTCCTTTCTTAAAACCTCTAATCCCAGCTCTCTCCCTTCTCTAACTTGTTCCTTTGAGATCCTTATTCTAAAGCAGATAAATTCTCCCATATTCTGTCATCACAGTTCTTTCCCTTCACTGCTTTGAGAACTCCAACATCTTCCCCCAGTACACACCCATCACCCCTCTATTCTACACTTTCTCTTTGAGTTCTTGAACATATGATTGGCTCCCATATTCTCTCATTATTCAGTCACTCTAGTCTCTATTTATCCCTTTAGATTAAAATTTATTCAATCACTATAATCAACATGCAATTAGTACTAATAGTTTCAATCAAGGTATCACCTAGTTTTCCATCACAAACATCACTTTTCAACAAATCTGCTGCAGAAAACTGAAGTAGAAAATGATGCAAGTTTGTACAAATGATGCCTCTAAAATTGCAAGGTTTCCAAATTTAAAAGTTGTTTATTTACAGTGAGTAGATCCCCTCCCCACAGTATGTTGTCACTTCACCATGATTCTAGCCCTGCATTGCATCACCTTCCCAACCAATTTAGGAAAAAATGGAAACCATAAAAAAGAAAGTATGGTGGTGGGAGAAATATGGGGAACTACATGGAAAGGGAGAAATAAAATATTGTCCAAAAATTAACAAGGTAAGAAAATAAAAATGAAAAAATAAGAAGGAGCTAGATCTGTGTTTTGCCCTTGAGTCTACACCATAATTCCTTGCCCCTCTGCTGAAGAGGAGCAGGTGTCCACACTCCTACAATACGCTGACTTGGGGTACATTCCCTCTCTAATCCTTCAGGACTCGTACCTATCATTTCTCTTCATCTCCATGATTTCCAGGCATTTCCCATATCCAATCTTTTATGTTAATACTTAAATGCAGCCGAGTCTCATCTATATTAAAACAAATAATTAAGCCTCATCTGAGCTGAGTGCCTCTCTCTGCTGCTCTTTCTCTCCTTTCGTCTACACCGTCATTTTCTTGGCATGTTGACTACACTCTTATCTTCACCTCTTTCTTCCTACTTATTTTTAATTGATATATATATAATTATTACATTGATCATTTAATTGATATATATATGTTATAGCTTTTAATCCATCTTTTCACTCACAAAAACTGTTCTTAATAAGGTCATGAAGGTTATCAGTGGTATCTGCTCTTAAATCTCATTTAATTCCTGATCATTTTTGATTTCTATAGCATTTGAAATTATCAATCATTTTCTCCTTTCTGAGACTCCACTGATTGCATTACTTGACTCAATAATGTTATGTTTTTTTAATAATTTTCTTGTTGCTGTTCCTCAGTTTCCCATGTGGTCTTCCCTCTGTCTACACCTATCCATTTATTTTGGCCCAAAGTTCTTTCCTTGTCTTTTACTCTTCTAACTTTAAACTATTGTTTCCTAAGTATTTTGAGAATTTATTAAAAGCCCAGGATATGTCAGGAAAACAAGCATGTGTGATGGTTATAATAAATGATGTCAGGTAATTTACCAACTTTCTGTGTCCGTTGATGGGTCCTGTTCCACACACTCTCAAGGTGCTCACATGCCAGCTCATGTTTTCAGGAACAACTTCTATGCTCTTTGCTCTATGACAGTATCTGTAGCTGTCATCTCCATCATCCTACTGGACTCTAGCTGGGTGTTTCCTCACACATCTCACTCTCATTGTGACTGAAAGGAAATCCTCCAGCTTCTTCCTTGCTGTCAAGCTTAATTTCATCCTTACCACTAGAGTTAATGTTCCATGAGCAAAAGGACTTTTTCTATTGTTATCACTTTATCTTTAGTACTCAGAATAGCACTCGAACATTGTAGGTATCTAGTAACTTTTGGATGAATAAAGAAATCACTGTGTCACAGCTCAAGGAGTAACTGTCCTCTGCGAATACTCAGAAAGCTGAGTCTACTTCCTTCCCCACAGCAATGAGTTATTTTGATCCTAACTTCTTATTTACTTTTTCCCATTCTCTATAATGGCCCCTTAACTTCTTCCGATGAAAACATCCCTGATTTATTCTCCTTAGTCTTGCCAGAGACACCTGTTTACAATGCAAATATGTTTATGCCCTTCTTCTTCATTTGTTCTAATGATTTGCATGGCTTTTTACCTAAAGTCCAAATGGCACAAAACAGAAGTCATTCATGGATTTGCTCCTGCTTCCTTCCCATCCATCCCTCACTGCTTCCTCCAGATACAGATGCTGATTTTGCCACCTGAACAACTAATCATGCTTTCCTGAACCAGTCCTGTTCTCTTCAACTTCAGGTCATTGCTCAACACTATCTGTCTGGAATATTAACACATTCTGCTTTGCTCCAAGTCTCAGCTTGGGGGACATTCCCCCTGCTCTTTCTATGAATTCTTTTTTTCCCATCCAGTCTAGAATAAAATTCTTGCCCAAATATCCCCATAGCACCTCAGTTTCATCCTTTTCCTAGCATCTGTCACACCTGATTTAAATGTGTATTACTCTCATGCCTTTCCACCCCCTACTAAAGAGTAAGTTCCTTGATGGCAAAACTGTCTCTATTTATGTTTGCTTTCTTTGTGTTCATTATAATGCTCGATAAATATACACCGAACAAATTAGTCCCATCTCACTCAGCTTTTGTTCTCTACATGGACCAATTCTCCCAGATGAAACATTCAATGGTCTGCATTAGTTTCTTGTGTCTCACTGTCATTTTCCAAATAAGCCTGGGTCATGGAAGATTTCCTTAATGCAGGAAATGAATAGAATAAATGTGTACATAGATTGCATGCCACAGTAATTAAATCATTAGAGCTGAACACTAGTATTGAGACTACAGCACGTTAACATATGTTTTTATTTGTCAGAAGCAATAAGTAAAGATGAAGCCTAGTAATTATAGACTGTGAATAAATAAGTTTTCCGAGTAATCTTCCATAAACCCTGAAGAAGGAAAAGCAGAAGGCAAATGTCTGCCAGTGTTTCTCCTGCCTGCTTTAGTCAATACTGTGCTGACCTTTTGATACTGTATACAGCTTTTAAGGATGGAACTGGTAGAACATTCCTATATGTAATACCATTGTTTCAGACATTCATCAGCAGTTTTGTTCACCTTGACTCTTTCTTCTATCTCTCATCATTTTTCTTCTATCTCATCCCATTCTTCACCCTCTCACAACCCTGATGCCCTCAGCCTAACCACTTACACTCATGTCTCCTTGCCTGTGATCACCTGCCAGATCCCTCTGTCCTCTCTTCTACCACCAAATAATGCATATTAACGTGCTGAAATGTTAGAATGGATATGTCATGCATACTATTTTCAATGGCTTTATTTAATCTTGAAATTCTGAACATGTTTATTACAAAACACTACTGTCACCAGTAATATTTTAGGATTGTGTAAAAATATATTTGCTATCATTTTCATCTGAATATAATTGATATACCTACCCAAAGGACAGACATTGTTATATCTGTGGAGGTATGTTCTTATTTATTTATTTATTTATTTATTTATTTATTTATTTATTTATTTAGTGAGGAACTGGGATGTAGGACAAAGGTGCAGCTGGTAAGAGGATTCACCAGAGACAGGGTGGGGAGAAGAACAGGTGGATTTACTGAAATACACTGCTGAGAGGAGCAGCGGATGAGACAGAAGAGATCTGCTGTACCATGTGTGGGTTAGTTCCCTGGCTGAGGATTTAATTCAGGCCACAGCAGTGATAGCATAGAGGTATATTCTACTGTGACATTAGGTAACTGTTCATTTTTCTCCACAGCCAGAAAGAAGGAACCCACTACATCCATATTTACCGATCAAATATTAGTTGTTAATGCAATTGATTGCATATTTGATAATGAAAGTATATAGAGTCACATGTGATTTTATAGTGATAGAAATTACTTGCCCATATCCAAGATACTCCTGAGAAATTAATATTTCTTGAATAAAGGAAATTTGCTTATAAATTTCTTGTGGGTGAGAAAAAAAGTTGTTCTCTTATGAACATGTAAACAGGCACTAAAGGAGCATCTCCCCATGAGACATATAAAAACACTAGCAAGATACTCCCAGACTGTCCATGCACAAGGAAATTAAGAACAGTATTTCACATAGACAATGAATGGATGAGTTGAGGCTACAACAATCAAACCTTACAATCTTAATCATCCCAAACTTAATCCCACAGATGAAATGAGAAAACTTTCCCCCTTTCAATGCCTAAAATATGGCTTCCTCTTTGTGGCTAGAAAGACTATACATATCTCTGTTGACCACATGACTTGGAGGATCACCAAAATCCAGTGTGTCGAAGAGAAGAAAGCAAACTTCATTTGCTCGTTGTACGGGCAAAGTTTTTCCTGGCCTACTCAGTGATTTACCAATTTTTGACTCGATGCAATATAAATCACACATGACATTTCTCCTAGACTGCAGTATCAGGGTGTGTGTTTGGGCCCCTTAGGAGAGTTGGAAGAGGAGCAGAAAGTTCTGAGCCATGTACCTGAACAGCTGCTTGGTGGTGGCAACAGCAGCTGTTAGGAAGAAATGCTGCTCCCCCCATGTACTTCTCTTGCTCTCCCATCCCCTTCTTGTCAATAGCCAGTCAACATTTATTGATTGTGCAGAGGCTAAGGGCTAATTCTTCTGTGTAAACTTATCCATCTGCGCCTTTTCTTTTGGCTTACATTGTCTCTCCAGGGTTTTATTTTGTTTTTATAAACATCTTTCTATCTGCCTATTTCTTTGGAACATATGGCAATACTGATATATATCTTTTTTGTTGTTGTTGTTAGAGGGAGAATGTGATACAACAGGAGTGAAGAGGGTCCCTGATGGAAAAAGAATTTAGAACCCTCATCCTAGGAATGTATAGTTTAATAAATGTTGCTTTCTTCAGCATGATTTTAATTGCATTACTATTAAAAACTTTTCTCCCAAACAAAGAAAACTGGTTTCTATAAATACAAATGTTGTCCTCATTCACTGTGTTCAATTCTCTCTTACCTGTCAACAGTAAACAATTCAATCTGGCATCTTCCCTGACTACTCCAACAAAACTGCTCCTGCCCATCTCCACCTCCACATATCAAATCTAAAGAGTATTTTTTCACTTTGTATCTTACTAGAATTCACAGGTGTTTTCAAGCTATTCAAGAGCATTCAATTCTCTTTTCATAAAACATCACACAACACACTAGGTCCCCCTCCCACTTTATAACGACTACCTCTCATTCTCTTCACACAGCATCATGGCCTCCAGCTCACCTGTAACTGTAGGGACTGTCCAGATAATCTGTCTTCTCAACCCTCCCCTTGTTACTTCTTGCTGTAAGTGATTTCATCAACTCCATGGTTTTAAGAGCCATTTCCTCACTTGCAAATCCCAAAGTTCTACCTCTAGCTAAGATTCCATATTTTGTGTACCCAGCTTTATATTTCAGATTTCTTGACAGTTCTAACTGGTTATAGTTTGAGCAAAATTAAAATCAAACTATCACAATCATCTTTATCTTCATTATTTTATCTCTGAGGTACAGGTTGTATATATCAAGAACATAGGATTCATTCTTGATCTATTTATTTCAATCTGATCTGAAATGTTCCAGTAGTGAGTCACATTTACCTTCTGTGGACATTACCAATTCACGTTATTCTTCCATTTCACTGTTACCAGCATTGTCTATACATTGTCTTCTCTGATATGGAATATGTGAATACTTTCCTAGGTTGTTTCTTTCATTTTGACTCTTAGTTTTGTTCCAAATGTGTAGGATGGTAAATAAACTGTGGACATATAATAGGAAACCACACACACACACACACACACACACAGAGGAGTTTTTAAATTTTAAACACTAAGGTTGTCACTGTCTGACTTTTAATGATTCAGAGGCTTCCTATTGCATTTGTAATAAAATTCAGTCTTTTTCACTCACCTACTGCAATATTTGACCCTGTCAAACTCTTCGCTCTTATCTTATTACTCACCCATACCACTGGGCTCTATCAGATTCCCTTGCTAGTCTTTCATACTTGTTTTCTGTATCGTTGAAGGTTCTTCTCTCAATTCTTCATATCCAGGATTCTTACTTTCCAGGTATGAGTTTCACTAGAAATTTTCTAGAAGTGTTTTTCATGACAATTACATTCCAGTCTAAATTAGTTACATCCTTTCCCCTTTAGTTTCTATTCTATGATCTTTTCTTCGTGGAGCTTGTCAAACCTTTTGAATGTATGTGTTTCCTATTTAAAATTTGAACCAAAGTATTTGCTTACACTTTTATATATACAGTGTGTGTACCTATAAATATATATACATATATGTGTATTACATATATACATATGTATGTTACATTATGCTTCCAACAATATTTTTGCGATAGTTGGTAATTTCTTATTGATTGCATAGTCTATATAACTTTACATTTATACCTACCCAAAAGCACTTTTTCTTTTCAAACTACATTAAGAAAATAAAAAATATATACAATAAATATCTCTAGGTAATTTAACACTTTTCTCACTAATTTTATCCTATAAGAAGATGATGTGGCTTCCCTGGTGGCGCAGTGGGTTAAGCAATGCACTATGAAGCAAATCGCAGCCACTGCAGCACGAGTTTGATCCCAGCCTCCAGCCAGGGAGGGGACCCACATGGCTAGGCAGACCTCTCCTGCTGTGCCCGCTGCTCCCCTCAGCAGTGTACCTCCGTTGATCTGCCTGTTCTGCTCCCTGCTCTCTGTGGTGAATCCTCTAACCCCCCCATACCTCTGGCCTGTACCCCAGTGCTTGTATGCATAAATAAATAAATCTTTTAAAAAAAAGATGATTTATGTTTTGTTTAAGTTTTTAATTACCAAAATAAAGTTCTCATATTTTATTATTCCAAATATATATGAGACAGCTTTTACCAGATGAACCCTAATTCTCCTCTAAGAATTATAAAAAATAGATTGTTTCTGGATCTATATAACATACAGGTAAATTATTAGCCATAAAATCATTCAAGAATAAAATTCATGTGTAACAGTATGAATATATAGATTGTAAAATTTCTAATATGACTCCATTTCATATGCTAACATGACTAGTCCATCATGCAATTTAACGTGGGACATTCAATAAGTTTAAGTTCTTTGGGACATTCAATAAGTTTAAGTTCTTTGGACCTAAGTGAAGAAAGGCAGAGCATTAAAATCCCCTTCAGACATTCTGAATATGGCATCCTTGTCATCTTTGAAAGTGGATATAACTGTAATTTCCCAGCTGCAGTAAACATTTAAACATGTTGATTTTCTGCTCCCAGAGGGTTTATGAGCTGCTTTGCCAAGTCTGTTAATTTAGAAGAATGAAGTTAAGAAGAAAACTTAAAAGACCTGATAGCAACTGTGAGCTAGAGAAGACAGGAGTAAGAATGAGAGTGATTAAAGGTCAATTTATCATCATCCACAAAATTGGAATCACTCACATACAGGAAAATGGAATGATAATGCTCCTTAAATTGGGGAAATATGCTAGTCATTATGCACAGGTCCCAAGAGAAGAGACTTTACATATTGACACTCCTGCTTAACAATACTACCACTTCCTCCCAGTGATTAATATTTAAAAAATGTATTTTTTTAAATACCCAGAGAGATCCATAGAAGTATAGGAACATTTAAAGATAAGTTATGATTTATGATGAGGGAATTAAGTGGTAATTAACATTAGCCTCTTTGAAAAATCTTGATTGTGGCTAAAAGTCTTCACAATTAGTGTGATCAGTTTTATAAGAGGCCAAATATTAGTCTCCTATGTGACTCCCCATGTCTGAACCCACCAACCCACTACCACCAAGGATATTCCTGCTGATAGTGAAAAGATCCCAAAAGATAGCTATAGTGTTCAATACCATCAATGTTGTTTTTAATTATTTGAATTGGGGTTGGCCACTTGATGTCATGAAATCTAAATTTTCTTACCTGTTAAAAACAAACTTCCTCCTTCAGAGTGTTGGGGAAAGTCCTGAGATAAATATGTGAAAACAACTATGTTTGGCAAACCCTCAAACCTTGTTGCTACCATTACTTTCTCCCAGACTTTGGAATAATTCTGGTCTTAGAGTGGCAAACACATGAGAATAGTTACACAATGTTATATAGTTTTCCATTGTGATTACTGTTTTACGTATTCCTATTCGGTCATGAATGTAAGTCCTAGTTATTGTTATTCCTATATTATATGTCAGAAAAGTGACATACAAAAGACTACTAAATATACCATTTAAATCTTTAACAGCTTTCAATGAGTGTTTACTATATTCTAAGTTTTAAGCCAAGGATTATCGACAGAAAAAATGGCACTGCCAGGACTTCTGCCATCTGTGAATCCCAAGACTGGTAAAAAGGCAGCAGACATTACTAGTACACTCTATCTGAGACAGAGGCCAGTGGAAGCAAAAGCTTCTGGCTCCTTACATTACAACCTGACTCTTACACTCAGTAATGGGCTATTGAACACCTACTTTTTTCCCTGCTTTTCTCCAGGGACTCATCTTTTGTTTGAAGGGTCATCTTCTTGGGATAATACATTTCTCCAGACCCCCAGGCCATAACTTCACTACAACACATCACCTCTTTCTTTTTCTTTTCTTTAACTCACTCACTCAAGGTAAATACACATTCAGAAGTTTCTATAGGCCTTATGTTGTGCTTCAGAGATAAAATATACACATGACTATATGAGACTAAAAAGATTTAAAAAAAAATTGCTATTCCTGATAAGATTATAATACAATAAGGGAAGGTTGTCCATGAATTAATAAGAAGAGTGAAATACTATAGATGCTAGATAAAGGTCTATAAACAATGAACACACAAGAAAGGCTACCTATATTATGTGCTTGGTATCAAAGTGGGTTAAGATAAAGATGAAAGGCTCCATTTCAATATGTGGATATTGAGGTGCTTGTGGCACAGAGAAGTGTTGTGTCCAAGTTAATATTTAGACTTTGAGCTCAGAGGGAATGTCCTACTTAGAGATAATACTTTTTACAGTCAGTTGAGAACTTGAAGTCATGAGAAGCTGAATTGCCCAGGGAGATTATCTAGAATGAAAGTTGAAGGATCCAAGATAGGCAGCACTGAAAGTAACTGCAGAGTTAAGGAACGCAAAGGGATGAGAGAGGATATTCTAATACTTAGGGAAGACACTCTCAACTAAATTGAGAGGTTATATTGTATCAAGTCTTATGTCTTTTCAAGCAGCATTGTAACACAATTACATACATACAAACAAACAAATATGCTTGAATCAAATCTATTATTATTCAAGAATAAAATATATTCATTGTGTTTTTAAGAAAACACTGAATTGATACGCCAATCACAAAAATTATAGTTTTTACCCAGAAAATGGAAAAAAAAAAAGGAAAAACTTCTATTATGGAAAAAGAAAATTTATTATATACACACACAAACCCACAGTGGAATATTATTCAGCCATGAGAAGGAAGAAGATCCTGCCACTGAGACAAAATTGATGGCATTATACTAAGTAAAATAACCAGACAGAGAAAAACAAGTACTGCATGTATCACTTATATACAAATTTAAAAAACAAACAAACCAATTTTATAAAAACATAGAACAGAATTGTGTTTGCCAGAGACCGGAAATAAGCATAAATGGGGTGATTTGGTCAAAAGGTAACATTTATAGTTATAAGTAGAGTATAAGTTATAAGGATCTAATATAAAGCTTGGTAACTACAGTTAATATGCAGTGTTGTCTACATGAATGTTACTAGGGTAGATGATTGTAATTGCTCTCACCACCCACACACATGCACACACAATGTTAACTGTGTGAAGTGAGGGATGTGTTAATTATCTTGATCTTGATAATCAATCCACAATGTATATCAAATTACCAAATTGTTCACTTTAAATATATACAATTTGTCAATTATTCCTCAATAGTTTATAATAAAAAGAAAATGGAATAATCCCACAAATTCATGATGCCAACTAATTTTCCATAGAAACTCTAGTTTATATGTTAAATGTGGTATTTCATCTCAAGGTTGTATCTTTAAAGTTTTAGAAATAGTATTAGATACTTTTAGTTATACAATTCTATAACTGTTATCATTTTAGCACTTTCCTCATACAATTAACCTTTTATTCAAACTATTAACATATTATAATGTGAGAGTGATTATTAATCTGCTTAATTCTGTTCTCAATCTATAATATTTTGAATGAATGTGCAAATCTTGAAAGAAAAAAATGCTGCATTGTATTCCTTATCTTTCAGCAATTAACAAATAAATGAATAGGTATATTTTTGTTATAGGATTTTTTTTTTAAATTTTGAAATGAATCTGAAAATTTTCTCTTTGAGAGAGAATTATAGGACATAACCTGGTAATATTTTGAATATTGCTCAACACAACAATTCCTAGAATGTGATATTAAGACAGTAAGTACCTAGGGGTATTATTAAGGTACGTATGTGGTAATACCCAGTTTGTGATAAACATAAATTTAGAAAAACCTTTGTTAAATTAAGTTAAAGGGAATTCCTTACTATAGCACACCTCAAATTTCTTAAAGGACTTGTTTTCATGCAGATATTTTAGGGAAAAAAAGAACTGTCTTAAATGCACTGATGAAGGGAACAGAAAAAAACACGTGAAAAAGCATGGGAGAGATTGGCATGAAGTAACAGGGAGTGCCCTGACTGGGGACTAATTGCCCTGCTCAAATCAGTAAAAAATGAAAAGAGGGGATGGAAAGAAAACCCTACCTCAGGTTTGCAGCTGGAGGGGATTAAAAAAAAGAAAGTGAATGTAAGTTTGTCTGCATTATAAATAAAATCTGACAATCTGGTATGTTGTTACTAGTTTCATCAAAATTTCTCCATTTCCCTCTCAAAGCTGATGCCCTAATTTCTTGTTTGCTGCTCTATCTCCACTGGGTAGAAAAATACTAAAAACTGTACTAAAGAGAAAGCATATCAAATATAGCAAATAGTAAATCAATAGTGGTAGAATCATAATAACTAAAATCATATCATTTGGAGGTTTTCCAATGGTTGGCCCAAGTGCAGAAACCAAGAATTCCAGGTGTTTCCTAATCCTGTCTCTATTCTGAGAGATTACACTTAAGGGGTTCCCCACAGGAAAAGTTTGCACAGCCTTGGCAAACTGCCACTGCACATGAAGGCATAGTGAAGGGTGATTATTAATGGGAAAACACTACAAATTGAATGGAGGCCGACTTTCCTTTGTGCAGCATCTTCTTGCTTATTAAAGATTGCTTATTATAAACCTAATCTTAAAACTCGGAGTTTTATATTAAGGCCTCACATTTGTAAACTAAATTTTCAAGTCTCTCCCAAATTGACTAACTGCATTAATCCTGAAAAAGGTGACAGATAACCTATTATAGAGAAAATAAAAATAAATCACTCCAGGTAAATTAATTATTCACAAATTTATTTTATGAAGACCCAAGGTTAGAATTCAACCCAGTTTCTAACACAGAGAAGAGTAAATACTGATGCAATCTGGTTTGAGAAATACCCTAACTTATAATGGAAAGAAAACTTTCTTTAAAAAATAACCTCTGTAGGAAAAAGAAGTCCACATGACTAATTCTTCTAAAATAATAAAACAATTATAAGACCACATAAAAGTCTGGGTGAAGAGAAGATCAAAGGTGCTTATGTAAGGACAAGATAGAAGTCAAGCTTCAGAATTCAAAGCTTTTGTGAGCTCTAATCATTTTGCTTGCATTCATAAAATCTTAAACATTTTCTCTCTACTTTTTGATGTATAATATTCAATCAATTGTAATGGAATATAAATGGATAGTGCTTGTAATGGCCCCTGAGCTTGAAAGTGAAAACCAACCATGGGCGGTGGACAACACTGCCCCCTGGAGGAGAAACGGGCCTTTTCTGTGTGTCCAGAGGCTTTCAGAGAAGAAAAAAGAAATGGTCCTAGCACTGGTGCCATTTTTATTCCTCTCCTTTTATGTAATTGAAATAGAACTTTGTTTTTTTCTTCTTTTCCACTCTAAAGTCAAAGGCAATGGCTAGATTCATTGCTAGAAAATATATGCATATATCACTTTTTACTAGCTGGATTTATGAATTTCATTATAAATATAATATTTATTTATTTATAGTAGACAAATGAGGAATGAAGGACCCTGCTGTAAATTTTAGCAAGGAGGCAAAGGGAGGTATTTTCCCAGTGAAGATCTGGAATTGAAAGTGGGACTAAGCATCATCTCTGACCTACTTCTTATGCCAATGGACATGAGCATGGAAAGTTGGCATTAAAACAACATGAGATTTTAAAAAAACTGTAAGTCTTTTAAAGCTGTACATTTTGACAGATGAAAATAATACAAAAATATTCACAAACTACTAAGCTAGTGAATTGTGATATTTCAAAAGAGAAAGAAAATCAAAGGTGGACCTTTTTCAAAGGAAGGTTGTATACAACTACTTTTGAAATCTTTCTAGTGTATATATATATATATATGTATATATATATGAGAGTAAATATATAAAAGAACAATTTATGTGTGGTGATCTTCAAATAGTTTTTAAAAAACTCATCTTGAGAAAACATTTTTTAGTATCAGGAGATTTTAACCCCAAACTCTGTAAATGAGTGGCAGTAAGGGAAGCTTTGATGGTAAAAACTGGAAAAAGAGAACATTTGAGTAATAACAGAGAGTATACAAAGTAGCATTGAATGTAGGAGATATTAATTTTATACCCTTAAATGCAAAAACATCTGCCATTGAAGTCCCTGAAAATGTTCATAAACAATGAGGTTTTATAGGGAATAAAAGGAGTCACATCTCCTGTTTCTTTTCTTCAAACATTTACACACCAGCAAGTAGGAACAGATATCAAAATAGTTTCTAAGTTGTGAATAGTTTAGCAGACAGCATTTGCATTTATAAAATTAAAATTGAATCATTTCTGTGTACATGTTCTTCTTGTTCGAAAGAGATGCCCCCCCATGTCCACCATGGGGGTCAAGGGTTAGAATATTTAAATAAGGGAACATGCAGAACAAGGCAATTAATAGATTAATGGTAAATGGGACTTAACACCAAATAAAATAGTAGTCATTCTGTATATCCTTTATAATTTCATTTATATATGTGTTATCCCAAAGTGAGTGTCAGTTCATCTTATTCCCTGTGGTGTCTTCTTAAATCTCCTATTTGAAAAAAGTCCTATTGATGTGTGTTAAATAAAGAAATTGTTTACCCAAGAAAAAGCAGATCTAGTCAACAAGTGTTATTTTTATCCGAGTACTGAATGTAAAATCACTTAAGCATATCACTTAGAGAATGATGTCAAAACGGAGTTTGTTATTACTTGGGTGACTTTGGGAACTGTAAAATGTCACAGACTCTACTTCATCATAAAGGTAGTGTGCTGCAGGGGAAATAATACTGAGCTCTATGGAAAAAGCTATGAGTCCCCATCCTGCCACTCGATGACCAGCAACGTCACTGTGGCTACTTTCCTATAATCGGATTCTTTCCTTTAGTTATAGGAAAGAAGAGAAGTTAATTATTCTATCCCTCTTCTTGGAATATAGAGACTGAACTAACATATATGACTATCTTTCCTATTACCAAATAAATAACAATAACTTGTAGTACATATTACTTTACACTTTACAAATTACCCACAATTACTTTATCTCATTTAATTCTCACAGCAACCATCTGAAGCATGTTCCTTTGTCCTCATTTTTCAGATGAGGGAATAAAGCCACAGAGTCAGTAACTATGTCATAGAATCTGGGAAATGAAGTGCTAGGACTGAGATTCTGATTTCCCAGTGTTCTATTATACCCTCTACTATGCCAGATAATTTAATCATAAATATCTTTGTTTATTTCTGTTTACAAAATCAACAACCGCTGGCAGTCCTCAGCGGTGGGGAAATCTTTACCTCCTGAGGAAATCCATTCTTTTTTTCAATAATCTCACTTTTAGAAAGGTCTTCATGTTGAGCCCATATGTACCTCTTCATAACTTCCACTTATGATTTTTCCATTTGTCTTCTAAGAGTGCACAAATAAATGAAATTTCTCTCCAATGGAAATGACTTTCAAATTATTCCACAGTCTTGTCTATTTTCTAAAATCTTAATTCTTTCCAAAGTACTCAGAGATTATTAGTAACAGATACTTCTACATCATGATTTTCTTAATTCTGGAAGTACATGAATTGTCAAAGAGATCTACAGAGCTTGTAACCTTGCATTTGGTTTTATGTTTCCTTACCTATCTCTATTAGATTGTGGACTTCTCTGATGGGGAAGAGAGGGGCAAATGGTGGTATTCATGACAATCATGTTTGTTTCCATGGAACCAAATATAGATCTTGGTACATAAAATCCCTTTAATATTTAAGCATTTTAAACTAGTAAAGTGGTCGCTGTTGTTGTTAAGACATTGTTAAGCAGCATCACACATAAAAGATATTTAATACTAAAAATTCCATTTCTAGAGTAAAACAAGGGACAGTTTAACTTAGTTACTTATTCAGTCAATGCTATGTCATAACAAAGGTTCATATTGTGCTGAGGCGAGGGAGACACTGCCTTCCAATCTGATGATTGGAAAAAATCAACCACTGCATGTTGTTTACTAGCTGCAGAACATGTGGTAAAAGATAAAGAAGAAAGCAGGAAAGAATGGTGCCATCGTAGAGTCTGAGTTTCAAGAAAAATGCAAAAAAGTATTTATGTCTTCCTATTACTAGCAGTGTTCTGGTTGAAAAGAGAAGTGATGTCAGGAAAAATCACAGGAGGGAACAAGGCCTGGGAATCAAAAGAAATTTGCTGGGGTTAAGCACTACCTCTGTTTCTGTGTTGTTTGGGTTGTATGCTCCACTTTAAGTCATAGATTTTTGGTAACCTGTGAGTGAAAAGGACTTATTAAATGTTATTAACTTAATCAGTAAATAGGATGAATGAGAAGAAAAGAATGTGATTCATTTTAGAAGAATCAAGAGTGGTCTTTACTTTTACATAGATAAGAACTTGGTTCAGAGCTCTTTACACTGTCCAATAGTGGAAAAAATTCACAAAAGGAGGAGGGTTTCCAATCACACAAATGTAAATGTTCAAAGATATATGAGATTAGAAGAGGAAGATATATGATCACATGTATGATTTCCTCAGTGAGAGGAAATATCAGGTATATAAATATACTACAATTTATCCCCATCTATAAGAGAAATGTGAAAAGGAAATATTTTGGGTCATGACTTATCTCAGCATAAAATAAGATTGGTTACAAGGATTGTTTATCTGAATAACTAAAAGAGGTAGAAGAAAACTTGTTTGAGAAAAAAAGACTCCAAGTAAGTAATATATGGACTTATTTATATGCAAACAAAGTCAAAAACACAGGCATAAAGATTTTTAATTTCTAGCAATATGACATGAGTGGTTAAATGTACTCTTTCCAGCATTCTCACCTGGAAAATGAGAGGATTAAATTAAATGATATCTATTTTCAATTTTAAAAAATCGATATAGATAAATAAAATAGAAGTCTCGAATATACTTAAAAGAACAGGAAATAGACCAGTCAGGTTGACAAGATCTATATAAAATAATTATTGTTATGCTATATAAAGAAAAAGATTCCATCCTTTTTAATAAGAATAATGATTAAAATTAATTTTTACAAAGGTTGGAAATGTGGCATAGGTATATGGAAATGAGCAAATTGCTGCTATAATAGGGATAAATTAAATTATGATATGAGGATGATAAATAAGAAAGAATAGTCTTTGTCCCTTCAAGATGTCAAAGCTTAACTGAATATGTTTTTAAAAAATGAAAAAAAAGTCATAAGGCAATGTGGTAGAACATATTAATTGCAGGATCCTAATACCTACATTCCTCTTCTTCCTTCATAACAAAATCCCAATTATATTCAGTTAGTAAATGTGGGATTACATTTCCATCATCCTTTGTATCAAGATTGTATTATATGTATGAGCCCTGGCCAATGATATAAGCTTAAGATTTTGCAATGATATTCTGGGAAGACTGCTTAACAAAGTCAACTCACTGACGATGGGAGAGATAATCTTTTATCCTTTCCCACCTCCTCTTACTACTGGAGGTGATGGCGGAGTTACAGCAGTCATTTTAACCAGGGGATGCCCTTTGATAAGGCAGTCCTGTGCTAAAAATGGAGTAGCAGAAAAAAGATAGACTGATCCCTGATAACATCCTGATCCCACTCTGGAAGACTTTTATGGTTTATCTTCAAATTATTCTTTTACCTGAGGGAACAGTATACCTTTATCTTAGGCCATTATCATTTCCACTATTATTTCTTTCCCCAGGTATATGGACCTAAAATTTAGTCCAATTGATTTAGTACCCAGAAATGAGTTACTTGAAGTAACCCAAACTAAATGCAGCACCAACCTGGAGCAGAGTTAGGTAGGTGCATAGTAATAACTCAGCTAATGAAACCTGAAAATCACAAGACCATTATTACGCACTGCCAAAATATTACTCACATCATCAGCTGTGTATCTGGAAAGTCAACTATAGACTCACGATGGTTAGTTGTAGTATTTGGAGAAATGGCAAAGTATTTGCAGAATGTTATCAGCAAAATTCTAAAAGAATGATGAAATTCAGGTGAAACTGACTGATCAGTCTGCTAATTGAGAAAGGAAGACATGAATCTTTATTAAGGGAGGCATTCATTGGCTAAACCCTGCAATCTCAGCTGACTAAGAATCAGAATTTGAAAAATTTTAAGGTATAAAGGCCAACTGCTTTTAATTGAAGCAGTTAAAAGAAGTCTCTACAAATTTCAGTTTTAGCAATTAATATGACTATTGCCCTTCCATATAAAAGTTGTGATTCTGCAGGCAAAAATATTGAATTATTTCCGATGTCTTCAATGCAGCAGACACAGGCTGAGAATTTTTGATGGACAGAGCACATAAATAAAAGACCAGCTTCTTCAAGCTCAGGAATTCCATTTATCTAAGAACTTTGTGTTTAGTCATACTTGGAAATGATCAAAAAGCAACCACACTAAAAGCCTACCATACTTTTGAGAGTAACTTAACTGAAAGTAATCCACTGAATCCTGAACTCATATTTACAGGAAGTGGTTTTCTTTGTTTGTGTAGTCCTTAGGAAAGACTTGCTCCTAACTGTCCACCTCAGAAGTGGTCCCAGGATAATGAAGATGGAAGACTCCCAGAAGCCAAAGCCAGGGACCTCTGAAGAAAATGGACAAAGTAGTTCTCCCTGAAGAGCAGAACTGGAGGCTACTGGAAGAATAAACTAAAAAGCTCACTGCTCTGCTTGGGCAGGACTCCGTGGCTTTCCTGCTCAGCCACTTTTGATAACTGGTGTATACTGGAGAGGCTACTCACATATAATAAAAGTAGCTATAGGGAGGCATAGATGTGGGGTATACAGAGGAGAAGATTATACAGCTCTGAAAGATTGCACATTGTTCTCAATTCTTATGCCCTACTGTGCAGTGGAGCAGAGAAAACAGGGTATACTGTGATTTGCTTTGGCTAATGGAAAGTTAGAGACGGAGAAAGGAGTGGAAGCATTAAACATGCTTGCATAGGACTATTGTATTTTAGCATGAGAAAAAACACCCAGTATCTTCATGTTCGAGGAGAATGAGATGTGGAACTGATCCCAACTCAATTCCAAATTCAAAATAGAGCAGAACTGTTCCCACTGACCTACAGGAACAAGTTTGAGGAAAAAGTGCTATTTTAATAAGCCACTACATTTAGAGGTGTTCTGTTACCCACCCTCATGGCTATTAAAGTAACTGCTACAACTAAAAATAGAAATTTAAAGATCTCATCTTAAACAGCGCAAAATTTGAAAGCAAACTCTTGAAAACCCAAGAGGAAAAGAAAGAGATACAAACTTCTAACAATGTTTTAGGGTGACCAGGTAACCTAAGGACTGTACCTAAGAGACAATAAAGAAAAAACAGATTAAAAACATGTATAAGGAGAAATTACAAATGATCAAGAGGTTTTTTCGTTGTGATTTTTTATGAAGCTATTTCAAAAGTAAGAAATTAAATAGAAGTATAAAGTTGCTAATTCTCATAAACAACTAATTAACAATAACAAAAAAAATGAATTGCTCTGAAAATGGAAACAGTGTAATCATATTTTTGAGAAGTGGAATAAGCATTTTTTTTAATTAGGTAAAAGGTCAAGAAAATGGAAGCAGACGTGTAAATAGTGCCATTAAATTGGACTAAACAGAAAAGGCTTACTTTTCAAAAGCATATATGAAATGAAGCAGAAAGAAGAATACAAGACGAGGTCCTTAAAAAGAAGTCAGGAAAGTAATACATAGAGTAATTGCAAAGGCCTTTTCTCCTTATAACAAGGAAATTGATGGATTTGAGAATAAGGATATTAAAAAAGATCTTTAAGAGTCTGCAGGAAATAGAAGAGCTAGGACAAAGCATGCATGTCATGTCGAATATTTTATGACAAACTGCTGGCCTGAGCCAAAAATTCTTGGGCTGAAGAAGGATTGTTGCTTTGTGCTAAGCTGGGTGGGGGTGTGGTAGGAGTGAGGCTGAGAAACAACTACACAGTTTCTAAATAGATTAAAGGAATACTGAAGAACACCACTAGCTGGAGTGTCTTTTTTTTTTAAGAGTGTTTTTTAAATATCAAGAAAGCAGAAAAATGAGTAAGTCCTTAATGTGATAATAAAGAGTGTGGTAGGTCATTCATGCATTAAGAATAAGAGAAAAAAAAATGGCGTGAAGGGTAAAATACATTGTAGAAAAGACAACTGTAAAGCAAATGGGAAAACAACAGGAAGTTAATATAGAGTTTACAGAAATGATACAACTATTGTAAAAATATTAATGAAAGAATCCCAGGATATAATTGAAATATGCACACACATAAAAATTACAAATACTTGGGGCCTCCCTAGTGGCACAGTGGGTTAAGCAATGCACTATGAAGCAAACTGCAGTCACTGCAGCACAAGTTCGATCCCTGCCGCCGGCCAGGGAGGGGACCCACATGGCGTTGCAGACTTCTCCTGCCTCGCCTGCTGCTGCCCTCAGCAGTGTGTTTCAGTCAATCTGCTTGTTCTGCTCCCCACTCTTGTCTGGTGAATCCTCTCACCTCCCGTGATTCTGGCCTGTATCCCCAGCTCTTGTATGAATAAATAAATAAATCTTAAAAAAAATTTAAAAAAAATTACAAATACTTTATGTAACTTAAAAAAAGAAGTGAGGATCAAAAAGAGCCATGCATTAGAATGTTTATGAAAAAAATGGAGTTTTTTTAACAAACAAGAGTGAATAAGTTGCAAAGTTAAGAATTTCTCCTCTTGCTGAATAATAGAAATATTCCATTAAATCTAACATTGCTTACTTAGTCTCTATCACATACTCAGTAAATGTAAAACTGGTGGGGGGGGAGGGGGGCAGGGGAGGGGCGCACACCAGCAATGAAAACTGACGTGCAGTTACAGTTTCAAGTTGAACAATGGGCTTGAAAGAGAATGGCTAAGCACTCCAGGCTGAGACCCCTGGTGCCAATCTGAAGACAGCCACTATTGTAAACTCTTCAGAAACACGTGTACAAGCAAATACATGCACATGTTTATTCATAGATACATGAAGTGTACAGATCCACTAATACGCAAACTTTCTTATAATAGATGATTCCTCATATACTATTGATATAATACACTGCTATAAAAGTGTTTTCCTTATGCTGTTAATACCCTTTTCCTTAGCTCATTTTATTGTAAGAATAAAGTATATTATAAACTAACAGCTTATAATACATATAATCTAACACTATGTGTTCTATCAGCTGCTTGTTTGGTAAGGCCAATAGGGATAGTTAGCAGTGAAGTGTGGGAAGGCAAAGGTTACACTTAGACTTAAGACTGGGGATGAGTTCAGTGCTTCCAATTCCTTGTTGGTCAAGTGTTACCTGAATAGCTGGATATGTATTATGGAAATACATAGACATACATGTGTATCTTTTAATTATACAGAATTGAGGCTATTTTATATATACGACACATACTTGAGATTTCTTTTAAGACAGTAATTTGGAGATTACTTTTATCAGAATAGAAAAAACCACCCAATTTTTCTTAATGACATATTTTAATGCTTGGTTATACCATAGTTAATTGAATCACTGACCTTTAATAAATACTCATGTAGATTCCAGTCCTCCCTTATTACATACTAAACTTATAGATAATGTGTCATACTTAATATACTTTCTATGCAAATTTACGAAAGTAAGATTTCTGTCAAGTGGCAAGTGAATATTTAATTTTGATAGATATTGCCAATTAGCCCTCAAAGTGATATATCCATTTGTATTACAATACACAAAATTACCTTTGTCTTCTTATCTCCTGCCAATGTCATTTATTGTCAAATCCTTTGATTCTTTTTAAAATTTTTTTCTTGCAAATCTAATAGCAAGTAAAGATATTTTATTTTAATGTGAATTGCATTGGTGTCATTAGAAGCAAATATTAGTTTATTTTCATGTATTTAAAATTTTCCTAAGTGAATTATTTGTCCATATCTTGACCCAATTTTCTACTGCTTTTAAACATATTTTAGAAGCAAGGAACTTATCTATCGTCATAAGTATTATCAATTTTTCAGTTTGTTGTTTTCTTTTAAATTTATTTTTGTCTTTTAACCACATTAACTTAAAAGACTTTTTAAATTTAGTATTAGTATAAGTTCATATATTACTAAATAATTCAGACATTCCGTTTATCCAATGCCCAATTTCTACTTCCATAACATTTTGCATAACTCTAATACAATATTATAACTAAGAAATTGACACTGATATAATTAATTTGACCTTTTCAGATTTCACCAGATTACATTCACTGTGTGTTTTAGTTCTATGCAATTTTATTATGTGTAGATTTGTATGGATATTTCTATAGTGAAGGTATAAAACAGTTATAATCTTCAAAGGATCCTCTGGCTACCCTACATTAACAGCCACATCCCTCCCTCCTCTTTTCCCTAACCATGACAACTATAGTTCTGTCCTTAATCTCCACAATTTTTATCATTTAAAATTTCTTATATATTAGACCTATACAGTATGAAATCTTTGGATACTGATTTATTGTGCACCATTTCCCTTGAGATCCTTCCAAGGTTGTATCAATAATTCTTTCCATTTTTGTGCAAATATTCACCATGGTAAGTAAGGATAGCTAGGTTTGTTTAACCAATCACCTTTGAACAACATTTGGATGTTCTTTGGGATTGTTTTATTATTTGCTATTAGAAAACATATAGTAACTGTGTCCAGATTTTTGCATGAGAATAAGTCTCCTTTTTCTGGACTAAATGTTTGAGTGCAAGGTATTGAGTAATTCGGTAATCATATTCTTACTTTTGTAAGAAACTACCAAACTTCCAAAAATAGCTGCACCATGTAACATTCCTTCCAGCAATTTATAAGTGGTCCTGCTTTTTAGCATACCTGACAGCATTTGCATTTTATTTTCATTTTTGTCATTCTCATAGGTATGTACTGTGTTTAAAAATTTTGTGTGCTTTCTTAATATGAATTAAGAAATAATCATGGCCCATAATCATGGCCCAAATTTCTACTGCTTTAAAAAAATATTTTAGAAGCAAAGAACAGTGGTTTTAACTTCATCTTCCTCTATATCATCATCAATAAAATTTTCTTCATAACTATCAATCATTTTGTAACTGTTTCTAATTTTTTAAATTTTATATAGAGAAGCTTGAGAATTTTGTATGTATTCTAAATACTAATTCTTTGTTGAATATGTGCTTATCAAATATTTCCTCCCAATCAGTAATTTATATTTTTCCTCTTCACAGGACATTTCACATAGAACAATTTTAACTCTCATTATTCAATTTTTTTATTATTTTACTTTTATAAACTGTGCTTTTGGTGTGAAGGCTAAGAATTCTTTGTTAAACCATAGATTTCAAATATTTTCTCCAATTTTTTTCTAGAAATTTATTAGTTTTGTGTTTTACATTTGTCTATGATCCAATCTGAATAAATTTTTGCATAAGGGAGGAGGTTTAGGTTGAAGTTCATTTTTTTGGTCTGTGGAGTTTCAATTACTTCACTGCAAGATTATCCTTCTGTTGAATGCTTTTGCATTTTTGTCAAAAATCAGTTGGAAATATTTTTGTACACCTGTTACAAGTTAGCTGTTCTGTTCCACTGATCTATATGATTATCCTTTTGCCAATATCATACTGGCATCATTAATGTAACTATAATTTAAATTTTAGAGTGATTTTGTCTATACTCACAATAACTGCTAGAATTTCCATAGGAATTGTATTATCTATCAGAAAAAAAATGATATCTTCAATATGTTGAGTTTTCCCATACTTAGACACAGTTTATTTCTCAATTAAGATCTTGTCCGAATTTTTCCTTCACATTTTATTATTTTCAGCCCACAGATCTTCTACATGTTATCTTAAATTTATATCTAATTATATATTTTATAAAATATATATATAGTACTCTGCACTATATATTTCAGAGGACTGTAGTTTTAAAATTCTCTGAATAATCAGGAAAGTTTCCTCATAGTTTTCATGTTTTAGATGACAAAATTTTTTTATATGTTCTTACATTCCAATTACTTCTCTTCTAGAATTCTGTATGCATCTGTCATGTGTTTTCCATATATTTATCTTCATTGTTGCTGTTTATCCCAAGGCCAACTATGTGTTAGAGAATAATGTTAGAAAAGCATCGGTGAGTGTGGTGGATATTCAAGTTGCTTAATTCAGATTCCCTGTCTGAAAATATCTTCCAACAAGAGGTTATTATAAGGTTTTGAATTTTCTTTTTTTATTATTATTATTTTTTTAGTTTATTTTTTTATTATTTTTTATTAAAATATTTTAAAATTTACATATACTTGCCATTAATTGTAATCCCCATGTATTCCCCATCACCATCTCACCAGTGCACCATCACCTCAGTCCCTTGTGTTCCCATCTTCCCTCAACCCTCCCCCTCCCCTCCCCACCAGGTGTCCCCAGTCTGTCCTTGAATTTTCCTTGGTTTAACTTAAACTTTTCATATCTCAGAGTACAACACCAAGTTTTGAGTGGTGAGCTGGAGTTTACATTACTTTTGTATACCAAAGAGCTAAAAGATTGCTCACCTTCCACATTATCCCTTCCACCAAGCTAGA
Organism: Galemys pyrenaicus; assembly: GCA_019455555.1. Lineage (NCBI taxonomy): Eukaryota > Metazoa > Chordata > Mammalia > Eulipotyphla > Talpidae > Galemys > Galemys pyrenaicus. The sequence continues at coordinate 363,402 of JAGFMF010012074.1, read as the reverse complement.
CAGATCGCCTTTGTTATTTTTTCAAAGATGAAATGTAGGTACTTCACTTAGTTTCACCTTCCCTGTCGTTCTTTTCTGCCCAACAGAGTTAGTGATGGCCCAACATTCCACAGTACAACTGAGCCCTTGCTGTTCCAAAGAAGAGGTCATCCACTCGACCTTTCAGAAAGTGCAACTCACCTTTGGATAATTCAGCTTGCTTCCTGCAAACATAGAAGAACATACATCCTGCTGCTTTCCTCATTTCAACTAGATATAAATTTCAAAACACTTTGGCAGCCCTCCAAGTTTTCATTGTTCTGTGTATTGGTTTTAACTTGGTTTCAAAGAATAGGGCAGAAACGTCTTTTCTCTGCCATCTTTAATTGCTTCTTGTACTATTTAATAAACTTTAAAATTAAAACCAGAGGAATAACAATTAAATTTCTATGCTACAACCAATAATAAACATGCCAGTTTCTTATGTAACCAGTCTATTTGTGCACTTTTAGGAGAATTCACTATCCATTTTGTAAATCTGATAGGAAACTTATATGGGTCCATGGAATTCTACTCAAGAATCTATGATTCCACACCAAAATTCCTAGGGCGATATGTTTTTCCTTCTACCCTATTCTAAAAGATTTTCATATTATATTTTCTTGTATGGTTATGAATAAGTAATATGTTTCTACTCACAGTTTGTATTTAAGGATTTGCTATGCATTTTGTTTTCAATCAGAATCAGTAGAGCCTTGAAACAAACAAATCACATGTACTGTATAGAATGAGATCAGCTTGGTATTATTGCCCTAGGAAATAGCATTCATTTTTGTGGCTTCATTTCGATGTACAGCAGAATTTAGTAGTGCCACAATCCCCTACATCGTTCTAGTAATACTAAATGAAGCAGTGTGAAACTCATAGCTTTATCTGAGCTCCCATGTCTGAAATCCATCGTTGTTGGTGTTTAGCTTGTTTGGCATATTTGTTTACCCACTGCCTATTGACTAGCTTCCAAATCTTCCTGACGAGGTGATTTCATAACAGCTGAAAATGATACCGCATTCCTCACCAGTAACAGGTGGTCCCCAAGTGGCCGTCCATCTTCCCTTGTGGTCTCTCCTGTGAACTGTAAATCATGTCAGAATATGACAGCCTTTTAGGCGGTGTGATCTATCATCATTGTGCGGCACCAATCACAACACATACACACTTAATCTATCCTATGTGCCAGTGATGGATTTGGTCAAAAGATTGCCATTTCACATTTTGGAAAACATGAACTGATGTGAGTTCATAAATGAACTATTCTAACCTGTGATTTCATGTAAATGTCATTATGTATCTCTCCTAGAATTCAGCTGCCAAACATAAGGTTGAAGAAATAGTTCATGTCAGGGTGGTTGCAAATGCTCCATAAATAGCGATAATATACCTCTAGTAGCTCTAATCCATCTATTCATTTTCATAAATATTTTGAGCACTTGTTACATTTCAAGCCTAAGCTTGGCTCTAAAGATACAAAAAGTAATAATAATGATAATCCCAGAGTCTAATGGAGAAAGCAGATTCATAAACAAACAGCTGTATAAACATTTTATTGTTTAGTATCTGGAAGATTTAAGGGACCTTTAGGGAGAGTACTTCATTATGAGGCCAAGAGGTTGGAGGGATAACATGGAGGCCAAGTTAAGTTTCTTTGAAGATATGGCATTAGCTGAGGTTTAAAGGATGAGTAAAAAGCAAGTTTGGCAAGTGAGTTGGGACTGAGGTATTGTGGGATGTCATATTTCATGTATAAGGTAATGAGCAAAGTCACGGACACAAAAAACAACCTAGAAAATGCCAGGAACTAGCACCAATAACACTTATTTTCTTAGTGATGGTGGGGCCAATGAGTTTTATGTGGAGCATAGATAAGAGACAAGAGTATAGTGCATCCTGTGAACAATATTCATGAGTCCAGACTGGGTTCTGGGATCAGGAGCTCCTGAAAAATTAGTTGTTGATTTTTTTAGTTTCTAGATAGTTTTGCATTTTTCATTTCACTCCAAGATTTTCCACTTTTATTTTTTTTTAAAAAGTTCACCATATGCCTTTTCATCTTCTAGCGTCTTTTAAAGTAAAATATTCTTTTCCAAAGTTTTAGGTTCAGAACAAATTGAAGGAATGATACAGAATTATCCTATAACCTCCCATCCTCATATATGCATAGTCTACCATTGTTTTCTTTTCAAATAGCTTTACTTATAATAGGTACAATCTCTGTGCCTTAAATGTCACTTATTCTAAGTATATAGTTCTGTGTTTATTTTTAATTTATAGAGTTGTGCAATCACCAACACAATCCCTTTTAGATTATTTCTGTCCATCATCCCAAAATATCCCTTAGATCAATATGCAGTCATCCCCCCACCCAATTCCTGTTTCCAGACCCAGGGAAAAATATCTGCTTTCTAATCTATAGATTTACCATTTCTGGACATTTCACACAAATAGAATCATAGTTTGTAGTCATTTACATCTGGCTTTTTTCATTTAGCTTAAGGTTTTTAAAGTTCACCTGTATTGCAGCATGTGTCAGCTGTTGAATCCTTTGCATTGTCAAACAGTATTCCATCATATGGATATACCTTATTCATCAGTTGATGGCTATGTGGGTTTTTTCCATTTTTTGGTGAATTTATTATGAATAATGGTGTTGTAAACATTCACATCCAAATCTTTGCATAGACATATGCTTTCATTTGTCTTGGGTAGCTACTTGAACAGAGAATTCTTGTGCCATACTATAAATTTATGTTTTAAGAAATGGCCAAGACATTTTCCAAAGTAGCTATATTATTTCACATTCCCACCAGCAATGTTCCAGTTCTCCCTGAAGATGTTAAGTTCAAAGTATGATATGATTAAATGTATACTTTACATAAATGAATCTGGTATAAGCTATAAGAAATGAAATTTCTAAATGAGATCATTTATAAAACTATTTCAATAACCTAGGTGAATGCTACTAAGACTTTGAACTAGTAGCAGTAATAGAGCTGCATTTTAGAGGAAGAATACAATATCGACTAAGAAAAGGTCATTTATTTTCAAATATGCAGCTTTGTGAATGTGACTCGTGCAGGTGTGAGGACAAAAGTACCTGCCCAAACAGTCAGATTGACTAAGGAAACCAGGAATAAAGGGTTTAAACTAAATCATCCTTACATCTGAAATTTTCAATAGTAAAAAATTTAGATCCCAATTTTCCAATCCTATTTATGCTAACTCTGTGTCATTTTTTTTTAATTGGCTCATAAACTGCACTCTAGACACAAAGTTAAAATTTAGGAACTCCTTCCACCTTAGAGCTTATGACCATCTGGTCCTAAAAATAATTGCAAGAAAATGATTGCATCATAAGTTTAAAAGTACAATGCATTTACAAATTCTGTGTTAACATTATATTATTTGTGATATTAGCATTTAAATATTATTTTTTGTTATTTGAGTCTCATATTTTATAGTGCTTTACAAATACCTTAGGATATATTAATGAGTATTTAGTAAAAAAGCATTTGACAATATTCATAAGCCTCGTGAAGTCTTTTCTAATGTTTTCCTCCAAATGCCACACAAGATAGTATGAGTCTAACTGAAAATGAGATGATAAGGACAATATGATGTGTAGGTTCAAATGTCTTTTTGTACATACTAAAAATAAGTGAAAAAATACTTGCCAAGTAGACATGACTAAATTCTTACATTTGCAAGTGTATGATGGCATGATGGGTACAATGTGTATATAAGAGTATTAACAACAATAAATGAATATTGGGGTGGCTAAGTAATAGATTATAATGTGTTTGGTTTGTTAATAATAAACCTATAAAATCATCTATGTTAGGAATTTGAGTTCTACATGCTGTACCAAATAAATAGATCTCTCTGATCTTTTAAAATACTTCTTTCTGATTTTGTGAATGATTCATGTGCCAAAATATTACCACTGATGTTGCTGCTAACAGTAACAGCAACAATTTTGAATAACCTTGAATATCTTAAAAATACAGTGAAATTGTATTCCCAATGTTTTCAGTCCACGTGAATAGAAGAAATACAATAAATACAAATACTGAACCAAAAATGAATGAAGAAAATGACTTGCCTAGAGACCAATTCATTTATTAAATAGGTTGATGATGCAATCTGGTATCCAAGGATAGCAGAGTTTCATAATTGTCGCCCTATGGTCCTTCTAGATTAATATATCTATATATTTCTTTACCCTTTTTATAAAATATTATTGCCATTGTTTTGATATTGCTGGTGTTCTTATTAATTATATAAACCTCTTTTTTGTACTCCTAGTCTTTACCATGATCGTATCTAGTAGTGTGGGAGACAAATGCAGGGAATGGTAGTTAATCTCAAAGAAGACTGAAGATAATCTGTCTCTTTATATCTGAAATTTAGTGGCCCTTTTCAAGGCTAACTCCTATGGAACTCACTGACTAAAACTAAATTAGGGAGAGGGACCAAAACAAGGGAGGGAAAAACACAAGAGACTATGGTGATGGTGCACGTGTGAATTAGTGATGGGAATTTTTACTGGGACTACACCTGAGATAAGAAAGCATACATTATACAAAAATGAACGATGATGTAAATTAATAATGATGTAATTAATTAACTAAAAAAAAATGAATGAATTAAAGGGTGTCTTTTGTGGTGCAGGGGTTAAAGTCTCAGTGCTATGAAGTTATCACCAACCATTGCAACATGAGTTTCACCCCCGGCCAGGGAGCTGACCCACGTGGCACAGCAGACCTCTCCTGTCTTGCCTGCTGCTCCCCTTGGCAGTATATTTCAGTAGATCTGCCTGTTCTGCTCCCCACTCTGTCTCTGGTGAATCCTTTCACTCCCACCCCACATCTCTAGCCTACACCCCAGTTCTTATGCATAAATAAAAATAAATCTTAAAAAAAACCCACAAAGCTGAACTAAATGAGTTCACATAAAGGCACACAGCTAAATCCTTATGATTTTTGGTGGTACTGGTCCTGTTAATGGAAAGTATGGGAAATTTCAGATTGGGGAAGAGGAAGACAAAACTACCAATATTTTTGTTGCTATGAAGTGAAAGCAAATTTTGATGGAAGATAGCATCATGGTAAAACCATTTTATTAACTAAATTAAGAACTCTGTGAAAAAGAAATATTTAAAATGCTGTTGCAAAAATAAAGTGAACTTGGAGAATAAATCATGATTTTTACCAAGATGCAGTTGAAAAATTAATAATATTTTACACATATGTATTACACTTGTATATATGCATATGTTTATGTATATATTTCAACTGCATTTAAAATGTCATCAATATTGAAAAAATTTAAAACATATTTTAGCACATACTTGGTTTGCCCACTCTGCTAGTTTTATTGAGATGTAATTAACATCTAACACTGCATAAATTTAAAATGTGTTATGATGCATGTACATATTTTGAAATTATTACCACAAAGGTTAGTTATCATATCCATCTCGTCACATAGTTACTATTGTGCTTATTTGGTATATACACATGGTATATATACATGTCTGGTTTTAAGATCTCTTTTTAGCAACTTTCAAGTATATATTACATATTGTTAAATAAAACATACTGAATATCAGATCCTGAGAACTTGCAGATCATGTAAATAGAAGCTTTTATTCATTCATCTTTATCTCCCCATTTGTCCTGCCACCCTCAATCTTGACAACCATAGTTCTGTTCTGTTTCTACTAGTTTGACATTTTTTAGATCTTTTTGCTTCCCAGGGTCAAAAAGATTTTAGAAATATTTAAGTCTCTAAATAACTGTTTTCTAACTTCACTTAATTATCTTATCAAACAATTTAATATTTTGTGAAAGAGCCCTCAAAATTCTGAACACATTTCTCAAAATCATTGGAAATCTTAATGCAAAATGTTTACAATCCCATAGTACTTGAGTTTTCAATTATTATAAACTTAAGTAAATGTCAATTATTAAAAATATAATTAGCATTTAGGAAGTTTTGAAATCTGAAATTTTTTGAAAATTAAGGAAGAAATTATATTGACTAAATGATCATGTTACTGATATACAAGATGTAGTTTTGAATTTCTGTAAAAGCATATTGGAATATCTATATAAGCTTTTGGAAATAATTTTGATGGAGCTAAATTATAATTAAGTAAATTTATACTATGTACTAAAAAGGATGAAATATAGAAGTTATATAATTTGGTAGCAATGGGCTAATAATAATAAAAATAATTTTATGAGAACCAATTTGTAGGCTCACCAAAATAATAAATCTATTTAAAACTATTTTGAAAGTTCTAGAATTTTAATTATATAGTCATCTACTTATTCTGTCAATATTGTCTCAGTTTGAGAAATAAATTATATGCTCAACTTAGTTTTGATACAGTGACTATTGCCAGGCAGTTTTCTGCAGCTACTGAAATAATGATATTCTCTTTTCATCATCATATTAGGAAAAGAAACCCCTCAATGCAGTATCTTCCCAGTCACCTCTCCAGCCCAGAGATTCATGAGAGGAGCTCTATAGGACTGGATGATAAGACACTCAGTCACTTATTTCATTTCTTGCCATTTATTTCTTGCCATTTATTTCATTAAGTTATTGCATTACGTCTGTCAGGGGTGAATTATTACCCACAGGCTATCATTCCAATGATTTATACAATCAAACTTAAATATCTTCCAAATTCAAAAATACCTATATATTGCATATTTGAAAATAATTTATTTAGGTTGAGGACTAGAGATTTGTGACTATCCTGGCAAGTATGGATCTCTTGATGTGGTAGAATCTTGTTCTTACATGAAGATCAAATGAAATCAGTGCTACATTGACCTGCTTATACTGGATCTGTTACTGATAGCATTTTAATTGTGTTAAATTTTCTTTGGATAAAGCTAATGATTAGAGAATATTGAAGGACAGACCACATTTTCATCTCTGTAGTATACAGAATGTTTTCAACATAAAATCAGTATAAGATATACTTGCTCAATTTCTATAATTTCAAATCAGCGTTTACTCACTCAAAACATTTACATAAAAAGTGGAGGCTTAGAAACTGATATTACTAGGAAAAAAGAAAAAAAAGAAAAAAATTTAAAAGTCCAATTATGATGTTTGAACTTAGATTTTTTTTCCAGTTTTAAGATAGTGAAAAACAATACATATTCAGTAAAAAAATGTACTTTGAATTTTGAATTTTATTTTCCCTCGTACTAATGTGTTTTAGTAATATGTGGTTTAATATTATCTTATGTTTCTGGAGAGCATCATTTTAGATGATTTTGCTCAAATGTAGGCTAAGGCAAGAGTTCTGGACATGATTAAGGTAGCTTAGGCAAAACTGATGCTTAGTGGATAGGTATATCAAATGGATTTCTATTTTTCATCATTTTTATTGATGTAATATTGGCTTACAACTGTATATAATTTAGGAGTTTAGATTTTATCACTTTAGACATAATTTACTACACTGAGACTTCTACCAAAGCATGGATGATCTTTCATCAGAATCTACTGGGCCCTCTCCCCACCTGCCTCTGACCCCTACCCACTTTCTCTGGCAGCTTCAATTCTGCAGTCAGATTTCTAGGGTTGTTTCAGTTTAGCTTTGTCTATTCCATTTGTTTCTTTGTAATTCACGCATTTTCAACTTACAATGAGTTCATCTTATGAAACTCTATCATAAGGTAGTGATGATCTGTATTTGGTATGTTATGGGCAATGCAATTCAGGTGCCTTAATTCATTAAATATCTTAATATATGAGATTAAACAGCTTTAAAATGGTGGTAACAAAAGACATGGTATGGTATGTAACATGCATCAAAGAGGTGTGAACCTGTACCTCTAAATCATATACAGTTGTAAACCAATGTTATGTCAATAAAAAAATGACACAATTAAAGAACAAACCTGGATCCGATATGGATGTATCTAAGTATAATGATGGATATTTATAACAAACATCTTATCAGTAAGTAAAATTAAATACATGGTATCTTGTAAAAATAATGACCAAAGTGGGCCTCCCTGGTGGCTCAGCGGATTGAGCACCGCACTGTGAAGCCTCTGCTGCACAGCAGTGCGAGTTCGATCCCCAACCAGGGAGTGACCCACATGGCACAGCAGATCTCTCCTGCCTTGCCCGCTGCTCCCCTCAGCAGTATATTTTGGTACTTCTCTCTGTTCTGCTCCCCACTCTGTCTCTGGAGAATCTTCTAATCTCCCACTACTCTGGGTGTACCCATGTTCTTGTATGCATAAATAAATAAATTAAAAAAAAAAGAATGACCAAAGTATAAATAGCATACCATCTAAAGAATACAAATAAACCAATACTAAAAACACACTCTAGATGATGTGACAAAAGAAAATTATAGAAGAGATGCAAATAGTTAATATATGAAAAAAATCAAATCACATATAATGAAAAGCAAACAAAGATGCATGATCAAATTTTTGCTCTCCAAATCTAAAAAATTATTTTAAATCTTTTTGCTCATTGTAGATAAGGTTATAAAGTGAATAGTCACACACCCTTCTGGTGAGAGAGCAATTGAGCACCATTTTTCAGAAAATCAATTTTAAAATGATGTAAATATTAAAACCTATCTGTTCTTTAACCCAGTAATTCTATTTATTAGAAGTAATTTACATGTAACAATTTGAAACTTGAGCAAAGACGTATGCATAGAAATTTTATCATTTATTTGGTTATAAAAATAAATTCCAGAGGCCTCCCTGGTGGCACAGCCGGTTGAGTGCCACACTGTAAAGCATCCACTGCACAGCAGTGAGAGTTCGATCCCCAGCCAGGGAGATGATCCACATGGTGCAGCAGACCTCTCCTGCCTCGCACAGCTGCTACCCCCAGCAGTGTATTTCAGTCGATCTGCCTGTTCTGCTCTCCCACTCTGTCTCTGGTGAATCCTCTCACCTCCAGTGACTCTGGTCTATACCCCAGCTTTTATATGCATAAATAATAGATAGATCTTTAAAAATAATAATAAAATAAAAAAATAAATCTCATGTAGTATCTAAATGTATAACAGAGGAATCACGTAGTTAAGATGCTTCCATAGAAATTTTTATTCAAATATTTAATTTAAAAAAATATTTGAGGGGCCTCCCTGGTGGCGCAGTGGGTTAAGCAACGCACTATGAAGCAAAACCGCAGCCACTGCAGCACGAGTTCGATCCCTGCTGCCGGCCAGAGAGGGGACCCACATGGCGCGGTAGACCTCTCCTGCTGTGCCCGCTGCTCCCCTCAACAGTGTACTTCTGTTGATCTGCCTGTTCTGCTCCCTGCTCTCTGTGGTGAATCCTCACCCCCCCCACACCTCTGGCCTGTACCCCAGTGCTTGTATGCATAAATAAATAAATAAATCTCTAAAAAAAAAAATTATCATATGAAGAATTGTTTCTTTTAGTGAAACATGAAGGTATTGTCTAAAATATATACATCTACTCTATCAATTTCTGTTTCCATCTAAATGTATATATCTGTCAATGCACTGGTATTTCTAAGTTTACAAACTTAAAGATAGGGAGAAACTATATCAAAATGTCAATTCTTAGTTATATCATTGTTTTTGACAATGTAATGATATATTTCTTTCAAGATTTGAGAGGTGTTTTCAAAAAAAATAGGTCAAAATGATGTTGAAGTGGGGGAACTTGGAAGGATTTTAAAATCAGAAAGTGAATTACAGTAATTAACTAGTCAGTTTAATGCAACCAGAAAATTCAAATTAATTTGCTACTAAATACATATTTTAGAAGTTTTTGAACCTTTAGATTGATTATTTAATTAAATGTTTAATAAAAAGAAGTAACATATTAAGTAAAAATAAGTCTAAAATCCTAAAAAAGTCTATATAAATCAGTATTTAAAATATTTCTGTGACATAACAAAAATCACTGACTCTATACAAATGTATATGGCAATGTTTGTCTGACTTCTAATCTGATTTATTTTGGCATTTTCTTACATGTCAGACAGAACACAAAAGACACTTTTAGTCTTATAGAATATAATTGACAGGTTAAAATTTTAGCATCCTAAAGTACAAATAAATCATCAGATAATACTGAAAAACTAGTTGGAAAAAAATGTGCTGGTCTAAAATTTTTCATCACATGATATAAACATTTACATTCAAATTTGAAAACTAAATGGGCTTTGTGCCGTGCCGCATTTCCTCGTATTCAAGACAACTCGTCTAAAGTACTGATTAAAAGAGCTGTGTGAGAAGTCAGATTACCTGGGTCTAAATCTGCTCTGGCACCTGTCAATTGTATAATTTTGGCAAGTTATGTAACTGCTCTGATCTTCAGTTTCCTCATTAGTAAACTGGGGACAATATTTGTTGCTATTTTAAAATACTTGTAGCTACTTTACAATTAAATGAATTAAAATATAAAGTTCATAAAAGAGTGCCAGAAACATAGTAAGAATTAATTAATGCTCATCAATTATTATAACTTAAATCTATACTATTCCTTTCACAGAAAATCGCCATGAGCAAACAGTGTATACTAATGGATCTTTTCATTCATTCAAGGACCATTTGTTTAAGCTAGTGACTTAAAACAATGGTGACAGTTATTTTGCCCACGATCTTGCAGTGTTGCCAGGACTTGCCAGTTAGAGCTCATAAAGGCTCCTCCAGGCACTAGTTGCCTCCAAGACTAGGGGTGGAATCACCTGCAGCTTTGCTCACATAGCCATGAGGCATTGGTTTTTGGCCATTGTTGAACCACAATTTGAACTGTAGACAGAGCAACTACAAACAACCTGCTGCTGAAGCCTGCACCTCCTCTTGACATAGCTTCAGCAGAGCTGTGATTAGAGCACAAACATCTCTCTCCATGTAGCCTCAGCTTCCTCAACAGTGGTTTAATTCCAAGGACTAGATTTCCAAGAAAGAGAACCAGCAAGTCAATTGTATGATTTTCTGCTATGTTCTATTCATTAGTAACAAATCAATAAGTCTGCTTCATATTCAAGGGGATGAGAATTAAACTCTCTATTTTGCATTAAAGTCTGTCCAAATTTTCAGAAATCTCAAAAATCTGTTGTGTAGTCCTGTAGCAGAATATATTGTTCAAATCATTCGCTGCTACTCCCTGGGGAAGAAGTATCTCTTCCCACTGCAATCAGACAGGGCTAGCTGACATTCATTGCCATCTATGAAAAAGGATTATATTTCTCATATCTGCTGAATGCCACAGTCTTGATACTTGTTCTGTTCAATTAAGTAGCATAGGAAGTAATGACTTCTAAGCAGAAATCTTAAGAACCAGTTCATAGATTACCAGTCTTTTTTTTTTTCTCCCTCTGTAATATCTCAGAAAGGATCTAGTCTGTCAGTCTGAGGACTAAAACCTAGCTAAGCTGACACATGAACGGACCTTCAGAATCAGATTTAGACATCGCAGAGTCATATGTGCTGACACTACTACTCTAGCAGACATTTATTTATCTCACTATTTAATGGACCTCAAGATACAGCGTGCACAAGGAGCAAAGGAGACTAAAAAAGAAAATCCATTAGAGATAGGTGAGCTTCTGAGAATTTCCTGATTCTCAGAAAGAAGTAATCCTTGCTTTTACATTGCTTCATATATAGTCTACATCTGAAAATTTTGCAGCCTTCACAACACAGATGTGAATGGATGGTAGAATGAAGAAGTGAAAAGAACCTGAGTTTTAAATATCATATTGAGAAACAGAATTCACTCTGAAATCTCAACTTTGGCAATATATAAGCAGCTACCTTTTTGTTTAAATCAGCTTGAACTGGGGTCTTCTGTTATTATCAGTCCAAACTTTCTTAACTGGTAAAATATCTAATATATAATAATAAAAGCAGAAAGGAAATAATATAATAATAACCATGGGTGAAAGGATGTTCTCTGATGTTCAAGGACAGTGGAACCTCTCTGCCCTGGCAGAGAATTGATTTCCTTAACTGGTTTTGCTCTGTAGGAGTTTCTCCTCAAACTGTGAAGTGAAGTTTATTATCATACAAAAGCGGAGAAATGGATGGTGTTTTCCTTTTGGAGACTTTTCTGATTTTTCAGATCAGTTTCTGATGATTGCAGTTTGGGAGCTAGGAAATACAAGTCTCTTTATCCAGTCTTTGGTATTTCATAACGTTTTTATGATTTTAGTGAATGACTGACTGAGTTATTTGTATTTTTGATATCTGTAGGTTAGTAACTAAACTAGAAATTTTTGGTAAGTCAAGACAATGAATCTATTTCACATCTGCTTCAGGGGGGAAAAGTACTAATCAATAGACAACAATTATAAAGCATTAATCTAATGTCCCATTTGCCACTAGGACACACACCAGTATATTTCTTTCTTTGCATGAGTGATAATAATTTTTCTTTATCAAATGGACAAATTTCTGCAACTTTACAATCACCCAAAGTTAGATAAAGAAGATATAGACTTTTTAAACAGCCCAATTACAAGTAGAGAAATTGAAACGG
>JAGFMF010012074.1:300726-348759 GCA_019455555.1 Galemys pyrenaicus | reverse complement strand
ATGGTGCACTGGTGAGATGGTGATGGGGAATACATGGGGATTACAATTAATGGCAAGTATATGTAAATTTTAAAATATTTTAATAAAAGAAAAAAAACATAAAAAAAAAGAAAAAAAATAATTTTTCTTTATCAAGCAAAAGGTGTGCAGTATGAGGTCTGTGGTAAAAGATTTGCCAGTTACTTTCTTCGGTTCTTCTTTGTTACTGAATTTATCTGACACTAAATCCCTTTGCTCCTGCTTATTTAATTTTAATTTTAAATTTAAGAGAGAGAAGAGAATCTGGCTCTTCCATTCAGCAAGGGGAATGATTAGTAAACATTCAACTCTTTGAACTGCTAGTAAAGTCATAAATTACCTTTCTTAGGCTGAATAGACTTATTTTCTGCTTCCACCTGCAGCAGTTCATATTGCAATATTTCAGGGTTTTTTTTGTAGATTCATATTGAAAACCATAGAAAGAATCCTATATAGCTTATCATCCTAGCATTTTTTTAATGTTATCAAGTATATTGAAGCTCCAACTTCATTAGCACTTGTTTCTGCTCACAGAAACAACAGATGATAAGTTAAGTGGATGCTTTTCCATGTCTGTCTGAGAGAGGAAAATAATTGTCCTGTAACCCACTTCAACTCAACCAGCAACTTGATAGATACTTTTGTGTAACACTCTACTTCTACTGGCCAATTTTATTATCATTTGGTTGCAAGCAACAGAAAACAATTCTAGATAAATGAAAACAAGAAAAAGGGAACTGAAGGGAGGTATAGGGAAGGGAAGACAAGGAAGGGGAGGGTAGGTGAGGGAAGACTTACACAGGGAAAGGGAGGGAAGGGAAGGAGATAGGGAGTGAGAGGGAAAGGGGAGGGGAGGTGAGGAAAGATGAAGACTACCTAGACTTAAGGACAGGAATCAGGACTAGTCAGTATCTCTTAGATAGTCTCTTTTGAATTTTGTTATTGAAATGATTCACCACCCACCACCCACATTGTATTTCTCAGTTCAGTCAATATTAAAATTCCAGTGACAACAATATTTACGTAACAAGACTGTCATTAACTCAAACATAATTACCTGGGATAGATGGACTATAATAATTAGAATTAAATGATCAATTTGGTGTGTTGGGATGGGGGGAGAGAATATATAAGAGAAAATATAAGATATAAGAATATATTGTAGATAAGGAAGCTATCACCAGATATATAGACAGGCATTATTGTCAATGTCCATCCTTTCTGAAATAACTCATTTTTCCCCTACATCTCTGTTTACTTTCTTCTTGTACCTTTGTTTTTTCAGTTTCCTCTATACAAATCATTTCCTTCATATAACAGATATTTTTTTTTTTTTTTGTTATTCATGAGACTTGCTTTTCTTTGGTCATTTCTCTCTACCATATAGTAAGACAAGAAGGAAAAAATAATCCTCCCTACAACTGCAACTCTCACTTTGTTTTAATGATTCCCCAATTTTTATTTTAGTACTAAACATCTTTCTATTAATTTCTTTTTTAAAAGATTTTTTATTTTGTTTCTGTAGAAGAACTGGGGTGTAGGCTAGAGATACAAGGGATGAGAGGACCCACCAGAGACAGAGTGGGAAGCAGAACAGACAGATCTACTGAAATATACTGCTAAAAAAAAAAAGCAGTGGGCAAAATAGGAGATGTCTATTGTACCTCTCTTATAATTTCTTGCCTTTTTTTTTTTTTTTTAGATTTTATTTATTTATTTTTGTGTAGAAGAACTAGGCCAGGAAACTAACTTACATGGCACAGTAGACCTCTCCTGATTCTCCTGATGGCCCCTTAGTTAATTTCTTAATCAATAGTTCAGGGTTCTACAGACATGACTACTTAAATTCCTTACATTCATCTCAGACTCAGCATGTATAAAACAGAATTTACTTTCTTTCTCTGAAAGCCTGTTTCTTCTTCTATATTATCACAATGACAGCAACCCCCAATTATTCTTGCCTATATTAGAAGACTAAAGATAATCCTGGATCTTTATCCTCATCATTACCTGTAGAAGAGATAAGTCACTCTGTTAGTTCTCTCAAATATAGAGTTTGGTATAATTTGAATATATTCCAGTTTGACTAATGTGACAATCCAAAATAGTTCACACTTTTACCTGTAATTAATCATAAGTATTATATTCTTTTCACTCCAAAAATTATTCTAGTTTAGATCACATTATAATGAGATAGTCATCCTACCTGTTAGCTAATTCCACTATCTCTTCTCCCACTACCTCAAAGTACTACCTCATTATTTTTCCTCCCACTCACACTCTGAATCTTAACTAGCTCTTTAGCTTAATTTCCCACCAGATTTCCACATAGAAAATGCATTTTACTGCCCTATTTACAATTTCTTGAGTGCATACTTTAAAATTCAAATCAAGTTATTTCTTGTCTATGGAACTTCTTTTCTCTAAAGCACTAGTCTACTCATTCTCAGACAGCTAGGCATCCCTAGAAGTACTGCCTGGCCCATCTCTGTCTAGCACTTATGGATATACATTGGATTGGTCAGCTACTTGTCTACCAACTTCCATCTTCAAGTGGCAGCCACTTAGTGGCCAAATATTGTTTTGCATCTCTTTTTTTGTATATTAAAGTACCTGCTATAGAGTCTAGCAGAAAATGCTAAAAAAGCCTTACTTAAGTCCTATGACTCCTTCTTCTGGTCAGATCCACACTGACTGATTAGAAGAACAATACAGTTTATCATATCTGCATGGCAAAATATATATTAGTTCTCGAGTGATTTATTTCCTCCTAATTGCATTTGCCTTTTATATCTGAAATAAAATTGAACAAAGGAGAATCATTTGTATTGATTTGACATCCAGATTTATATACCCCAAACAAGTATTGCTCCACAACTTCTTTGGACTTTTAGATAGTCAGATATATTTCCCAATTAAATTGTCTTTAAAACCAAATAATCCATGCAAGTCTTTGAGTGCCTCAGATGAGACAAGTAATCAAGGTTTGATATTAAAAGTTGGGACCAAAAAAGAGAATTTAAATTTCATCTGTGACCTTCTAGTATGACTGAAAGATGTACATGTCATTAAAATATTGAGTTAGGAAGGAAGAGAATATGAAGAAAAAATCAAATAAGGGGAAAAAAAAACATTTTCATGATCCTATGTAAGGAATCCCACAAAAATACCTTGTTATATTTCTTTCTCGCAAAAATCAGGGAATCCAACAAAATGTCATTATGTAATAAGTAACCTTCATTATTTCACATAATTAGAATCTAGAGATAAAGTTGTTTGAGAGTTGGGTAATTCAGATGTGTGTTGATATTATCAATGACCAAACTTTTTCTCTCTCTTTATGCCTTGGTTGCCTTTTATGAACCCAAGATGGCTACAAATATAGAGCAACATAAAATGGAGTCTTCTCTTCTGAGTGTCTAATGAATGTATCCAGATGGCTCTCAGCAGATGTCTCTTTTCAGTCTATTTGGCAGAGCTGCATGACAGGACTTAGCTTAAACAGCCAAGAGAATAGACTTGCCTAGCCTTTTCTGACCATATGATTTATTTTCTAGAATTAGGGAGAATCTAGAAATACCTGAATATAATTGGAATTTTAAAAAGCAACGGTGAGAAATGGTGGTTAGTATGCAAATAATAGTGTCTATCATAACCTGCATTCATCCATTGTTATAAAACAGTCCCTCAGATCAGAGCCAGATGATTACAGAATCATGCCCAATTACAATGTAGTATTCAAAATGTTGTGTCACTAAGCACCATTGTCATATTGAACATTTTTGAAAGGATAAACAATAAAATTATTTGGTTTGAATGCAGGTGATTCCTCATATTAGTCATTGTCCTATAGCTTCTTGTATATCTAACAAAGCTTCTTCATCTGTAAGTTGGGAATAATGGGATAAAAATCTTTTGTGGTGACAGTTATTACACTGTTCTGTAATAGTGGGTTATTTGTGTCTTTCCCTTATCGTACTGTAAGAACTTAGTGGTGAGAGATGTGTCTTCCTGGGAATGTCCCTTGTAGCTAAATAACAGCAGAGCTGATGCTCAATAATGAAAGCTAACAACTGAAATGTTGTTATAAAAATATGTATTAATGCCTGTTGAGTACTATTTAGCAGGTCGTACATTTTTAATAATTATTAGATCAGTACAGATCTTTTGACTCTTGACAAATCAACTAATTGCTAATTATATTGAAGCAATGCTAATTATTATGCTGTGCTATTGTAAAGCATACAGAATGTGGAAGCTAATATACCTAGAGTCAAATCCTGCCCCTTTCACAGTTGTTTCATCCAGAAAAGTCATTGTCATTTAGTCTGTTTCCTTACTAGTAAAACTGACACATTCCTACCTACCTTATAGTGATGTCATGGTGATGTGACTAAATGTGTCGTTACTAAATATCTCTGTAGTCACTTCAATAAAACTATGTGCTGAGGCTGTGCATAATAATGACAGATTGAGAATCATCAAAAGTAGCAGTTTCTTCCTAACTAGTTAATGATAATTTACTAATTTATCTGTGATCTTATCTGACTTGATTCATCTATTCCAATAAATTTAGCATAAAGTTGATTTATTTAAAGCCCATTATAATACCATTAGCTAACATTTCTTGAATGCTTGCTTTGCACCAGGCTCTTTCTACGTATTCTGTGCATTAATTAATTAAAATAATTTTTTATCATTCCATTTTGCAAATGGCAAAACTGAGTTTTACATGGGTTGAAGTTATTTTCTGATGCTAATGCAGTACATGAGAGGCAAAGGGAGGTTTTACATCCAACTTTGCCTAATTCCAGAATTGGGTTGGTTATCTACTGTATATAGGCCAACCAGGTTTACATCTGGGTAATGTCAAATTGGCATGAAAAGGAATTAGATGATAAGCCATGTTTGGCTCACTCATTGAGGTAGTAATTAAGCAGTTTAGCTGGCAATTTCTTCTTGGTGTAGTATAAAATAACATTTGATAAAGCATATTGTAAAGCTACTCTGGTTTCACTATTGAGAAATGACCTCCATTTAATACCTTATTATAACATCTTGTTCTTGTCATTTTAAAAAAAATAGCCATTAAGTGTATCTTACTTATAAGACAAAAGTGGTATTTTAATATACAACAAAAACTAATGAAATCACTGAAGGCATCGTAGTAAAAGCAAATCTCTAGGGAGATGATTCAGAATTTTCCATTTCCCATGCATAGAGTAATAGAATTCTCACTCAGAAGAGAGAGTACAAAATGCAGTCATCAGGACTAAGGTATTATAACTGTAGAAATTATACAATGCAAATGTTCTAATATTATAGCTACAAATGTCAGTATGGAAATATTTCAGTATGGCATGTTGGTCAACTCAGTCCCCAATGTATGTTGCTAAAATTTCTCTCTCCTTATTGAAACAATCAGTCTCTTAACCAGGGAACTGTGTTCTGTTGTTGCTTTGAGCCAGCACCGAGCACACTGTTTTATACATAATAAGTACTCAATAAGTGTTTGCTGAATGAACAAATGAATGACTATGGGTACAGGGAATGCAAATCTGCTCTCGTTTTCAAGGGCTCACTGTCTTTTTGAACCCAACATAAATATAAAAAGATTTTTAAGAAATCAAATTGCAGACATGAATATTTACAAGATTTGAAAAGTGCAACTTTGGACTAAAGCAACTGATAGAAACTGCCTAAAATGGATCAAAGTTCTATATGATGTGATAATACTCTGTATACTGCTATCCCACTTAGAGCATGGTCTCTCATGGCTGAGAGAAGAAGTAGGAACGTGCTTGTAGTAACATAAAGTGGGAATTAGTATGCAGCAATTGGTATGCACCACCTTGTCAGTGGTCCCTGAATTAGGAATCATTTCAAAGTACTGAAAGGATGAGGATAGTGGAAAAACCATAGTCATCAGTATCTTGTTCCAAAATGTCAACAGGTATATCAAAATATAAGCTCTTACAGTCCAACCTTTAAAATTCAAGCCACCTCTAGTTCTGCAAAAATTGTGTCAGCCTCCTGAAGAGTTACAGTTCAATCTGCTTCAGATCAGGTAAAACAATACCCAAGGTACAGAGGTGGTGAAAGGCTTAGTTATTGCTAGTTAAGGGAGTTGACAATTGTAGATAAAAAGTGCTCTTAGTGCAAAGTAGAATTGTAATCAATGTCATTGTCATTTGAACCACATTGTTTGCAGTGTAACCAATTGTGAAACCAACATAAATTCAAAAACTAAATTAGAAAAACAGATGCTTCTTTTGTTTGGGAATTTTAGTTCCATCTAGCCATATTGTATATCATTTTCTTTGACTCACCACATAGAAAGAAAAATAACAGAGCATAATACAAAAATGCAAAAACATATTTAGCAAATTTGTGGATTTCATAAGTCATTTATAAACTTTGAATTTACAAACAATTTCAAAGGCTTTTGAAAATATTTATAAACATGAGAGTTTCTATAATGCTACATATAATTAGACCAGGCCTTTTCAAAGGAATATTCCAGAGATAGAGTTTATGCAGAATATCAAGTTTCCTATTTGGGGTTTGTCTTGGAGACAGCGAACAATTTATTTTTCAATCTCTGTCTCCACTGATGCTCGTGATTAAGCTAAATACATTGGTGCAATGAGAGGAAAGAGATTTATCTTGTGAATAATTTCTAAATTGACTTGTGACATTAGGAAGTCAGTCTCTACAGGGTGGGGTTTATTTCCTCAGTTCACTAATGTCCAGCCAATTTTCATTTCTACCATAGTCTCAAAAAAAAGTTTAAGGGAATTTAAAGGTTAACTTTTAGTGTTTTTGAATTATCAGACTCTCTGAAGTGTTTAAAATTTACCTCTCTGTAAATATATTAATAATTAACATCTTTAAATTTGCATGAAATAATTGGCACCACATATACAAAAACAGCTTCACTTGGGAGCCTATGTACAACTGAAGATTTGTATAGAACAAAATTCCCAGAAATGATGGAGTTTATTTAAGATGGATAGTTTGCCTACATGCTGCCTGGAGAAATAAAAACTCTACACACATACAAATATCTGCTAAGCACTAAGGGAAAAAAGATACTTGTTTATGATGTTCATTTTAGGCAATCAAAAGTATAAACAATAAAATATGCTTTGCTATATTTAGAGTATTTGTAGTATGTCATTATGAGCATAAACTTAGGGATTTAAGTTTTGCTTTTAATCCAATAGTCTGAGGTTCTTCCATATTTATATCAACACTTTGCTTCTAGTAATTTTAAAAAAGTCATCTGGCATGCAGTTCAAAACAACTCTTGATAAAACATTAGACCTCTTTGTGTGTAGGGTATACACGAATCAGAACCACAAGGAATACATTTCCTGTTTCTTACAAATGAGATAAAAATTACCAATCTTGAACTATGAGAGAGTTAACAAGGCCTTGGAAATCTTAAGTGTCTGACTGAAAATCCTTTATTTGAAAATAGGAATGAGAATAGGTAACAGTAAGGTAGGTGACTTTCTGCAGAGAAACTAGTCATATGATCTTCAACAATTCATTTGGTTCAGTTTGTTTTTTTTATCCTTAGAATGGATAAAATGATGCATCTTATAAGATTATTTTGAAGAATATGTTTGATTAATCTTAATTTTGCTTTCATTTTCCTGTCATTTTCTCCTTTCCCACAAAACATGTTAAAAGTTTAAAGTATATCATGAAAGTAAATATCATAGAAAATAACTTATTATGTCTCCTCATTCTCAAGTTAGTTAAATTAAAAATGAATAGTGGTTATACCAATATATCATTTTGTAAAGTGTAGTTGCTTGATCCATAGATTTTAAAATATATAAATTCAGCTGTGCTCGACAAAAGGACTGCAAGGCAAGCCAAAGAAAAAATAAAGAACAATTTAATAACTGCACCATTTAATAAATGATATACCACTTAATGATAAATTTAATAATTGTAGGCATTCTAATAAAGAAACATAAATTTCTTAGCATGAAAGATTTGGAGGTATGATTTGGTTTTCCATTCAGACATCATTTATCTCAGAGTGAAGCACAATTTATCATTTTAAGATTTTTTTTCCAGTACAATGTGTCTTCTAAATCCATGCCACCCATTTGATCTGAAACTTAACTAAGGAAACAACAGCATGTTTCAAGGCTAAAAAAAAAAAATTATTGGCTTACCAGTCTTCAATGTGACCTTTCTTTAAGAGATTTGTACACACACAATTCTTCTCAATGATTTTAGAGCTCAATTCACATTTAATTTTTTATCCTACTGAAACATTAAATCCATAACAGAAAATAGCATTGTGCTATTCTTAAGGAGCATATAGGAAAGTGAAAACATTCTCTTTATGCACTAAAATATGTGCAGATGATTTTATATGTTATTGAAATGAGAAAGCTGAGGAAAAACTTGTACTGATGAGCTGTCAAATTTATCCAGTTGAAATATTTTCAATTTTTGTGGTTTGTAATTGAAATTGAAAGAGAATGTAGGTATTGAAAGTAAATATTAATGAAAA
Source organism: Galemys pyrenaicus (assembly GCA_019455555.1). NCBI lineage: Eukaryota > Metazoa > Chordata > Mammalia > Eulipotyphla > Talpidae > Galemys > Galemys pyrenaicus. The sequence goes on along the minus strand of JAGFMF010012074.1, from coordinate 340,202 downwards.
TGTTCAATTAGTGAGGGAAATGCTGATTAACTGGGGAATTTCTAATGCAAATATCAAGTATTTTTACTACATTTAAAATGTAATGGGAAAGCAAAATATTAACTAATAGTTTCAGAATATATAATCAAAATGCAAAGTATGGAAAAATACTTGAAAAAAAAATAACCAAAGGGTATCACCCATTTGTGCATGTACCACACTGATGCCCCAGCTATTCAAGTTTTCGAATGAAAGCAAATAGGTAATTAAGATAAATAATAGTGATAAGTAACAGATAGTGTTAGAGTAGATAAAGGACTAATTGAGGTGTTTAAATCCAATGATCAATTTTTAGGGGGAACCATCAAGATCATAGTTAGAATTTTTCTTAAAGTTAGTTAGGAGAATCAGACAAATACTCTTCCTCAAATTTAGGAACTATGTGGCAATCTAAGGCAAATGACAATAGCTATAGTCTTAACCCACCCTAATTGCTATGAAACTGACGAGTATCCAGGGACCTTAAGCCATTAAGGGGAAAACTTACTTTGCCCTTTATAAGAGTCCAGCTATTCATGCACAAAAAGGAAACATTCATGCTCAAGGAAATAGAGATGTAGGAGTGATATTCCTGAACAAATTTTGAAACCACACAATGGACAGAAAACTCAAGGAATAGAGATGTAGGAGTGATATTCCTGAACAAATTTTGAAACCACACAATGGACAAATTTCTGTCAATCAGGCGAAGTTCTGCTTACCAAAATTGTGGGGAGAACAAATCTAAGGCACCTCATAGCAATGAGCTATGGTCCCAGGGAGCTGGACGAAGGATGGTCAAAATGTACAATGCAAGATAAGTCCAACAGAGGGCCAAGAGAATGACTGCCTTTGTCTCTGCTTGTTAAAGCACTAAAGTCACCTAAACCAACAACTAGGAGCAGCCTCTCCACATGTCCTCCTTCCATTCCATTCCACCTGAATAATACAATTACAAACCACTAATTTTATTCGTTAGGGCTACACACACAGTAGCTAATCTTCTTCCCTCCAAGGTTCCACATCAAAATACCACCATCATGAGGATTAGTTTTCAACATATGAATTTGGGAGGAAGAGACACAAACATTCATCTATAGAAAATACTCATCTTCGACATTCAGTAGCATAGAACAAAAGTCTTTTTCATATCAAATAATTAGGATCATAAATTCAAAGTATAACTTTTTAATATACATTAAAAGTACAAAAAGGAAGGAGATAATTCATTGTTTACTAAAATTACTTTTGGCTGTTTAAGCACATACAGGGGAGTATACTGTCCTGCACTTCACATTCAAAAATAAAGTCAAGCCCAAACTATGTCCATGATGATATGTGGGAGCATAGACTTAATAAAGAAGGAGAAGGAGCCATAGCACAAATGTTTGGTGTTTTTAGCGACAAAATTAGAGAGGCAGTGATCATACCCTTCTGCAATGATTTATCCAGTTAGAAATTTACTACGTCTCAAAGAGGGTCCATTGGTTCCTGCCAAATCTTTTTTATCTAATATCTTCAATTGTTTATTTGAGCAAGACAGAAAACCAACAGAATGAGGCTAGCAAATACCTTTAGGAATATAAACTTAAGGATCTAAGTAAGGCCTTAGGTAATAACTCCACCTTTTCATTCAGATTAAGACTGGGATTCTGGAAGTGATATGAGGCAGTGGACAGTGAAGAGTTTTCTACCCCAAGGGTGTCATGGGACAGACTCCTGGGACTTAGAGGTTGTCTCAAGATACTGTAATGATGGACTAAAATAACTGATCAAAGAACAAGTGGTAAAATTTAAGGTGAAAAGAATATACAAGATAGAAATGGAAGAAATCTTTAAATCTAATTATTATAAAGGGCAAAGAACTCCAGTAAGAAAGATAATTGTAGAAAAGAAAGCAAATGAGAAAAGAGGTCATAATCAATACTTGAGGTCAATCAGCATAATAATAGTAGGGTTTGGGTAATCAACCGAGTAAACTTACAATCTTGGTAGAAAAAAGTAAATAGTCATTATAAATATTTAATCAGTTCTGTCAAGTACCTCACGTTTAGAATCCAGAATTGGAAAGGCATATCTTAATTAAAAAGTCCAAAGGAAGTATAAAAAGCAAGATAGATCTGTATGTCCATAAAATATGAGTTTGCAGGAAAATCCATAAATCAGAGTGACCGCAAGCTGGCAGCATCTTATTGGAATATAAGAAAAGGAGGCATGCAAATAATACTTATTTATATAGTATATTTAAACTATTCTACTAAAGAAAATGGAAAGTGCATTACTGACATATATCACAAAGCACATACAAAAACAAAATATAGTAGCAATGGTGAGCTTTGGTTATCCAGATATGTTAGTCTTTTATTGCTGTACACAATTACTACAGACTTAGTGGATTTAAGGATATCTACTTATTTGTTTGGAGTTTTGTTGGTCAAAATCTGGTAGAGTGTTACTCTGTTCTCTTGTCAGAAAAATCAAGGTATTAGTTTGATTGAATTTTCATCTACCATTATCTTTCATGGTTTTGATAAAATTTAGTTCCTTGTGGTTTTAGGACTGAAATCCCTATTTCTTTGCTGGCTATCAGCCAGTGACTACTCAGCTCTCAAATGTTACCCATATCACTTGCCATGTGGTCCCTCCATCTTCAAGTCAGCACTCACTATTTGAATCTTTGTTTTAAATCTCTTACTAGTCGAGGACCAAGCAGAAAATACTGCTTTTGAGCCTGTAATTATGTCAAGCCCACCCAATCATATGGTCAGTTGTTTCACACTGCAATGTATCAACAAGGTATCAACGATGAGAAACATTTAACCAGATAGATGGATAATTTTAGTGTCATTTGGCCACCAGACCAAATAAAAAGAAAGTAGACTTGTTGAGTAGGATTGAAAGAAATAGTGAAGGAAGCCTCTCATGCTTTTATAGCAATGAACTTTCTTGACAGAGAAGTCAACATATCATATCCATGGTTCTAGGGATTGTTCACAGAATGAACATGGCAGGGCAGAGGGAGGGCAGGAACTCCTAAGGCCAACTTAGAATTCTTCCCATCAAACTAGGACATCCATTACAAGTTTTCTTTTACAAAATCAGGGTAGATAATATTGATCATAAGATAATTTACAGTCTACTCCATAAAAGAGATGAGTCTTCCTCTGTTCGGCTCTGTTCTAGTCCTAGGGATACTGTATCTGTCTCTGCTGTCCATAAGAGGGATAGAGTAACTGGAGTACATTCAGGTGGAGAATGTTCTTGAACGTGTGGTATAAAAGGAATGTCTGAGGAAATGAGACTGTGTAGTGTGGAGGAAAGGAGTCATAGAGACAAAATTAATCCTTTCCTTGGCTTAAAATTTTTGGAGCATTGTCACAAGGTGTGTGTTCACTGTGTGTTCTTCAAGTGTAAGGTAATGATGAATAGCTGAAGGCAACAAGGAAACATTCTAGTTCAATGCAAGGAAGAACTTACTAAAAAAAAATACATTTTTCCAGGAGATCTCTGGGCATTTGACAGAGTGACTAGCTGCTATATTAGAGACTTTGTTCTTTAGAATTCAAGTAACTAGGAATCCAAAACTGGGTTTATAATAAAATTTGTGTTAAAATTTTAGAAAGATAAAATAATGCTTATATCCCACTTGAAAATTTCACAGACTTTATGATGGTCTGTGATTCTGTAATGGAAGAGTATAGGATGCAACATTCCCGAAATTACTTGAACACCAAAATTTTCCATTGATACACTCTCAGGTCTACTGTTCTATAAACTTTACATGGTAAACTGATATGTTTTATAAGAACAACCATACACCAAGAGCAGTTTGAGGTAACCATTGAATTCACTTTCATGATTCATAAGCCATTCAAGCACCTAAAACCAATCATATTTACCAGTGTGAATTGAACATGTACATAGCTGCCATAGAAAATGAGAGAGGTCTGTTTGAAGGCTTGGAGAACTAAAATGGATTGCATGTATTCTCATAGAAATCAGTGAGAAAACAGTGCTTGCAAACTTGTTCCTCAAAACCTTCGATACAAATAATTAAATGAAAGATCTGTGAGAATTGTAAAATATTATCTTTCAAACCTACTCAACAAGTCCACTTTCTTTTTATTTGGCCTTGTGGTCAAATGACACTAAAATTATCCATATACCCGGTTAAATGTTTCTCATTATGAATTTGCTAAGATTCACTTTGGAATGTGCAGTAGTTCAATAAATATTCAGGAGAGTTTTGATTCCTAAAACGAGATACCCATAAAAGGAAAATTTTAAAGGGATCTCACAATTCGTGAACTAAAGGGAGGTTATTAGGACCCTTATTTTCAATTTGGCAGTAGAAATATTTAGGGGCAAAGACATAGATGTGATATGACTGGAGCCTAGCCTTTCTTTCAGTCCAATGCTTTTTTATTAGATTTTATTTTTCATAACTTCGTTCTATTATCTACAGCCTTCATTATATTTTTCTGTGTCAAGTATTCCACTATAAACGTGATAAATTTATCTTGCAATAATCTGTATCAAGTATTTCTTCTAAGGAAATGTCTAAGATAACATATTCTGTTATATCATTTTAAGTAGCAAACTTAGAATTCACTAATATGTTCTCCGTGTTTATATACATTCCTTATTATTGAATTTGCCTCTGAATTTTAATACCACAATCTATGAAAAAAACCATTATCACAAAAGATCAATTTCAGACCAATTTTAAACAGAAAAGTATTCAAATAATGTTAAGACTCATATGTACTTATATGAATGCTGGGGAAATATGTCCATCCCTATAGAAGTTTCTATCATATGCAGCAAAATAATAAGCTTAACGACCTGTTCATTTCAGTAAAGAAATATTTTTTTCTCTAATCTAGGCTTGTCTCTTGGGTAATATCAATGACTATAACACAGATTTCTAATTTTGAGATGAAATTTAATATTCTTCCTGTTAATCATTATGGGTTTAAGAGAGGACTTGAGAAAGGGAAAGGGTAAGAAGAAATATAGCTCAATAAAGAGTTCTAAATAGAACTTAATTTAAAGAGAAGCTTGCCAATATGGTATCCTTGAATATAGAACATCTCAATTTATCCAAAGACAGGTAATATCCCTGTAAAAATCTCCTATTAACCCACCGATGTCCTTCAGTCCATGCTGAGAAGTACCAGCTCTCAGGTTGGGGAATGGGTTAGCCTCCCAGGTCCACTCAATTCTTGGCCTATAGGCTGAAATCACCACCAAGGGAGCCAATTAGTGCCAAATACGTTGGTGGGTTTTTGATGTAGGAAAATCTCCCCTAAGAACTAGACTGAGATGAGCCATCAAGTGATAGTGATTTTCAGTCACTAATGATCTGGGATTTAAATAGAGACTTTTAATTGGGTTGCCAAGCAACCTGCAAATATTTTGGTGATACCTGCTGAGTCAATTGGGTAGTTTGTAACCCACTCTCTTCTGATTATGTTATCTTTGATATGAGTACATTACATATTACAAATGATCAGCATGTTTTTTTTTCCTTTGTTATTAGCTAAGAAAAGACATCATTGAGTCTTTGTTCACTTCTTCCATTATGATTCCATATGTCCAAAAGAGGAGGAGCAGAGAAAGAGTGACTATGGGGAATATAAAAAATATATTCATTAAGCTCTCAATTATGCCCCAGGCTTCTTCAAAATGGAGTAAGACCTCCACTTGGTGAAATCAGAAAGGTTATAAGAGATTGTTTGGTAAATCATATTCCACTTAATTAACAAAGCTAGAGTTTTGTGTTTGTTTCTTAGATCAGTTTTTAAAACATAAAAAGTGCAATGTTGAGGATATTGTTATTATGGTTTTGTTTTACTGGCAAATTACGTTCAAAGAAAACTAGAGAAAAATAAATTTTGCCTTTCATTGTTTCCAGATGCCTCTGTCAGTCCCTGTGGCCAAGTATATTAACTTTTTTTGACTGCTACTGTCATTTCTTTCAGTCCTTCTTGCTCAACTCCCCCACATGGGTCTCTCTTGGTTCCATATACCACAGCCTTCAGTTTTCTTCTCTTCTTTGGGATTGGTATTATTTTCCCCATTGTTTTTGTACTGGCCTTCTGGCTTTTAGGTGACATATCACATTGCCTTTGAACATCCACTTCTCTAAGTACACGGTGGGCTCTTCAGAAAGGCTGCTTTCTCTCTGACATGATGTGTGTGGTATAATCCGCCCACAGTAGATGAAGCAGTAGCCAGACCTTTGCTTCTCCCAGCTTTTCTTCCACAGCAAGCTTTGCCTCTCTCCTCAGTCATTTATTTGAACTCTTTTTTAGGAGGTATTCCTGAGAGAATATGTGCTCTGTTTGCCTGCCTTTGTGTTCCTTTGAGCACCTTTTCTTATCCCTTTGAGAACTTGTCCATACAAGAAATAACATCAAGAGACTTAACTTTTCTATTCCTGGTTCTATTCTGAACGCAGGAGGTCGCACAAATGGTAACATAAATCATGATGCCATTTCAAAGATCACATTAGAGGGACCCTTATGGCTCTTGATTGCATTTTACAAATGAGGAACTGAGGCGTCAACAAGTTTAATGGTTGATAATGTTGCATAAATAGCCAAAATGGCTGGGAATTAAATCCTTCCTAATAATTGCTCTCTACTGTACATTCTAGTATCGGTCACTTGCACCTATATTCCTTATTCAGTGTGATCTGCTACAGGTGGTCAAAATAGAAGTCAGAGTGATAGGAGATTCTACATGTTTTATATGGATACATTTCATCCACAACACACGAAAATAAAGGCCAGTATGGTCAAGAAGTGCAATTGAAATGGAGAGAATGGTTGGGCCCTCCCTGGTGGCGCAGTGGGTTAAGCACCACACTATGAAGCAAACAGCAGTCACTGCAGCACAAGTTCGATCCCTGCTGCCAGCTGGGGAGGTGACCCACATGGTGCAGGCAGACCTCTCCTGCCTGGCCTGCTTCTCCCCTCAGCAGTGTGTTTCAGTCCATCTGCCTGTTCTGCCCCCTGCTCTGTCTGGTGGATTCTCTTACCTCCCTGTACCTCTGGCCTGTACCCCAGTGCTTATATGCATAAATAAATAAATCTTTAAAAAAAAAAGAAATGGAGAGAATGGAAAGAAAGGCAAAGAAACATATTTCACTTATAAATTGAAAATCTAAAGGTTTATGGGGAGGGGGGCTGTTCCCTGCTATGAATCAGTGCTCTCCTACCTGCCAAAGTGACAAAAGTTAAGTAAAACCCAAAGACACACACACACACACACACACACACACTCCTCTTGCAAAGGACTATCATACTAAGAAATTTAGAAATGTGGGGTTGGAAGATTGTCTTGCTCTTTTTTCTCGATACTACACTGAAGCTTGGAAAGGGAAATCCCATGTATTCTCTACAAACTTTCCCAAATGTGGTTTTATTCTGCATGCCATAAAAGATTATTTTTAAGTTTATTTTGAGCTGACTGATCAGCTGAGCTGCCACGCAGATCCTCTGCAAAGACAACTGATAAACTATTGCTGAAGTGTGAGATGTGATTTCTGGTTTTTTTTGGTTTTTTTTTTTTTCATTTTTATTGTTTTTCTCCTTTCTTATCTCAGACTGGACTGAAGTGCCATACAAACCAGGCTGGGAACCACAAGCTGACAATAAAGCAATATTCTAATTATCTTCCTTTCAGTAAAGGTTGTTCTTGGCAGATATCAACTAGATTTAAAATGGTTAACTGCTTCGTTTTTTCTTTCCCCTCCTCCCCCTTTTTCGACATTGTCACACCTTGTAGTAGGTTAAATGCTGACATCCCTTTGTGCTTAACTAGAGATAACAATCAAAGGAATGCATAAATTAAGGCTCTACTTACTCTAGCGCTGCTTAAGAGGCTCATCTACCTCTAAGGACAAAAATGCACAACTGACTGTGGCTATCTTTTTTGTGAACTGGAATTGTGCAGTTTGATTTACAAAATCTTGGGTTTCACATGGTTCCTTTCCATTCTTTCAGGTACTTTACAAGGAGGATATTCTAGTTAACTATGCTATCTTTTCATCTCTTGCATGAATAAATTACAGAGTTCTGCTTCTTATCAAAGAAAATATTCAACTCATCAGCTGGGGAACACAAAATATTTTTTACACTATAAATTATTCTTAAAGAAAATCTTAGATGAATCGGACACTCTCTGCGGTGTAGACGTCTGTGTATGTGAGAAAAAGGGAACATGTCCAATCGATGACATTAGTTCTGAATGGTGACAGACTGGCTCTCAGATTGTCATCACCTCTTTGAGTCCTTAAGGCAAACTCACCTGAAAAAAACAAACAAGCAGGCAACCACCAAAAATACCCTTCTGACTCCTTGACCAACAACTGTGTTGACAAAATAGACCTAGTTCTTCTCCTATGGTATTTTCTTCCTGCTTATTGGTAGAGGATGTGATTTTTGTGGTAGAAGGTTGGAAAATGACCCCTTGTAATGATGGAATTTACATAAATAAATGCTGATAGCACAAAACAGATAATATGCTGTGGGTATCATCACAATAAGTTGTCTCCTACTGACACAGAATCTAAGTTGGAAGCACACAATTATGCAAATCAAACTAATGCCAGTTGCTCATTACTGTCATGGTGGTAAAGGCAAAAACATATCCTCCATAGACAGCTCGAGGCTGGGCCACAAGCCAAAATGTTTGGTTTTGCTGACATAGTAACTGAGTCAACAAAAATAGGATATAATAGTAATACATCAGAGGAATCCACATCAGGGCAGACCTGAAGCTTAATGGACTGTGAATCCTATATCTGTGCAGAGAGGCCTTTCACTGGTATTGACCCATAATACGTCTGCTTCCACATTTGCCGATTCTATAGAAATAGATTACAGAAGCATTTTTTGGGGGACCTGACACGTCTGCAAGACATTCTATTAGCTTTTCCTAAAACAGATGATATGACATTTATAAATACTTAAATAATGTCATCTATCCCAAGTTTAAACACTTCCCAGACTATTTCAGATTACCTGCTGTCATTTCATCTAGGCTTGCCCTGAGTTCTCACTACGGCTCGGAAATGTTCTTAAACAATAGAATGTTCATTTGCCCCGTAAATAGCTTTCCTATTTTTATAAAATAGAATAGCTGCTACCAGGAGACTAGTTTACCATAGGTATAGTCAGTGGATCAGTGTTTCATGCAGAAAAACCTCAGAGAAAATGTGGTTGGAGGAGCAGGGCCAGTGAAGCAACATTTGTTGACCTACCAGTTCAGTGCCTCTCTCTTCTGAGTGGTAGACTGACATCCCTGTAGTCCTTAATCATCAGACTTCACATGTATTCCCGCTAGGATGTGAACATGTAACCTTCCTTGCTGGGCCTGCATTTAGTCACGTGACTTGCTCTGACCAATGAAATGCAAGCAATTGTTCCAGAAACAGAAGTTCAGGTGATATTTGTACTTCTGCCTCTCTTCTTGAGTTTTGTCATGTCCTCCCACTCTTTGGGAAGAATATGTCTGTTCTTTTTTGGTGGAGGATTTTAGGCCAACCTAGATCAGTCAAAAATGGACCAATTCCCAGACACCGAAGTGAACTCAGATCAGAACTGCCTAGATGACCCCATTCTAAATCATGGCTTCACAGACTAATAGATGCTTAATATTTCAAACACCTGAGTTTCATATTATTTCTTAAGCAATGTTATTACATTTAATAGCTGACTTCTTAGTTTTCACAAATTTTATCAGCTTAAAAAATTCAAGAGAAAATCAATAGATTCAAAATATAAACATGTAGGAAAATGCAAATCAAAACCACAGTGAGATACTACTTCATACCCTGTATGAATCAGATAGACATTAACTAATGTCAGTGAGGATGTGTAGGAATTAGTGTCCTCATGTATTGCTGGTGAAAGTGTAAAATGATGCAGTCACTTTGGAAAACATTTCATTGATTCATCGAAATGTTAATCATAAGAATTCTACTCCTAGATATACACCCAAAAGAAGTGAATACCTAGGTCCATGCAAAAACTTGTATATGAAGATTCAAAAGCAGCATATTGAAATGACCAATATGCTGAAACAACTCATATCTCCCTCTACTGACAAGTAAGAAAACAGAATTTCTCATATTCATATAGTAGAATAAAAAAGAAACAATAAAAATGAAGTCTTAGTAAGTACTTCATAAAAACAACACAGGAGTTTTGAAAAATTATCCTGAAGTCAGTCACAAAATAATACGTACTGTGAAATTCCCAGAATAGGAGTATCTAGAGATTTTTTAGGGGGCAGAGGTGGGGCTGGGGACATTGGAAGTACATGCTAAGGGCTCTAAGGGTTATTTTCGGGGTGTTTAAAAAAAAGTAAACTTAGATCATGCTAATAGTTACATACTTCTTTGAACATACTGAAACCTACATGATTGTAAACTTGAAATGCATGATGCTTATGGTGTAAGAATTATATTTTAACAATGCTGTTAAAATAACATAATCACTTATCCCATTTCTGATCAAATCATGGCAAGATCTCGAGCTTAGTCTCTCATTCACTACTTCTCAAACTGCTGGAAATGGGCCATTATTTACTTCACAGAAATGGTACTGATTGGAAGAGCTTCCTAGTCAAAATAAAACAGTTCTTAATATTATATGTCTATTTACTAGCTTTGACACATTTTAAAATTTTTTGTGGTGTTTTTCATTGTAACTTTGAGCAATAGAACAGATGCACACGCAGCCTTAAGACCAGCAATCAAGTACGCACAGGTATACCCAGAGCACTCCCCTGTCCCATGCCTTTCCTGGCACTCCCTTTGCCCTCCCTATCCAGGTCATTACATTCGTTATTCCCATGCATACACACGTATTCTAAAATGATAACAAACATTTTTGCCTACTTATGAATTTATATGAACTTTTAAATAAAATCATGACATTTTTATTGTTTTGTGATTTTTTTTTTTTATCTACTAGCTATATATTAGCATTGGTTTGTCCTGGTTGTTAGTACAGCTGGAATTCCTTCATTAGCACTGTTATGTAGTAACCATACATCACTACAGCAAGATGTTCTTACTCTACATTGCGCTGTCATAGCTGTGACAATAACCTCAGTGATGGAGGATCCTTGACCTTCAGAAGCAGATGCTGATCTTCTCAGTGCTTGCCTCTTCCTTTCCTTAGCTCATGTTCTTACTCCTCTTGCTTTTTAAATTAGCCTCCATTTGTCCTTTCTTAGGGTCTGTACACAGAGACCAACTTCAGTCTATAAACTGCAGCAAGCCAGGTGCTCCCTGATCTGCTCCAAAGTAATATTCACTGTCTCCCAGCAAGCAGCAGGCCTGAGGTTTAACTGGCTTGTCTTCTGCTGCTGAGTGAATACAGAGTATGTGGACTGTCTTGAGGAAGTGGACAGCACTGTATCCAGCTCTGCGTCCAGCTCTGCCTCCTCTGGTGGTTCCTTCTCACACTGTCTCTCTCCATCCCAATCACAGCCATTCTTTCCTTCAGACCATCATTTTTGTCTAAATGACCACCCTTCCAGGACCTGTTTACTTGCTTCTTTCTGATTTCACCATCCTCTTATCCACCCTTATAGTTGTCCTCAGATTCCCAGGAGTAACAATCATAAAGTGGTTATCTTGACCATTTCACTCCATTCTACATAAAATATTTCATTGGCTTCCTTTTGCACCAAATAAAATCGAATACTTGTAGTGTAATTTGTAAGGTCTTTTGAAATCTTGCCATCATTTTCCCCTTTGACTAACTAGTAAACCACTTGCTGTTCTTCCTCATACCTTTAAATAAGTGCTCCCAGGCCTCCCTGGTGGTGCAAAGGGTTGAGTGCCCTACTGTGGAGCTTCTGTGGCCTCTGCAGTACAAGTTCGATCCCCGGCCAGGGAGGGGACCCACATGGCGCTGCAGACTTCTCCTGTTTCCCTGCACTGTTCCCTTCAGTAGTATATTTCAGTAGATCTGCCTGTTCTGTTCCCAGCTCTGTCTCTGGTGAATCCTCTCACCCTCTGCCTCTGGCCTGTGCCCTCGCTCTTGTATGCATAAATAAATAAAAATATTAAAATTAAATAAGTAAGTAAATTAATTAATTAATTAAGTGCTCCTTTGTTTTTGTGAGTGGTGGAGGGAGAGAAAGTAAAATTGAAGGTAGATACATAATGGGACAGAGAAAGTGGGTATAAAGTGTCAGTCACAGCCATAGCTCTGAGGCATACAGTGGAAGGGGGGGAAGATAGAAGGGCCAAAACAGAGGAGAGAAGAGCACAAGGGACTGTGGTGATAGATGGTAGGTGCTGTGGTGGTTGGAGAACTATGGGAACTATACCTGAAAAAAGAAATCAAATATTGTCCAAAAACTAATAATGATGTAAGAAAATTAATTTAAAAATTAAAATTAAAAATTTGAAAAATTGAAAAAAAGCATCAGTCACACAAAATGGAAAAGATCTGCTGTAGACATTATAGTTAATATACAAAACTATAGTTTAAAGCTCTCATAGGCATTTAACCACAATAAATGTAGATATATATCAATATTTATATAGACACAGATTTATCTTCACTGCCCTCTCTTCACCTGATAAGTCCCCGCTCATCTTCCTGAAATTTTAATCAATGCCTCATCCAAGGGCCTTTCCTCAACCCCTTCAGCTAAGTGTCTCCCTCAGTGTTTCTATAAGCAATGAGCACACACACAGCAGTATAATTTCTAAGATTTTTTTTTCAAATTCCATTCATAGGGAATTATTTCTAGTCTGCACAATGCCACAATGCCATTGTTTTTTCACTGTCATTTATTTACTCATTCCTCTATTTATTCTGTTATCTCCATTTCTTCCTGCCACTTCTTTCCCCCATGGTGTCTACTGTACTACATGCTATTCATCTTTGGATCTATCAATGTGTATGAATGTGTATTTATTTTAGATAAGTCTCTATGAAATTAGTGTATTGGCATGTCTGTGTCTTTTTCATGTAACAGCCTGTTCAGGTGTCTATCTGGCCCTGTCTGTCATAAAACTACTTGAGGGCAGGAAACCAAATCTCCTTCCAACCTGAACACTGCACAGTGCCCAGTACATAGTAAGCAACCAGTAAATATGCATTAAATCCATGCATGAGACAATTAATGAATTGGAAAGTCTAAATTTTAGTTCAATTTCTAATGACCTTTGTTGAGCCAATTTTCAGATCTCCTTTCAATACTATCACCATAAGAACTTGCAAATAGATTAAAATCCCAAAATATGAAACCATATGCATCTCAGTCTCTTGCAATGCCTATTGCTTCCTTATCAGAGCGTTTTCTTTCTACTGCTAGGAGATAGCATAGACCACCTTATGGATAGTGCCTAAATGTTTGGCCGATTTCTACTTCTTTCCCCAAATGGTTGCTGATTAATAGCTGTAGTGATCTAGCCCAGAGGGGAGCTGAGGTTTTTTTAACCAACCTAAAGCCAGTTTTTTCACATTCCACTTAACCACCAGAGGACTGCAAAGATTCTCCCCTTGACTTTGAACCGTGGCTCCTTTTTACAATGTGCTTGTCTGTGGTTTCGAAACCGAGCATGCCAGCACTCCCTTTTACTGTTTCAGCGTAACAACAAATGTGTTTTGTTCTTTCCTTTCCAAAGTGAAGATTGTGTTTTAAAATCCCTCTCTCCCCTAGGGAACCACTCACTCCTAACTCCCTGACAGGCCGTGAGGACCTCAAAATTAAGAAAGATGTCCAGAAATGTGAGTTTGTACAGAAAGGGCAGAAAACCACCCAGACACGTAACAACTCAGTTACGTGCCTGACTTCTGGCAGCAGAAATGTGTGTCTGAATTTTCAAGCTCATAATAGACATGTGCAGCTAACTGACTTTTATCTTGCCTCTGTCATATTGATCTATCAGTGAATCTATAATAGAAGATGGGAGCCTGGAACAGTGAAAAGTAATAACCATTGAGATGGATAGCCCGAGCAAAAATGTAGTTTCATGGGGACACTTAGTGCAAAGAACTGTAGATTCATGTCAAGGGGGCATAAGTATCCCCTTCAAAGCCAACTGTTAAAAACACCTAGTGCACAGATGACCTGCCTTCAGAATATGATATGTTTCTGTATTGATTTTCAGAGTTTCAAAACAACAGGAAATAGCCAAGTGAAAGTTTCTTTGCCGAGCACTAAAAGTAATTTACCTTCTTCCTTTGATTTCAGCTTCAGATTTTGTTTTATGGTTCAAAGTACAAGTGCTTATTTTAAAAAATTCATTTCTAACGTACGGTAGGAAGCAGCACTGGAGACCAAGGCAGTGTGCAGCAAGAAATGAGCCACGAAATGAAACAAAACAAAGCCCCCAAATTGCATTAATGGAGTTAGCAGTAAGTTGCTACACGAGGAAGCTGTCTTTTAAGCACAGACCCATTGATAGAAGGGCAGGGTTTCACCGTCATCAGAGTATTCGGAAGAGAGCCCAGAGCATCTAAAGAGATGGATACTGTGGCTTCAAAGTCATCTGGGTTTGGCCTCTGCTATGCCACTCTTTACATGTTCATCTCTTTACATGAAAACAGGCTTATTTTTAAAAACTGACCCTCCAGAATAAGAGAAATAGTTTACTTTTCAGTGCCATTTGGTGACACTTACATGTTGTTAATGCAGAGAAAATGCTAGAACTATGCAATGCTAAAAATTTATGATTCCATACTCCATCTCTTTTGTTCACAGATTGCACTTCATATTCACTTACATTTGTTGGACCAGGCAGGAAAACAGATTTCCACTGATTCAAGGCCTAGATTTGGTGTTTGTGCTGTTTTTTTCATTTTGGGCTTTAGGAAGTTGCATCAGTCAGTTTGGGCAAGAAACAGATGGCACACTAAAAAAAAAAAAAAAAAAAGGTGATTGAAGAGTTTTAGTGAATACACAAAGGTTGGGGAGAGCTCAACAAAGCCAGCCTGGAGGGGGAAGCAAGGCCCTCCAGAGTCTCCCTACCACCTGAAAGTCTGAAGCACAGGACAGGGAAGGTTTACAGGGCAGCACAGGCCTGCAATAAGGGAGTATCACGCAGCAGGAACTGTGACTTGTGAAGAGGAAATGAGACACAGTCAAGCCATGAGCCAGCATAGGGAAGCCCAGGGAACAAATACTCCAATTTTTCTCTCTTCTTGTCCTCTAGATTCCTTCCAGAGCTTTCCATTGACTGGCTCCCTCCCCACCAACAGCCAGAGGGCAGGAGTGGGGGGAGGGGCTGTTTCACAGGGTCTTCACATCAGTCTCCTGGGACACAGAAGGAGGAGAGACACTTGGAGAATGACTGGATGAGCAAATGTAAAATACTCCATCACTAGGGTATATAAAGCCGTATTTTATTTGACATCTAAAATAGTGATATAATTGCATTCTTCAGTTGCAGGAAAAATAGAAAATACAACATTTTTGCTGTACATGTGACATACCCTGACCAAGGTAAGAGAAATATCTGGCTTTGGGAGTTATGAAAATGAAATAAGAATATCTCTAAGCATGGGAGAAATTGTTAAGATCTTGAGGAAAAGGGCCCTCCCTGGTGGCACAGTGGGTTAGGCAAAGGCACTATGAGGCAAACCTCAGTCACTGCAGCACGAGTTCGATCCCTGCTGCTGGCTGGGGAAGTGACCCACATGGTGCAGGCAGACCTCTCCTGCCTGGCCCACTGCTCCCCTCAGCAGTGGATTTCAGTCCATCTGCCTGCTATGCCCCCTGCTCTGTCTGGTGTATTCTCTCACCTCCCTGTACCTCTGGCCTGTACCCCAGTGCTTGTATGCATAAATAAATAACTCTTTAAAAAAAAAAAAAGATCTCGAGGAAGAGAAGTGAAACAAAATTAAACAAAGCAGTACAGAAGAGATGGGAATTTGGTAACCTCTGCCTTCTACTTCTTAGTGAATGCAGCATTACAGCAAGAAAAATGCTGTGATAATGTCCTCAGGAATCATTCAACTGACTAACCACTTCTTTACCTACCCCCACCTCCGAACCACCATTAAAGAAAAAAAAAAAAATCATTTAATTTGAACTGTGGAAAGAATCCACTAGTTTATAAGATAGCAATGGGAAGCAGGAATTTGCTTTAAAGACATTTAAATCATAGACTGTGTTTGAAAAGTATGCTCTGTATCTATAAAGGGAGAAATACTAGCATCATATGTTTGCCAGAACAAGTTTAAAATGTATATGAGCTCTAGGCTATTTTTTTTCTAAATCACACCCTTGTAAGGAGTCCATTTGTTACAAATATTTAAATCTTTTAGATATTAGATATAGCTTAGATTATTTTTTTTTGTGAATTTATTTACTTTTTCATTCTTAGATGTTTTCATTGTGCTTTCTGCAATCAAAGGATCTGAATTGGAAGATTAGAATAACATGGGGTCTCTCTCAAAATATACAAATTTATCTGTTTTCACTAGGAAAAGTGACATGCTGGGCCAGAAAATTTATATTTTATACAGAATCCAGGTCTTATGTTACATATATTGCTTGTGTTTTAAAGACAAATGTGTAACAGCCACTTTCCTGTGTAGAAAAATTATCTGTGTACCCATTATCCATCTATCTATGAATGTAAATTTATAATAATTCAAGTGCAAAAAGTAGCCAACTTTCAGAATTCTCTCTATAAATTGCCAGTCACTGAAGAAATATTTACAGTTTTGAGTCCATTAGGATAGCTGGCTCTCCCTACAGATAAAATGATAACTAAAGGCTGCTCAAGTTTGCTTGGCTTTCTTTCTTTGCTTGTATTCTATCTCAACAAAGACAACAGTATTTCACAAACAGCATCTAATGGCTTGAATTATTCTGTGTTTTGTTTTGGTTTCTTTTTTACTAAGTACAGGTAACAGCAGGTAAAAATAGAGCTAAAGACTTCTCTCAAAGTATGTTGACATTTTGGTTCCATTAGAGCAGGATTATAATGGGTTAGCTCTATGAAGAAAATGCCACCTCTAGAGTAGTAAAAATATATGTGAAGGACTTATTTCAACATATGGCTAAACACACATGCACGCACCTGCGCTCATTTATGTTGAGCTGGGAGGGGACTGTGATTAAAAAAAAGAGTAGAGGGCCTCCCTGGTGGCGCAGTGGGTTAAGCAACACACTATGAAGCAAACCGCAGCCACTGCAGCACGAGTTCGATCCCTGCTGCCGGCCAGGGAGGGGACCCACATGGCTCGGCAGACCTCTCCTACTGTGCCCGCTGCACCCCTCAGCAGTGTACTTCTGTTGATCTGCCTGTTCTGCTCCCTGCTCTGTCTGTGGTGAATCCTCTCACCACCCCCCACACCTCTGGCCTGTACCCCAGTGCTTGTGTACATAAATAAA
This sequence comes from Galemys pyrenaicus, assembly GCA_019455555.1. Classification (NCBI taxonomy): domain Eukaryota; kingdom Metazoa; phylum Chordata; class Mammalia; order Eulipotyphla; family Talpidae; genus Galemys; species Galemys pyrenaicus. Next base: position 322,799 of record JAGFMF010012074.1, on the reverse strand, counting down.
TAAATATTTTTTTTAAAAAAAAGAGTAGAATTTTAAATCAGGAAAACTACATTCAGACTCTTACTCTTCTTTCTTAATTATGAGTTTAAACCTTCCTACCCCCTATTCCACCAATAAATTCTCTTCATCCCCCCAAGTCCTGTGTTCTCATTCATAATGTATATATTTATTATTCCCTTAATTCTCTTTATTGACATTGCCATTACTCATTTACTTTTTGAGTTTCCTGTTTGAGTATTAGTCGCCTAACCTAGTCCGTCACTTCATGTAGTGAGCTTGTCCCATTTTTCCAGACTTGGTTTGATTTTCACTTTCTCCAAGATCCCTTCCTGCCCACATTGGGGTTTTCTTCAGAACCAGCCAAACTCTATCCAGTTGCCTTCAGTCTCTGTAGGAAGTCTAACAGGCACCATTGCGCTCCTAGCATTTCTATGGATTGACACTGACAAGAAAATGTCTAGTAGTAGCAGCATAATGGAAAGAGTATGAGGCTCAGGAAGGCTGCTAATTCTATTAGCCTGCAAAATGCCATCACCCTACAGTTTAAAAGAGAAAGACACAGGGAGAGTAAAGTTCAATTGCCCTCTAATTAGCCCTAATTAGCAGATTAAAAGCTGTTTGTATATAACAAAAGATACCTATTTTTGTGGCTCAGCAGTTCAGATGAATAGTCCAGTGGACAGTAGTTACTAGAATAGAAAGCAATTTGGGGACAAATATGTATACACTTTCAGTACTATTTCTGGGGCAAATAATGAGTTTTAAAAAGTTTTTATCAACTGAATAACAAGAAAAAAGAATGCAATAAACACAGATTACTGCTAGCTGTCTAAAGTCTTAAAATCATAGGCAGTCTACAGAAATTAGCACAGCCAGCAGTTTTGCAAAAACAATTTATGAATCAATTGTATTTTTCAAAGCTCTGTTGAAAGGAGGTATTTTGGAAACTTAAAATGTGTTATTTTTATATGAATAATATTACATCTAGGAATAATTTAATTTCTAATGGTTTTGACTGGAGCCTAAACACAATATTCAAACAAGAGAAACTTTGGGAACCCCTACTTTGGAGCATGGAAGAAGCAAATCCTAGACACTAAGGCAGACTATCCTTTTCTCTCCTCCTTTCCAAGCCCCATGTCTGAAACTCAGAGGAATAAAATGGAATTTTCAGAGACAGGATACATGGATATAAGGCAGGAACCTGGAATGTGACTCTGAAAAGGGCAGGACTCAAATGCGAGTTGAGGGGTGAACTGTGAGAGCCAGGAGCTGCATACTTCCTTTTTCACTACATAACCATCAGCAGTTTTCACCTGATTCTGTCATTTTCTATCTCTTATAGTTAAATTCCCAGCCAATGCAAAATGAGCTGGCCTTGAATATCACTTTTGCAACTGAATTCTTTCTTTCTTAACTGACATTTTGTGGTTGCACAGATGAATCCCAGATGTGAGAAGAATAGTTCACATTCACAGTGTATGAAGTCCTGGCTCATTAAAGGGAAGATACTATTCCTTGCTGGCTCGGAATGCCAAGATAGCATTTCCTAGAGTGGGGAAGGAATTGGGAACTTTAACAAAAGCCATAAGGAATACTTCCTAGGTCACCAGGAATGTCATAACAAGAAGAAAAAAACATTTAATATCCTGCCCAGTGCCAAGTGCTTCCTTTAGAACTCGTCCTCCTAGTCATCTTCACATCCCCTCCCAGATTCTTAAGCAGACCTGCTGCCAGCACCCACACACACCCTTGTCTAGTTGAAAAAGGCAGACACAGAAAAAGAGTTTGCAGAACTTCTACACTATCTGTGAGTGTTAGACTGAGAGATAATAAGGATTAAGAGGAAGGAAAAATGGACACATGATCAACATTAACTCAGGACATGATTAGAGTCCTCAAGGAGAGAAGAATAACCCTGAAGTTACTTGTGGAAGAAAGTGCCACCATATGCTACAGCTATTATCAACTTTGGAAAGGCTGAAAATGGTCTGAGCGTGTTCCTCCAATTATAACCAACTCATTCACAGCTCAGGAAATCTCAAAGCTTGCTAACTTCTCTATCGCCATTTACCAACAGAGTCACTCAGTGACTAGAAGTGCTGACTTCTCACTTGCTGGCAAAGAGAACAGCCTCAAGTGGAGTGCCTTGGGAGAAAAACTTCTTTTCCCCTCTTTGCCTCAGATTCCTTAACAAAATTCAGTTATTCCAAATGAGGCGAGAACAGACTATGGAAGAGAGAATAAAAAGGAATGATTGCAAAGACATGGTTTGAACTGACCACCAAGCTTCACTTTGATTCCCCAATTTTCTGGAATGCAGACTTTCTTAGCAAACAACTGCACTGCCCAATGAGAGTAAACAGTAAACTTTCCAATATCACAGCATGCTCAGAGATGAAAATGTGTGAAGTAAAAGGAATTTACACACCAGACTTAATATAACTGGATGTAACACATTGCCAAATAAAAGTTTGGTGACTATGTCTTTTCTCTTTAATTAAAAGCAAATGCTTGAAAAGTATTTTAAAAGGCTCATTACTATATTTCTCTGTATGCTTAAGTCCATTGTCTCGTTTATATCTTACATGTTTCTTTCACGGTATTTTGTTGGGAGCCAAACAGATCTGAGCTATGACCAGAAGTCACAGCGACCAGACTACATTAGCTCTACTGACAGTCTGGAAAAATTAGAGCACCCATCACCCTAATGATTGGGGAAAAATGATGTCCAAAGTCACAAAAGAAGGGCATGAATTTAGTGATTGGATACAAAGCCAGCAAGCCTACAGCTGTATCTACCACTGTATCACTTTTGAATGCTTCAGGTGAATGCACAGAAGTTTCAGTTAACCAGGCAAGCGCTTGTTTTTATATTTCATTTCATTCGTGGCGCCTAGTCATGAGTTATTTTTCTTACTTTAAAATCTACTGGATTGCTATGAAAGAAAACTCAGATACGTGGAACCACAATATCAGAACCAAAATTTTATGCTTTGTTCTTTGAAGGGCCTCGTCCAGGAACAGGTGCTTTGAATTAGGCTGCCCAAGGCCAGCAGGGCCTGGTTTTATTATACTTTGGTAAATAACAGTCACTGTTGTCATCGGAGTTTTTTACACTTTCAGAAAATGTCACTAGCCACATGTCAGCAGGGTTCTTTGTCTAATTTCTACAGCTAAGGTGGCAAGAAGGTTATTAGAAGTAATAGCAAATTTAAAGTTTTATTAGCAGTAAACTGCAAAAGCTAATGGTGATGCCAACACTAGATAAAATCATTGTCACAGTTAATTCTGAACTCCTTATTTCAAGCTTAATAATAGGAAACTCAATGGAAAGGATATTACACGCCCCATATCACTCATGAGTGCCGCAGGCCTGAGTAACTTGTTATTTTTCTCATGAGTGAAATAAAATGCAGATTATACTGCCTGCTATCAGGGGCATTGTTTTAATTGAGGGTGTATGCATGGTGATGAGGGGGGCTCCAAGTTGGGCCTCATTTTTGTAAACGTTCTAAGAATGCTCATTTATAATTGCAACTTGGCACATCACCTCTCTATTATTTGTGTGCGTGTGTGTGTGTGTTAAGGTATCTTTTTTTTTTTCAGCTCCAGAGCAATGAGAGCAAGCTCGGGAGAAGTAGAGGATGGTGCTTGGGGTTTCTCACCAACATTTCCACAGAAGTGCTTCTCCAGCCTTCTAGTGCTTTTGTCTCCAGCCCCTCTGTCTACAGAGGCAAACAATGGAATACTGTGTTGCTCTGCTTGCCTCATCCCAATCCTCTATGCCAGAACAAAAGAGCCCTTCCACTCTGACATACATGCCCAGTCAGGAATAAATACAAGATACACTCCTCCCTGATTCACATTTACCCTGAAAATAGGTGTTTCCAAGAATCAGGATCACATGGGATTTTGTGTTCCTTTTCGGAAGTATGTTGCTCTTTCTTCTCAAACAAGTGGAAGCGATTTCTGATGCTGTGCCACAAATCATCCAAATGCGCTGCCCGTGAGCCATGAGTGTGCTTTCCCACTGTAAAGAGAACCCTGCGTCGACTTGACAGGGCTGTCTGTGATTATGCAGGTCTGCCTTTGGGCTGCCGTGTGTGTAGAGATGACTGTTTTTAAGCAGGTCCTATTCCCTTTGATGGAAGTTGAAATTCTAAGACGTCCACAGTCAAGATCATTTGTGCTTTTCTAACTTTCAATATTCCCTTTGAAATATTTTTCTGATGCTCCACTATGGACAGAGCTGGCAATGTTCAATTTCTGAACAATTATCACCCCATGGTGATTTGACTTTGTCTAGAGATGGACAGCTAAAATACTAAAAGCTGCAGCCACCCGGCCTCACAGAGCTTTTACCTAAGTTAAAGATGCAGATAGAAGCCAAGAAAAGCAATCCAATATCTGGTTTGGCATTTAACGTTGCAAAATATACAAAATTTGAGTTCAAAACCTAGTGGTTGTGAATGATTTAATCATTATTAGATGAAATTAGGCCCCAAATTGCAATCTTGATTGGTTCACTAATACTGTTGAAGGAGTGTTGGGTTGAGTTTCATTTTCAACAATTCCCTCACTGCTGTTTCTCTGTATAGTATCTCCCCTTGCAGAGTTTTCTTTTAACTAAAGCACCAAGCTGTGATTTGAGAAATGTTTGTGTTCACAACAAGACCATGACATTGGAATGAGTCCATTAGTATGGGAAAAAATGAAACACTGTATACCTAAATTGTAAACAAGCAGTTCTAAATTTCAGAGATTGTGATTACCAGGAATGCATAGTACAGGGACTTGAGAATTTATAAATATGCCCAGCTTCCAAAGATGTACATAGACACCAATGCACAGCGTGTTCATCTTCACACACCATTCCGTGCTGGACCATGGTATTGTGGCACTGGAAATCTTTATTTTATTTAAAAAGAACAACAACAACATGAGATGTCAGTCTGTTAAACATGTTATTAGGATTTCAACCTATGTTTTGTTTTATATTTCCAAGTTTAAGTGAACCATCACCTCACCAAAGATACTTAGAATTAGGGCATCCCTGTTGGTGCAAGGGTTAAAGTCTCAGTGCTACGAAGCTATCACTAACCACTGCTGCATGAGATTGATCCCCTGCCATGGAGCTAACCAACATGGCTCAACAAACCTCTCCCATCTCACCTGCTGTTCCCCTTACCAGTGTATTTCAGTAGATCCTCCTGTTCTGCTCCCCACTCTATCTCTGGTGAATCATCTCACCTCCCACACCTCTAGCCCACACCCCAGTTCTTGTTTGCATAAAAAAGGATATTTATAATTAAATGTCATATTTAATTATGCATGGATGCCATGATGTCTGACTTGCTTCAATTTGGAATTCCTTGGGACTTAGAGAGATTTTTTTTTTAATGGTCAAGAGAAATTGTCTTATTATGGATCCACTCTATCTAACAGAGATTAGGTTCCAGAAGTTTCTTCCACCATGATGTGGAATGTTTGGGTATATTTGATGATTTTTCATTGTATTCTGATGATAATCACATGTTAACATATGGCAAACATTTTTAATTTAAATTATAATATCAGAGGAATAAATTTTGTCACTATTTTTCCATGCTTAAATATTATACCTTTAAGTGGCGTCATCTAAGCAGAAATTTTTGTCTTTTCAGTTTATGACTATTAAGGGTATATGATTTATTTCAAATTCAAATCCACACATACTCTTCACTATGCCACATGTCTCATCCAGTTCTTGAATGTGTAAAATGTATACTTCATAGTGCATATTAATTTTAATTTTCTTTAAAATTAGAGTTCAAGCAAAAAGAAGCAGAAATGAACAAAACTGATCACTATCTGTCCCAATGGAGTTTATATTCCAGTAGGGATCTACAAAATAACATGCAGTATGTTTGCTCAATGGTTTATACGCTGAAGAAAATTAGAGTGAAAAGAGATTAATCAGGAAGATCCTCCCCCCAAATTGTGGTATGTGAGTAAAAGGTGGAAGCAGTGAAAAAGTAAGCCATGCAATGGTGGCTAGAAGAGAAGATACTACACAAAAATAAAAGCCTGCAGAGAGGAGCCTCCCTGGATTTTTGAAGAACAGTGAGAAAGTAATTTGGCTGATAGGAGAACTAGAATTGATGAGGTCAGCAAGATGGTGATGGTAGGGGGAGGTGTGTGGAGGGTGAGGAAGTTGTTGTGGAATCATTTTATCCTGATTCATAAGGGAAGCCACCCCAGGATTTTAAGCAGAAAAGTGAAATAATCTGCCTGAGGTTTTAAAATGGAGAACCCAAGCTGTCTTGACTATATATTATCGGGAGTAAGAATGAAAGCAGAGACTAGCCAACAGGCGGTTGAAAATCCAGATAACAGGTAATGTAAGTTGGTATTACAAGTGAACCAGAATGAAGATACTGGATTCTGAACATATTTAGAGTTTGGAGTAGATATGATGTGTTAATGAATCGGATAAAAAATATCAGAAAAATAAAGTCAAGGATGATTTCAAGTTTTTAACCTGAGCCAATGGAAGGATGAAACTGCCCTTTATAAATGGAGAAAATGAGAGAAGCAGGGTTGGTGGGGGCAGGCAAGTCAGCAGTTTGGGCATTAGACATCTAGGAGCAGGTGTTGAGAAAACAATATGGAAATTTGTGGGTTGGAAAGCCCCCACTAGAGACAGCTTTAATCTTTAGTCTAGTCTATGAGGTCATGAGCAAAGAGATAGGGAAGTGAAGAAAACCAAAGTCTGAGTTCTTGGGCACTTAAGAGTTTAGGGAAATGAAGAGAATCAAGCATAGCTGAGGAGACTGAAAATAAGTGGTCTCTTTAAAAAGGAAAGAATCAGTCCTCCCAGGTGGCATAAGGGGTTAAGTCTCAGCACTATGAAGCTAGCTGTAGCCACTGAAGCATAAGTTCAATCCCCGGACAGGGAGGTGAACCACATGGCACAGAAGACCTCTCCTGTCTTGTCTGCTGCTCCCCTCAGCAGTGTATTTCAGTAGATTCGCCTTTTCTACTCCCCACTCTGTCTCTGATGAATTCTCTCATTCTTCCCACCTCTGGCCTATACCCCAGTTCTTGTATGCATAAATAAATCTTAAAAAAATAAAAATGAAAGAATCTAAGAGAGTGTATTATCCTAGAAACTCAGTGAAGAAAGTAATTAAAGAAAATGAAGGGAGATGCTTTAAAAAAAATAATTTCCTCATCCCCAAATATTATGGCATTTTAACATATAAATGAATGCAGTCAAATGTGTTTAAATAAAAAACGTGTACTTTGTAATGTAAAATATTTGAACTGTGCAATTTTTGATTAAAACATTCAAAGAAATGATTGCAACAATCTCTTTAAATAGTATATGAGCATTCAAAAGTTTGTCTCAATTCGGTGACATTCCAAAACTCAGTATTCAAATCTTTTCAGTGTTTTTATAGTGTTATGCTTATGTAACGTCGTGTAGAGTACATATATGTATGCTTGTTTTGGGGTCCTTGGACACCCAAAAACTATAAAAACTGCAATTTTAGAATTCCTGTTAGTTATTTTTTGGTTTTGGTTCAGATTCTATTATGCTGATGATCTCTTTAGATTTATTACTCTTGGCATTATTTTTAGGAGTCTAAGCTTTGCAATGTTTAGCCACAAGAAATATTTTGTGATTTTGGCTTTATTTACTACCTATAATTTTATGCCTCAGTTTTGGAGTTTTATCAGTAGCCTCATAACTTGAAGTGCCACCAAATAGGAGACCAATTTTTTCTAAGAGAATGTTTATATTTCATTTGGCTTTGGTTTTAGTGGGGACATAGAAAGGGATGGGAAAATTAAATAGAAGGAAATAATTTGGCAGCTATCCTATTAGTTTAATTCTGGATTAAACCCAACTGTATAATGCAGAGCCCAAACTGAATCTCTGTGTCTCCTATTTTGGCTGGGCTCCTGAGTTCTCCCATTACAGAAGCCTTCTGCTGAGCTACCTCCTAGCTCCCCTAAGGAGCATGTCATCTTGTTTCCCCGGCAAGCTATGTCTTTTTCCACCTTGAGTCTCAAACATTTTCCAATCATTGGTAGTAGACTTTAAGTAGCAAGATATAAATATTAGTGAGGGCTATAGCTCAACAGAGATTTACAAATGTGCCAGTCAGATTCCCCAGATTCTTCCCTCTCACAACTACTTTTCAATGCTACTACCCTAAGACTGTGGATTTCATAAAAGCTCAAATTTTGTATGTTATTCTATCCCTAATTCCTGGCACCATCCCAGACATACTCAGATATTTCCTGAAAGAAAGGAGGCCCAATCTAGCTTGATAAGAATTATCAGTAAAAATTTTGCTGAGAAGGGTGAGTAGTGACTATATTCCAAATCACAAACATAGCCATTTTTATAAATCTAGAAAATTAAACATTACCTGGAAAATAAATAAACAAATGGCATTCTTACAGTATACAGATAGTATGAATCACAGTACATGGGAGAGTGAAGTCGCTAGACATAAAGTGAACAGATGGTTGAGTGGTCAAAATTATGGAACAAGAAGTAATGTCATAAGAGATTACAATGTGAGTTGCTGGAAGGCATGGCAAATCACTCACATGTGTTGATGAGAACCCATTTATTCACCGTCACCTTGCTTTTTCTGACAACGGTGACTCACATCTTCACAGTCTGAATGAGAAGAATAGCAAAAACAAGGTTCAGCAAAGGACCTTCCTGCTACAGTAATACATGACAGGGCCAATGCCCCACAAGTTTTATAGACTCTTAAAGAAAGCACATCATTAAGGTTATGTCCCTCTAAGTCATCATGATATATGTTTTCCTTTAAGTATAATGCTTAAGTCTGATGGGTGCCTGAAGGGATGAAAAAGGACAGAGAGCATGGTTTAAGTGTCCCATCTCATGAGGACTCTCAGCTCCCCAGACTTGTCCATTTTTTGCATATGTGGTCAGAGGCCATAGAAGTTGGTGTCTCAACAGGTACTGTGCTTGATGAGGAGAGATTTGAGAAATGAAATGTAGAGTAAACAGGGTGGGTGGGTGGATAGATGGATGGATGGACAGATGAATAGATAGATAGAAAACATCCTAATTCCTTTTAGCCCCTACTCTTAAGTAGTTTTCAAGACCATAGAGTTCAGCATTATTAGTTCCACTAACAAATAAAAGATCAGAAATGCTAAAAATTCTGAGCATCAATTTCACCCAACCCAATTGCCTCAAAAAACTTTCTTCCTATTACCCTATTTCTTATTCATTCCATTCTAGCTACTGGTCACCCTCATGTTCCTCAAATATGTCAGGCACATTTCCAGTGTCTTTGCATTTACAATTCTGTCTGCTTTCAATGACTCTCATCTGAATATCTACAAGATTTATTCTTTTTTCCTTCATTCTCTGCTCAAATGTCACCATTTCTTCTTTTCTTCTTGATGCTCCTATACCCCATTCTCTGCTTTATTTTTCTGTAAAACTCTCCTCACCATCATTTCCATAGTACTCCCTAAGCCCCCAAATGAGTCTGAGATAGGAGCTTGCTTGTTGGTAGTTTATTTGGAGAAGTAATGCCAAGAAACAGATATGGAGAATGAAAGTATGAAATGAGAAAAGAAGGAGAGCTAATCTAGATGCGTTTTATCATGTGGTGACTGGTGTGAATAATTAATATCCAATTTCATTAGAGACCCTCTGAAGAACTTTGTGGGACACTTCAGAACTGCCTACTTGAGTCATAGGGTCTTATTCTTAGTTGTTCATGGTTTATCTGTTAGAATGTGGTTGGCAGTGGCTGAGAATGGTTGAGAAGGTTCCTACTGCTATTCTGCACAACACATACCTGAGACAAAGCCTGGACGATGTTCTTGCTGCTTACGACTGCAACCAACTAGCTATTGTGTCCATAGATGGAATCAAAAGGTTGGATAAAGATAATGTGAGATCAAACCTAAGAGTTTTCTGATAAAGTTCACTTTTTACATTACTCAGGCTTTTTGCAGAAACTGCTAGGCAGTGGCCAGAAGCAATTCATACAGTAGACTTAATGTAGAAAAGTTAGTAGGACAAAGTTAGAAGTCATGATTAGCCATCTTTGTTTTTCTTCCTTCCACCCATCTGCACTCATTGTTTCCACCATTCTCTCTGTTCCCATTTGGCCTCAACATACGTGTCTGATAGGATGACCCAGACCTCCATTCTCAAGTGATCAGAGTCTTTAATTATGATATCCTGGCTAGGTCATTGTCTTCACAATGGTTTGCTTTCCATCATCACCAGGATAGCTGCAGCCACATCCTTGCATTACAAACACGCTCTTCTGTGAACCATCATGTAGCAGCAACTGTAGTTGTTCAACTACCCCCAGCAACATGATCATTTTCTTTTCTGCCTCTGGGGTCACTTGCATGAGAAGTTCAATATAAGTAGTAGTCACCATTATTTTTGAAACACTAACTATGCTCCCTAGTGAGGTGTCTTTAGGTCCCAATGCTTGCAGTAGAAGCACGGACATGTGTGTATATGTGATTTTTGATAGACAAAAATACACAGTCACCTCCTCAAATGTTTTTTTAAAAGTAAGCATATATAAATTATAAATCAATATTAAACTTAAATTCACACTCATCTTTATGAAACAAAAATAGAAACTAGAACTAATCCAGCAGAGCCTAAATTGTTGGCACAGGAAGCATAAAGTCCACAAGTGAGTCATTCCAGGTAATAACAAGGGGGATAATCCTCTAATCTTCTACTTATTAATACACAGATCCACAGGTTCTGTGTAGGTGAGGATCACAGCACCATCCATTGACCTTTAATTGGAGATTTTACATATATATATAATATGTATGTATGTATGTATGTATACATCTCCAGTAGGAGAATATTCCAGCTCTACACATTTGGATGATGTAGTTCCTGAATTTAAGTACTAGGTAAATCTACAATATACCCTTTCATTATTCTCTGTGTTAGTCACTGTGTAGAGAAGGAAGTATTCCTTCTCAAAATTCTACTTCCAGAAGACAGATTAGTACATGACATATCTTAGGCATGTAATCCATATCTCTGAATACGTGAAGGAATGTCAAATCAATCAATCAATTGATCAGTCTCTAGATTATCTGGGAACTTTCAAAATCATATATCAAGAAGAATGAAATTCAGTATAAGCTAACACCTCATTTGAGTAAAATGTGGGGAATTATATTGTGTGTGTGTGTGTATAAATATAAATATATATATATAATTAGTACATAAAATGTAAAATATAACATGGGAAAATTGAAATATTCACACTTTCATAATATATGTGGACTTAATCTACTAGTTTAAACACCGTATTTATTTACTTTAGTATACAACAAATCATAAGCTTGACAATATAGAAGCACAAATTCACTTATTTTTCTTTGTTCTAAATACTAATGAATTTCATGAATGAAAAACCTCATTAAGAAACATTATGTTCAAGAATAAATTGTCAAAGCTCTACTCTACCAGATTAAATGTATGATAAAATATTTAAAATGACATTTATTGCATCAATTTTTTAAATAAAGTCAGAGAAAGCTGTTAATATAACTTAATAGCCCCAAACCTTATTCTCTTTACTTTTCTAGCATATTTCTCTAACAATATGTTTTGCCTACTACTGCTAAAATATTGGAAAATAATACCTTTAGGACTAAAATAAAGTTTGGAAGAATTAAAGGGAAAGCTGTAAATGTGTAATGTTTTAAACAAATTTCAGTTTAGCACATGATATATCATGTTGAGTTTTCTGCCAGAGGGATTTCAAGTACTTGGAAAAATAAAGTCAGTATAATTCTGTTTTTCAGGGGAGTCACTTTATTATTAATCATGGGATAGTTATTGAGCTCTGAGTTTTCTAAGTGCCGGAAAAAAAATCAGAAAAGTTCCATATTTTGCCCAATTACAATTATAAATTGGTGGTGAGGAGCAAAGGACTTTATTGACCTTGCCTAATGTTAATGCTTCATTTTAATTAATATGTGGACAAAAATTTGCCTCTGTGCATACTTTACCAGCATCCAAATTGCACAAGTTTCTTTTTTTTTTATGAAAAATAATCTTAGTTGCTTAAAAGAGAACGAGTTTAGGGTTTATAAATAAACATAAAAATGACCAATATTAAAATAGGCCTATCACAAATGTGAGGAATTCCTAGGACTTATTCAAATTCTTTTTTGCTTTCTTGAAGACCAAAACACAATTCTATTTAAATAAATAATATGAGAAATTCTGCTAAATAGGTAATATGAAACACTTCCCTTCTTCCTGCCAGTATAAGCTAGCACCTCATGTGAGCTCTCTGACATAAAGTTCCAGTTAATGAAGTTATATCCTTTTGAAATTATAACTTCAGTTTGACTGGTGCCTATGAGTTTGTTAATATTATTGAAAAGACAGTAATAATTTGAAACAGAAATAACAATAATTGAGCAGTAATTTAAGGCACTAAAACTCCTTTCTCAGACTAGGAAAAGTATAAACCTTAGTGCTTTATAATTAACTCAGCCCCATAGTCATCTCATGAAAATAAGATCAATCTTTTTTGCATCTTGCATTATTAAATGCACCTATTCAAAAACAGCTGAGCTTTTAACCTAGGCTAATGCTAAGCAATCAGCCAATGAAAATAAGAAATGAGGAATAATGGAGAAATTCCGAGGCCCAGTACACACATTAAATTATATCTTTACATGATCATAGTAACTTTGCTCAGGAGAATCCCAAAGTATGCTTTTGACTCAAATAACTACATAATTGTTAAATTCTTAAAAGAGATGAAGGATAACTCTATTTCTTATGCCACTTTTCAGTGTAAATAAGCATGCATTTATAACTTCTCTTATTAAGAAGTGCTAGTGTTTTTAAAAGTTCACGTTGATTCCAGAATGATCAATATGAAAAAGTGAATGATGTACCTTCACATAGCAGTTGTCTTCCACTAGCACAGGCTCTGAAGAATATTTTTGTTACTGCCAAAAGAGGCAAAGTTTATGGAATCAGACCTGGCAAATAAGACTGAATTCTGGAAGACCCTGCATCCTTTTTCCATCCGACATTGGAATCTTCAGAGTCTTTACATTTTCAAGTGACAGAGACATGGAAAATCCTTCTAAGGTTTACTATAGCTCTTCTCTTTAAGAATTCTTATATTACAGCTATACCTCAAATTAGAGATTTTAAGTTTCCCTACCTGGTCAATTATAAGACCCTTGGCCTCAGCAGAGACACACGCACTCAACTTTGCTAAGGTCTGAGTCAACAGCTTGTTAGGCTTTGAAGAACCTTGGCCTTTTTGCGGCTGGGGCTTTTTCTCCTTGTGTTTCAAGACCACTGCTGGTTTTCATTCATCTCCATTCAGCGGGTTTCAGGTGACATTTTGGGGCTGGAAACATAATGTGTCAGAAGATAGCTGTAGCTTCCTACTGTGTTAGTTATTGTTTGCTTTGTCAGGAGGTGAGTGAGCACAAACATTTTCCAATTGCTCTGATTTTCAGACAGGTTTAGATCTACTGAGCCATCACTGATGCACACGCCTATACCATTTAGAAACACTTGATACAGATTTCAGAGGCGATTTCTAAGTTCAGTCCTATACAAATAAAGGGGCTCCCATTTATCTTTTTCCCAGACGAGGAATAGATTTCACATCCTCTCCTGGGTTTACTCCTACTCAGTATAAAAGAAATAGATGTGGTGCTTCTAAAAAAACCTTCTCATTTGGGTTCAAAATAGCAGCTCACCTTTCTTGTAAAGGCAAAACATTATCTTGATCAACAAAACTTGTCTCTGGGGATTCAGTCCCATGGTCCTTCTCAGGTAAAATTCTCATCAGAATCAGAATCAAGTCCTTAGTGAAAATTTAAATTACAGTACCACATTCACTTTCCTAATTTGCACCAAGGCTTTTGCCAAAGGCATTGAATGATTTATGATAAATTTGAACACTTCAGTCCCCTCTTCCCAGGGGGTCCTCAATTATTTCTTTGATGAACTCTCTTCTTGATTCCTTGTTTTACTGAAGTTATGAAGGATTTAGGGTTTTTCTACTTTTCCTCAAACTTCTTAATTCTAGAATGTCTGTGAGTAATATCATTGAGTGGGTCTTTTAAAATGTACCTTTAATAACATTATAGTTAAATATTATCTAACTGCAACTGAATTTGTATAATATAGAAATCTAAATTTCCCATATCATTTTAGTTATCAAAACCATATTAGTAATTGCATAATTTCATATACTTCATTCTGAAGAGCCAGCTCAGTTAGAAAATAAATTCTGATAGTATCTCTTATCTGTGTCTATGTGACACTCTTGTTACTTAGCTTGACAACACATACCGTTAGACATAATAAGAATTGGATGGATGAGTACAGATACAGAATTTTATTTTATTTTTTTTAAAGATTTTTTAATTTATGTATACAAGAGCAGGGGCACAGGCCCGAGGTGAGGGAGGTGAAAGGATTCATCAGAGGCAGAGCAAGGAGCAGAACAGGCAGATCGACCGAAATACACTGCTGAGGGGAGCAGCATGTGGATTCCCTCCCTGACCTGACCGGGAATCAAACTTGCCTTGCTGTGCTGTGGTTGCTTCACAGTGCCCACTCAACCCAGTGCCCACCAGGGAGGCCCTAGATACAGAATTTTAAAAGTTTGATTTGTTTCTTCATATGGAGAAATTGGGTCTCAAGAAAATCAAGGAACCTATCTAAATCACACATTTTATTCAGAACTGCGTGGGTCCTACTTCTTACTAAAGACTTCGGTGGCTAAGAAATGTGGCTTTAAATGTTACACATGCTACTTAGTAGCTATGCTTTGTATATTTCAAAGTAATATATTACCTAGCTGTGTCAGGAAGAAGTCACTGAGCTTCAAATTCTTAGTGAAAAATGAAAATAACTATGTTCCAAGCTGACTCTCATTTAAAATGTATGTATGTAACAATTTTTACAAATTGGTATTAAATAAAATGGTAAGGATTATAATTTTCAGTATTATTTTTCCCAGCTAACTCCTAAGGTATCTTTCTGCCCTTGTCTCTCTTGTTTATTCTTCACACAACTTTTAGGGTAATCCTATAAAGCACAGGTCATAGTATGGTTGCTTTACTTTGAAGCCTTCAATGACTTCCTATTAGTCAACAAATGAAGTTAAAATGTCCCCCGTGATATGCAAGGTTTTGCCTGTCAGGGCACAAATCACCTTTGCAAATATCATTTCAACTTTCTTCCTACATTTTCTACTTTCAAGTCTAGTTAAATCATTTTCTGTCCCACAGACATTTTCGCAAACTGTCCTAACCAGAAAGCCACCTCATCCATGGTGCTGTATTTATGCCCTACTCAGGCACCATTTCCCACAATGGCAGGGAAAAGGAAGGGACCAGCATCGAGTGATTTTCTACCCTAAACAGACATCTGTTCAGGGCATTTTAAATATGTCATTTCATTAACACTTTTCTTATGGCTGGATCATGCTCTATTTGGCCATATTCATTTTTATTCTCGTTTCGTTGGTCTCAGATTATTATTCATTAAAAGCAGGAATTATGGATTATGGCTTAATCTCTTGCATCATACCTTTGTAAGTATAAAATACTGGAGGGGAAAAAATCTAATTGAATGTCTTAAAATATGCCAGGCAAAAATATAAGCCAAAATAAGGAGTTCTGGGTCATCAGAAAATAGCTTTGAAAAGCATGATTGCTTATTTGAGATAAATAAGCCTTCCTTGACCCCCCTGATGGTGCATGGGGTTGAGCTCTCCACACTGTGGGGCTTCCATAGCCACTGCAGCATGAGTTTGATCCCCAGCCAGGGAGAGGACTCACATGGCGCAGCAGATCTCTTCTGCCTCGCCCAGCAGTGTATTTCAGTCCATCTGCCTGTTCTGTTCTGCTCCCCACTCTGTCTCTGGTGAATCCTTTTACCTCTGAATCTCTGTGCCTCTGGCCTATACCCCAGCTCTTATATGCATAAATAAATAAATAAAATCTTTTTAAAAAAGAAATGAAAAGCCTCCATCCCTTCCTTCATCTTAGTCATCAGATTTATGCAATTTTTTTCTTTTTTAGCAAAAGGAGTTGGAGTACAAAATGACACGTGGCTGTTGCAATAAAAGAGGGCCTCAGTCTTTCCTCTGCTTCTCCTAATCAACAACACTTTTACATGAAAGAAAATGAAAAAAATTAGAACCCAGAAGAAAAATACTAAAAATAGACGGACTTGTTTCCATCCTCATGTGATCATTTTAAAATAAAATAAATATTTCCTAAGTGCATTTGTTTGGATGTAATGTTTCCTCTCATATATTTCAGAAAATGGGAGGCATGGTAAATTGAAAAGATGGCTTTACTGGAGAGGTCTGACTGGAACAGACCAGAACTTGTAGCAACTCTGGTTGCTACTTAAAACATACACATCCATTTATATACTATTAGTCATATCATGTAAGGAGAACATAAGTGTTAGTGTACAAGTGCATGTAACTTATTTTAAAAGTGAGTTTCATGAGTATCTAAAAAGTCTTATATTTTAGGAAACAATTTCTTACACTGCACTTATAACCACTAACATTATAGAACTGTTACTCTAGATCTTCAAGTGCTTTAGGTAGAGTAGACTATAGTCTCAAGGGTAAAGGACATCATTGTTTTACTCAACAGTATAAGCATATCTTCAAGTTTGATAATTTATAAATAGAGATTCTCGAAGCTTTTTTAATAAAACAAACTTGATTTCAAAATGACAACAGCCCATTTAAATCTTAACTTTCAATGCAGACTTATAAACTAACAGTTCATAAGTTAACAGTAACTGTTAACAGTTTTTTGTTTTTTTGTTTTTTTTTACTGTTAACAGTAAAAACAACTGAGCTAATATTAAGACAGAACAAACAGTTCAAAAGCTGAATCAGAGACAGTGAACAGTGAAAAAGCAAAATGGAAAAGAAGAGAAAAGAATTAAAAGGTAAAAGGGAAACAATTTAGAAGGGACTCAGTGCAAACAAATGAATTTGATCTTTTCAAAGATTTGAAGTCCTACCCCTTTGTGAAGATTCCCCATCTTTCATTGTTTCCTCCAATGGAGCATTACAGGGAAATGGTGAGTTTAGTTTCCTTTCTAATAGCCCATTCTCTCTCTCTCTCTCTCTCTCTCTGTCTCTCTCTCTGTCGTCTCTCTATATCCAAGGAGAAGCTGGGAATCAACTCCTTCAGCTTGTTAGGGTAATACTTAGAAAATCGCTATAGGACTTTGGTTCATAGCCTACACATCAGCTACTGGGAGATCTGGAAAAATATGTTTTATGCCACTGAAATTTGGGGCGTAAAAGAGAAATATTTTATTATTAGGATATGAAGTCCACATTTCTTATCATTCTTCAGTAGAAACAAAAGATCCCTTTTTTCTGAACCCAAATTTGACAATTCAATTACAAAAGTCATTAGACCTCATTTCAAGATGATTTAGAGGGAGTTCCTGTTTTCATAAAAAGCCTTCTCTATGTTCATCCAACATATATCTGGCCTCTTGTGCTCAGTTTTCAAGATTTCTAATTAATCTCCAGAGAGGATTATGTAGTTCACTGAACTGAGTCACTACACTACAACTGGGAAAAAGGCGGCCCTCCCATTTTATCAGAAAAATAAACACTTAGTATCATTTTCTCTGCCACACATGTTATCTCTTTGTCCTGTCACAAGATTTTGTATAGGTTTTTATTTCAAAGGATTACCTTGTGATTACTGTCAATACAAGCCAAAAAGAAGTCTCCATACACAATACAGCAGGTGGTTTCACCTTCTAAAAAAAAAATTTTCATTCTAGACAATATAATATCATAAGACACCATTGAAATGATCTCCCTTAATTTAAAAATGTGGTGATTTTTCAACACTTTCTCTTTGGACTAAAATTAGAGGAAAATAAAATTTTTATTGGTGACAAAAGCATAATTTACCAACCTGACACTTTGCTCAAAATTTTAATCTTATAAATTGTTTCAGGAGCTCTAGTAGTTTCCGCTGTCCCTTATACTATTTGAGGTACTATGTTGGGTCACAACTCATAGTCTGGAAAAAAAAAAAATGGTGCTGAGAACATAAAGATCATTCCTTTACTTATAGAAAGGAAAACACTTCAGTTATTATTCAAATGAAGCAAATGCTTCCTAACCATGGAATTAAGTATTCTGAAGGGTTCATTCCAGAGCTTTCTGGATTGAATTACATTTTCCTCAGAACTATACTTCATGTCACCCACATGTTTTAAGAACTGGTGCTTCTGCTCAGCTGTGCATTTTTTTCCAGACATACCGGATGTCTATGCAATAAGCATTCTGATAGTTCAAAGAGACACAGCACATTCTGTGCTTTCTCTTCTACTATCCCATGTAAACACCATTAATAACCAGATGGGCCCAAGCCAAAAGCCCTGATGGCTTGACTTTAATCTGTTAATTGTTCTCACTCACATTTTGTCTCTATTGTGCTTGGTAGAACTATGTGGGGTCAAAATCTAGTCTCCTAGTCTCGCGCATGCTTCTACAGGACTACACACACTGACCAGAGGCCAGAAGGGGCATGGATGCTATCCTTCTCTTACTCCTGACTGCCACAAGCCCCACCCGTCTCAGAGCATATCTTTTTTTCAGAAATTAATGGAACACATACTCAGAATCTTCCATTTATCAGTCTTTGGATTTGATACCATACAAAGGCCAGTGTAAGAAGACATATGAAAACCCGTGCTTTCAAGAACTAGTATTCTGTGGGGGGATAAAATGAAGAGGTAAATGTATCAACAAATAAATAAGATAATCTTGGATAGAAACTTCAGGATAATATAGTAGAGATATTTGAGGGTAGACAATGAAATGCCTAGATGGGGAGTTCACTGAAGGCCTTTCTGAGAGGTGACTTTTAAGCTCAAATCTAATGAAAAAGACATATCTTGCAACCTAAGCACCAGATGAAAAGTGTTCAAAACAGAGGAATAGCAAGAGCAAAGCCCCTAAGAGTATTAGCAACCAAGAGATGCCTATTAAGATGGAAGCATAAAAACACTCATAATCTGGAAAAGATTGCAAAGCACAAATAATTCTAAGACTGTGAAGTTTCCTTATGATCCCTCTATATTTGTTTAAAGTATATTGATAAGTTCTTTGGAATGATTTTCCAACAAATAGGACTTCTGAGTTACAAACTTCATTTTTGCATCTTTTGTGAAAGGCGATTTCACTTCTCTTTTATCATTCTTCAGAGATAGTACTAATACCCTTCTATAGGATTTTTATGAAGATTATTATGCAAGGCAGATCCTATTTGTTTTCATCTCAAGATATAATCTCTCCCTCCTTCTATCAGAATGCTAATTTTATTTGTGGTTTCAGGGTGTTCTCTTTTAAAAAAATGCATGCATACATATATGGACCTCTGCTTCCCAGTCTCCCTTGCAGCTAGGACACTGGCAAGTATGCTATATATAGCACAATGCTGACTAATGAGAAAGTTGAAGAAGGTAAATGTTTAAAAGGAAGATCTATAAACTACCTCAATAGGGAGCAGTTCCTACTTGTACATTATAATTCCCTTTATTCTCCCTCTGGACTTACCTGGAAAGGAAATGTGATACTGGAAGTAAAACAGCTATCATATGACTCTGAGATGGGTATGAGAAGAAATCTACATATTTAAGTGGAAAGCCTAATTAAAGTGAATCACTAATGCCATCATGGAGCCACTATAGAAATCTTAGACTAAAGCTAGATTTCTTGTTGAAGAAAATAAGCCCCATGTTCTTAAGTCATTGTCACCTTTTCTGTAGGACTACAGAACTGTTGGTAGTCAAATGCATAATTACTATATATAAAAGGCCACCAAACAGATATGTTATCAATAAGTTCATCATATATATTTTTTAATTTGCCATAATGAAGTATTGCAATATTTACAATAGACAGGTACAAGGTAGAAAATTCTCACTTCAGATATTTCAAAGTCAAGCTCTAAAGGAATTTGA
Source organism: Galemys pyrenaicus (assembly GCA_019455555.1). Lineage (NCBI taxonomy): Eukaryota > Metazoa > Chordata > Mammalia > Eulipotyphla > Talpidae > Galemys > Galemys pyrenaicus. The sequence continues at coordinate 302,731 of JAGFMF010012074.1, read as the reverse complement.
AGCATTACTGCATATAAAATGTTTTTCATTTATTTGTAATATATCCAATGGCTATTTAGTTTCATAATTATTTTATTGTCTTGTCCTACCAAAATAAGTGGAGTTCTAAGAACGCACAATTACAGCCTCCCTGGTGGCATAAGGGTTAAGTCTCAGTGCTATCACTGCGGTGGCCTGAGTTCCATCCCCCATAAGGGAGATAACCCACCTAGTGCAACAGACCTCTCTTAATTCACCCACTACTCCCCTTAACAGTGTAATACAGTAGATTTGCCTGTCTGCTTCCCACTCTGTCTCTGATAAATCCTTTCACCACCCTCTGGCCCCAATCCGCACCTCTGGCCTACACCACAGTTCTTCTATGCATAAATATGTAAAAATAAATCTTTAAAAAAATAAGAATGCACAATTAAATGTCATTTGCTGACCCACTATTTTTCCAGCAAGGGAGATCATGAAAAAAAGACTTTTTCTTTTCTCCAGTGACTGCCACACCCAATATTTCTCCTTTATTCCAAATATATAATCAGAAACACCTTTGTAGATAGCTACACATTTGATATATCTCTTATGGATGCAACAAGACCAAGTAGATTCACCTGCCCTGAAGCAATAAGAAGTGAGGGGCTACTTGTGGACTAACCTAAAATCAAAGCAAGTCTGAGAGGGTACTGTCATGGATGCAGATTTTTTCAAAAATTAATGTCTGCAACTCAAAAGCTCATGCCTACAGTTTCCATATCCTGATAGAAACTCTCCTAGGAGTTAGTGATAAACTAGGTAGCACTATCAAAAAACAGCAGTCACTATTTATCACTGTCCTATTATTTCACTAAACTTACAATATTGAAATAACTTTTTTCTTTTAATAAAGCATACATATGCCTAGGGCTGTGCCATTCAGTATACATACATCATCTTTACTCTTTATATTGCTTAATAATATGATCAAAATTTTTGAAAATATATATAAAATATTTTGAGATCATGACATAAGGATAAATTCAAATGCATTTTGAAATGTTCCCTATATTGCCTGTGCTTAATAACTATATAATCAAATCACTCTTATAAACTGCCTACACCAATTCTTGATGAATGGAAGTAGACACTTTGCCATTTGTTTTTTCAGACAGTCTAGCCATGACTGGCAATTTTGCACATTGTTTTCTGAAGAACTTCAGTCTTCATCATGGTGAACTATGTCAAATACACTCAATATGATCAGATATAATTGGGATACATTTCATCAAATACCCTATATTTGCAATAGTGCTCCAAGTTTGTGCCTTCAAATACAAAATCTGAAAAAAAATTCATTTTACATAATCCCATATATTTATGCATTATAAATATATATAGAATATAATTACATATACTTCAAGGATACTCTTAAAAGAAGAGAAATTTTGACTAGTCATCAATAAAAGCTAAAGTCCAATCCGCCTTACAATTTTATGTGTCTGATGTTTAGAAGAATTTTCCAAAGACTATTTATTTATATCCATGTATTTCAAACTTTGTTTCTCCACCACTACCAAGATAATTTTATTGATGAGCTCCCTGTAGTTCACATTAATATCACAATATTATCTCTACCCCAGCACCTTTACATTAGGATGCCAGGTTACATCAGCATAGTGGACAATAGGAATATTTTTGTTAGGCAGTCAATCCCAGATTAACTATAAATTAATTATACTTGGATGTGACTAAAATAAATTTAAACTGTGTCTCCAACTCAACTTTCCCTTAGCAAATTGCAGAAAAAAAAAAAGAAAAAGAAGAGAAGGGGAAGAAGGAGAAACAAGGAGAGAAACAGGAAAGAAAGGATGGAAAAGGAAGGAGATAGGAAAGGGAAAGGCAGAGGGAAGGAGGAGGGGTGGGAGAAAAGAAGGAAGGGAAAGGAGGGAAGGAGAGAGGGAGAGAGGGAGAGAGGGAGGGAGGAAGGGAGGGAAGGAGAGAGGGAGGGAGGGAAGGAGGGAGGGAGGAAGGAAGGAAGGAA
>JAGFMF010012074.1:269986-300676 GCA_019455555.1 Galemys pyrenaicus | reverse complement strand
AAGGAAGGAAGGAAGGAAGGAAGGAAGGAAGGAAGGAAGGAAGGAAGGAAGGAAGGAAGGAAGGAAGGAAGGAAGGAAGGAAGGAAGGAAGGAAGAAATTTGTTGCTGCTCCAGACCTATTGACCATGAAGAAAAATATAACAGAGGGGAGAAAGGAGTGAATAGAGACAGTAGTTTTACACAGTCCTAGTCAAGTTTTTCACTTTTACAGATCTTACAGACCCTGTAGTCACTGGAATATATTGCTAGAGTCCATTCTAGGAACCTTGAAAGAGGCCAGTATAAACAAGAATACCTGCAGTTGGCTTCTTTTTAGTAAAGCTGCTTAAATTCTCTAACTTCCCGTTTGTTGCCATATTTATCTCATCAGGGACAAAAATGTTTCCAGCCCAGCTTCCATATTTGCACACATATTTTAATTCTAGAACATTTGGTGGAGGGGAGGGGAGCAGGAATTATTCTTAATGACTCTGTAACGAATAACAAATGCCAATGACAACATACCTCATTTAATTCACTAAACAACTCTTTGAAGTGAGCACCTAATTATCTCCATTTTAAAGTCATATTTATTAAAGTATAACTTATTTTAGCAAATGAAGCTTTAAAATTAGGTAGCATGAGTTTACTAACTTCGTGTTTCCTTTTCAAAATTATTTGGCTAGTCTTGGTTCTTTGCTTTTCCATATAAAATTTTAAATTGACTTGGAAAAAAAATCTACTAAAAACCGTTCAGATTTTGATTGGCACTGCATTTCATTCTATAGGTGAATTTGGGGAAAATTTGAATTTTAGAAATATTGAGTCTTCTGAACCATAAACATAAAATATATCACCATTTATTTGCATCTTTAATTTCTCTCAGTGGTATTTTGTCATTTTTAGCATATAAATATTGCATACATATTGTGGATGCATCCTTAAGTATATGATGTTTTTGAAGTGGGGAGGGCTACCTGTCATTTTTCTGGGAGCTTATGATATTAACATTATTTGAGAAAAATATGAAGAGGCATCATTGAAAAGGTTTCACTCAGCTTTCCTCTCCATATTCCTTATGAGCACTAGCAGGAGTCACACAAAAACACTTTCACTTGTATTTGGAGTTACCAAGGATTTTGTTCAGGTACATGAACTCATATGTGGTCTTTATAAGTATGTTAAATTTTGGTTATTTTCTCCTTGACCTCCTTAAGGAGGGTATCACCTCCTTATTGGCAGTTTCTTCTTTCTTCCATATTCTTCCAAAGGTGAAATAATGACTAGTTTCATCTCTTTGGAGGGGATTCTCAGCCTCTGGAAATCAATCCATATGATTGGAAATTTCATATTTCTAATGGTTTCAAGAAGAGTGAGGTGTTTGCAGATTTTTTTTTCTCATTGTTATAGTAGAATGATATTCTCTTGAATCTGTCTACATCCTAAACAAAAGGAAGCCAAGGATCATTTTATATGTGGAAACTGAGATTTGGAGAGGCCAGACAACTTGCCCTAGGTCAGAGTCTGAGTTCATGGCCCAAACTCTAATTCAAGTTTTTTTCTGATAGAGATTTCTCGGGCTGAACAACATACTAAAAAGCATCCTCTAAGATCTTTTCACCAAAGACCATACTTCAGCTGTCTGCATGATTCCAGTTAGACCCAAATATTTTCCATTTTATGTCAGTGGAGCACTGAAAGCAATGCCATATTTATCTGATGAGTCACAGGGTTCTTGCCCCAATGAGTCAATTTATCTGATTTCTGTGCCCAGAAAATGCCTACTGCCTCAGAGATCTGAGCCATCTTGAAAAGTAAATGCTTGGAACTCTGCCATTATAAAATAGGATTAGATAATTCCACATTGTATACTATCTTTTAGAATTACTTGGGCATGTCCAGTGAAATGTCATGTGACCAGAGCTTCAGGACTGAAGGATTCTGCATGAAATTGGAAAAAGTGATCAGGAGGCAGTTCAGATTGGGTTACTTGTGTGGATATTTCTTAGGGAGAACCGGTATTTTTACCAGAGAAAGGATCAAATTCAAAGACGGAAGCAAAGATAGACACTACAACATAAACAAGAAGTGAGCAAAGGGGAGAGAACCGGGATTTTTAAAGAGGTGGAAAAGTAATTTTGAAGAGAACTGTATCAAACATGTACTTAAGCTCCCCTGTAGTCACCTGCAGAAGCTATTTTGGTAGTTTAGGAACCCATGAGAGAGTGACATGCAGCCAAATGGCCCTCACATCTTGGCCAGACATGTATTTGCATAGTATATTTTACCTCATAAACCACTTACTCATATTATCTTATTTGAAATTCATGACAGGACTATGTAACAGAAAGGAAAGGCAATGCTAGCTGTTTTACAGATGAAAACCCTGAGACAGAATGTTCATTTCTAACAGATTTTCCAACCATACCTGTATTCATAGATCACGATGCAGAGAGTTAGCTATACATTTTCATCATCTGCACACGCATATGTTTGTGTCTATTTTTACTTCCAATGTGTATACAGAGTTTCATACACTATCTGAATGTTACTACGATATTTATAAATGTGATGACTTAGAAAAATCACAAGAAAATCATTAATGAATCATTCCATTTTACAAATTGCAATATGATAAAAAGAAGAAATTTAAACAGGAAGAATCATTTCCAAGGTGCAGGCAACAAATTTTCATATGGTGTTGGGAAAAGCAAATGTGTTATAGCTTTTAGAAGCATAAATCAAAATCTTCCATCCAAAGCTTGCAACCATTTTGAGGTTTTATCAAGGTTAAAATTATCCGCAAACTCATTACTTGGAAGATGGATTGGATTAGATAAAAGAGGAAAGACCTGCATGTGATAAATAGGAGGCACTGGTGAATATTTGGAGCATTCTTTCCTTAAGCACTTCTGGGAAGCATTTGCCTGCATCATCGTTAAAATGCATTTATGGGTTTATGAGTCTGTCTGCCCCAGTAAATTGTGATTTTCTTAAAGTCCAGAACTTCAAGTTTCACTTTTTGCATTCTAGATGTTTAACAGAGTGCCTAGATATGATAATTATTCGATAATATTTGGTAAATAAGGGAATGATGTCAGTAAAAATAAATACATGTATTTGTATATATGAATATATATACACATCTCCGTAAACATGTACTTAATAGCAACGTTATACAATTCCACACATATGTATTTATATATGCATAAGTATATATTTATATGTGTGCATGTATATACATATATGTATATATAAATATACACCCAAAAATGTCCATGTCTATGGAATATGTTGTTATACCATACATATGATATGGCATTATATAAGTACTATTATGTGAGTATATTTATGTGCTCATATGGTAGTATGTTTTGCGTGTGTGTGCTTAATCATTTTGATCTTTGAATTTTTCTCATCATGTTTTTAATCAAAAATAGCTTTAGTCAAAGTGAGTTATAACAGTGAGAATAACTAATGTTAGTCTTGGACTAAAGGAGTCACAATTAAAAATGTATGTATATTTGATGCATAATGTGTCAAACTAAATATAAGTGACTTTGCAAATGCCTTCTACTTTGTGTGGTCTGAATACTCTTGGCATCATAGTGATTGAAAGTTACTAGAAATTTATGATAAAACTGCATTCCTGAAACCACAGGAACTTGAACCAGGCAATTGGCTAAAATGACTTTCTGATATTATCTGCATAGTGGTCCTTGTCTGTCTGGCTCTCCCTGCTTCCCTGCTGCCTGAGCCCATTCTAGTGATGATCTTCCTGTGCTAACTTATGTGGTCTGCATCTTGACAGAAATTTTCTTCTGATTCACAGAATGGTATGGAACAATCTCAGTAATATATAGTCGATGTATACAGGAAAATTTCTTTCCCATTCATTCACTTTCTTCACTCTCAAACATTCAGCATCTGTAATTGACAGGTAACGCATGAAACACTATGGCCACAGTTCTCTAACAGGTGTTGAGGTTCTCATGGTGACATTATTTTGAATCCCAAGATAAATAGGGTGTTTTCAGAGTTGAGTGTGCATCCCAATGCTGGAAAAATATATGATGATCATAAACCCAAGTGATTTAATTTAGTAATTTTGACCATCAAATATCCAGTTTGAAATAAGCCAGAATACAAATATATAATATTGAATGACAAATAAATAATAAATACACACAAATTGTGAAAGAACTATCTTATCCTCTAAAGAACAAGTTCAAAGGTGAGCGTGCCTCAGGCACATCTATACACAACAGAACCTGTACTCAGCTCAGTATGAACTAGAGTAGGTTTTATTTCACCCATGTTTAGGATAAGAACAGAATTCTAAGGCTGAGGCTTGACATAGGTACACTATAAATGAAGTGCTAATGAAATGGGAATTCTCTCCAGGTTGCATTTGAGTCTCACTGTGCATGAACCTGCCTAGAATATCTAAGAGCTGAGAATCATTTTGGAATAATCCCAACCAGTGGAGTTGAGAAACTTAACTGGGGATTCCTTTTCAGCAGTCATGTGGGTTATTTTGGTGCTTTGTTTTATAATTCTAGTTGGATCCCATCTGAAATTCTAAGCCCATAAAGACTGAATGGCCAATGTAAATAAATCAAACTTCAGAAACTTTAGACTTGCCTGCATGAATATTTCTGTTAATCTTTCTTGTCTATGCTGGTTGAGCTCGTTCTGGCAAGAAGTGCTTTTCTGTTGCAATTCCTTTGCAAATAAAAAACTTTCCTTTTCATCTTGCAGAAGATCATCCTCTCCGAAGACTATCGTGCATTGTACTATATTGAAATTAAATTATTTGAATATGTTTTATGTCTGAATAATGATAAAAGTATGATGTAAACTGCATTATCCTTAATCAAAGGTTACTTTTATTTGTGTATTTTAAGAGCAACTAAAAATTTTATTTGACAGGTTCCAATCATTCTAGTTTGGCATACCTGCACATTTTTATTGTATCTTGGGATCAGACATAAATCAAGTGATTTCCCACAGACAAATAAAAGTGGTGGAGTAATATAGTTCCTGGAATTTAACACGTCACGGTCAGAAGGTCACATATGCTAAGTTGCTTATTTATATGCCTCTTAAAGTTTAAATCCATGGTCAGGAGACATGAAGCAATGTAGCTTACTCTATCAATGAAGAATGTATTATTCTTTTACTCTACGTAGATGAAACTAGCAGTATTGAAAAGCAGACCATACAAGCCTGTCATCAGGAACATGGTGTTTGCCATTTTGTGATGTGTGCTTGTTTAATGCTGCTCTTCTTTATTATACTCCCATTTTTTTTAAAGATTTATTTATATATGCATACAAGAGCTGAGGTACAGGCGCAGAGGTATGGGGGGCTGAGAGGATTCACCAGAGACAGAGTGCGGAGCAGAATAGGCAGACTGACTGAAATCCACTGATGAGGGGAGCAGTGGGCGAGGAAGGAGAGGTCTGCTGCACCATGTGGGTTAGCTCCCTGCCCAGGCATCAAATTCATGCTGCAGTGGCTGTGGATGCTTCATAGTGCGGTGCTTAAACCCCTGTGCCACTAGTGAGACCCTCTATGCCTCAGTTTTAAACAATGAGATATATTGAATTCTGTTTTAATGTGGAAGAGAGTCAGTGTGCACCCTGTGATTGTGCTCACTGACACTTCTCAATCCAGTCCTGCAGTTAGGGTGGGACCAACAAAGCCTGAGTGGCAGTCACCTCTGGGTGAGGCAACTGAGAGCCCATGTGACTATATAGCCCTCACGTAAACTGACCATGACCTTGTAGGTCATGTACTCTACATGATGATTGTAAAATGGGGAGTCATTTGGCCCACATTTAACTATGATATGAGTCACTTTTCCAATTTTCTACAAAAATAACTACAATGAGAAAAAAAGACAGAAAAACAAAGTTTTATGGGTTAATGACTTCATGGATGCAATGTAAATATACTGAGTCCAAGCACTTAGCACTTTTCTCTACATTATCTCCTTTCCACATATATCCACTTAAGCTTGTACAGGTTTCTTCAAATCATAATACTAAGGTTTAGAAAAGTTTTGACCTGCTCAAGGCATATAGATAAAAGGAAACAGAGTCAAGAATTTTAACCTAGACTTTCTAACTCAGCATCTACACTTCTCTCCTCTAAAATGTACCTTAGAACAATGACATGATCACACCCACTAAACCCCAAGCTTTTATTTTATCCCAAAGCACTTACTTTTTCTCTTTAGAGCCTCATTCTCCCCTCCCCCCTCTGTTTACTAAGGTAACATTGGTTTACACCACTACATATGACTCAAAGGCAGAGGATCACACTCCTTAGATAGATGCTACCAATCATACCACACTTCACTTCAAGGCCCACCATAGTCTACTATGCCCCCTCCCCTATTTGTTCCCACCCCACCTGGTCCCAACTCCATCCTGTAGCCACAGTCAGATTCCTAGGGTTTGTTATCACCTTTTAAATGTACCTGTAATTTATAAGTAGAGCACCAGAAAATTAATAAAGGAAATCACGTCAGTACCCTAAGAATGGCAGGTCAAGGGTCAAGGAAGAAAATGTTGTGAAGTAAACAAACCCCTGAAGTTTCCTGCCAGCCTACATGCAGTCACTTATCTCAGCATTGAATCTTAGACACCTGTCCTTTACCTGGTCTCACTGGCAACAAGCAATATGGAAGGAGAGAGAGGAAGGGGTTTTACTCCTCTTCAAGTCAAGGTCAGCTGCATTGCCAGGGCTCCCCTGGAGGTAATCTATGGAGATGAGGTTCTTTATCTTTTTCTGCATAAAGAACAATGTTGAACTTTCTGAGAACTGCCATGATGCACTTATGTATTTGTTTCTGCATGTAGAATCTTGTCTTCATAGACCTTCAGAATATGTTTAGGGGTTTCACAAATCATGGTTTAAATTTCAAAGCATTAAATAAAAATGACCTTACACTACATTTGTAGATGTCACTCTCCAGCCATCCCAATGTAGTTTCCATGGGAACTAACATAGTTCAAAGCGTAAAGAGAAAGAGACCATAAGGCCACATTTTCAGTTGCTGTCTCCTCTTTCTTTGGGAAAACCAAAATGTGTACCATCTTAAATGCTGATGAAATAGACTCTGCATCTTATTCTTAATGTGAATGTAGTTTCCCTCCCTTAAGAACCAAATCTTTCATATTGCATATGTTTATGCTAAATTTTTCCAAAGATTCCATCCAGGTGATTTAAAATTGTATTCAGAACTTCAGAAAGTTCATGTGCTTATTTAGGAGAGTCACCATCACCCATTTTTATTGTTATCAGACTATTTTCAAAATTATTATTATTTTATAGATTTTTCCATTTGTTGATATTCTTCTCTAATCCAGGCATGCAAATGGAGCCATAGATAAAAATTTGCAGTCACTATAAGAACACCTGTCAAGACTGTCTTCTACTGCTCTGTGTGCAGTGCCTTTCAGAGTGATGGAAGACAATGTAATATGGATAGCTACTTGTAATTTCCTGTCAAAAGGGACTACCAAGCAACATTTTTCAAAGGAGTGAGTTGTAGTTATTATTCAAAAACAGCACTCCATTACAAGGCCACTATGATCCAATTCTGACTCACAGTGTTCACCTGGATTGTAAAAGAAATTAAACATTTTAATTTTAGGGTGGCTGGAGAGAGGCAATGATATATTACATCCTCAGTTGTACTTGAAGATAATGATATATAATATATCTGCAGTTCAGAGAATTAAGTAGAAACATATTTATAGAGAAAATTCTTTGGCTACTAGAGCTGAGTGAATAGTTGATCTTGTAATAAAATATACTAGGAACAATTATCCTAAGAGCTTCAACAAGATATTTTTCACATTGAAAGTTATTGTAATCTTACCAAAAAGATAAAGAATAATTTTATAATCATCACCATCCTATCATCGCACCATTGTTTAACACATCTTTATTGATAAACAATTTAGACCAAGCACTTGACTTATGCACAGGAGATACAGCAGTGAACAACACAAATAAAGCCCTAATAAACTAGGTTACTTGCAGTACATCCAAGGAATAATATATTATTAAAAAAAAATGCCTGAACAGCAGGTACGAAAACATAGGTAGGGAATCAGAAGTCATTCTTGGGGGACAGGAACTAGTAGACGTAAAAGCAGCAGCATCTGAAAAAGTAAAAACTGGAACTAGAACCAAGACAATCAGTACTTTGTTTTTAAATGAAATAACTCAAGAAAATGTTCCAGTTGGATCTGTGATGGGATGGAGAATATTATGAAACATAGATAAGGACAGTAAAGAAGCAGAAAAAAATTTACATAAGTCAAAAATGGCCAAAGCTTTTCCAGTTTACTATAATGAAATTTCTATGATAAAAACAATGTGATCTTTTTAGATAACATTGGATATTAGTGGTCCATTGTCTATCTTCCCATGCACTTAATTATACCTACTAATATGTCCAATATAGGAAGTGATAGATACAATTTTATTCAGTTTTCTTGTTGGGTAGAGAAGCAAGGTGACAAACTCTCATAAAGGAGTTTGGATTCATATTATGCTTCCTCTATTGTTATGTTATCTATATAAATTTATTAACTTTTCTGTGTCTCAGAGTCATCATTTGTAAAACATGGGTAATAACTGTACCTATGTGACAGGTTTGTTTTGAAGATGAGAGGTAATGGATGCAACACATATGAGTGGGTGGGTCTTTAACAGGTCATAAGTATTTATTCTCCCCCTTTACATTTACTTCTACATAGAGTAGCACCCTGGGCCTCTCCACTATCACTTACTCTTTGAGAAAGTGGCAGGAGAGAGCACAGCCTGGGGGATATGATCTATTTGACTGGAGAATCTGGAAGTAATTAGTTATATATGAGTCTCCTCTTTTGGAACTAGATATCTGCACACAGGTCCATGTCTGAGCTGTGTGTAGGTCTAGGTAGAAAGGCTCAGTTCTGGGTTGGAGTATTGGGTGTAATTATTGCCAAACATCTGAAAGATATATTCCAACAATTTTGTTTAGAAATAAAGCTTAAATTTTAACTCTTATTTTATATGATAGATAGATCATTGTATCTATCTATGGTTCTCATCTCCCAAACTCCAGAGACAAACACAAATTCTGGTTCAATAGTTGGCTACTAATAAGAATAATAGTAACATTATTTATAAAGATAATATACAACCAATCATTTGTTTAATTTGCATATTTGATACAATTTGATACAAAATGCTTAATTTGTCTCAGCTACTGCTATAAGGGATTTTCAAATTTCTTCCTTCTCATCATAACTCCACAAATGAGGAACACATTATTCTCTTCTAACAGATGAAGACAATGAGGCTAGAAAGGCTAAGTTCAAAACTCAAAATCACATAACTTCTAAATGAAGTAGTTTCTAAAACTGGTTCCCATAGTTACCATGCTGTAAATATCTGAATTAGTTACGTTGATCAATTACTATCAAATTTATGGGACACATGAAGAACATAAAAGAGATAAAAATATCAATAATGTTAATTACCAAGTGGTTTATTCCTCCCAAAAATGGTTTATTCTATATCTTTTATTTATAAATCATAGGTACCAGGTATCTGGAAATGCAGGGTGAATAAGATAATGACACCAGGTGACCTATCCTACAGTAGCAGTATGAAAAACAAAAGGGTTGTGAAAAAAAAAAAACTAGAAGGGGTTCATTCATTTTAAGGAGAGAATGGCATTCAGGGGCTCAAAAGCGAGAAAATATGCAAGGGCTGGAATGTTCTACCAATAACAGCTATAAACCCATGGATTCTGTGATAGAGGATGAAAGACCAGGCTGGAAAGGAACATGAGAAGAACCTAAAATGAGAAGGGCCTAAAGACCTTTTTTTTCTTTTTTTAATCATTTTTGTTTTTTTTTTTTTTTGTAGAAGAACTGGGGTGTAGGCCNCATGAGAAGAACCTAAAATGAGAAGGGCCTAAAGACCTTTTTTTTCTTTTTTTAATCATTTTTGTTTTTTTTTTTTTTTGTAGAAGAACTGGCGTGTAGGCCAGAGGTGCAGGGGGTAAGAGGATTCACCAGAGACAGACTGGGAAGCAGAACAGGCCTTGTGCTTAAAGATCTTATATGAAAGAAATAAGAAATTAGTGAATGATTTTTTTCTTTCAAATTCAAGTGTGAATAACCTGATTTGTGTTCCAAAAATTAAAGAGATGATACAAGGAGGATGGATTAGCAAAAAGAACACTGGTCACAGGAGATCCATTAAGGTATTATAGATTAAATAATGCGCCTCCTCCAAAAAAAAAGTAATGTTAAAATTCTAATCTCCAATATCTATGAAAATGACTTTATTTGAAAATAGGGTCTTTGCTGGTGTAATTATGTTAAGAGGATGTCATCAGGATGGCTCTAATCCAAAATGACTACTGATCTAATGAGAAAAGAAGATGGAGACATAGGGAGAAAAATGCCATGTGACAACATAGGCTGAGACTAGAATTATGCAACTGCAAGTCAAAGAAAACCATGACTTGTTGCCAGCAATAGGAACTAAGCATAAGCAGGGAATAGGTCCACAGTTTGAACCTGTAGAGGAAGGAGGGCCCTGCCAACACCTTGATTTCTTATTTTGGCCTCCAACATTAAGAGAGAATACATTTCTTGCGGTCTTAAGGTACCTAGCTTGCAGTAGCTTTTTGTTACTGGTTTGTTCTTATGGCAGCCCTAGGAAACTGTAAGTATCAGAATATTGGAATCAAAAATATCACAAACACTGAGATTAAGGTAGTAGCAGTAAAAATGGAGAGGAGGAAGTGTGTGGTAGACAGCATGGCAAAGCCTGCCACGGAGTAACCAAGCAGCGAGAAGTAGAAACAGACTGGAGGAGTCACAAGGAATTATTTTAAATAGTAATGGGGTGCCACCTGGAGTTGTGATGAGCCCCTTCACCAGCCCTCCAAATTTGCTTCCATATCTCATTAAAGAGGACTGTTAATAAAGAATTTCTGGGAGCACCAAATCTTCCACCAGCTAATCCAGCCCTGATATCTTGGGAGGTTTGGCCAATCTGAGGGGTGGTTAAGAGAGAGACAGCAGGGCCCCGAACTCTGGACACCATGTCACAGCAAGGGGCCTAGAGATGAAGACTGACTTTCATTTAGCTTTTGCATGTTCACATTTTGCACCAAATTTTAGTAAAATACTGAAGAGATTACTGTAAGAAAGAAACCAGAAACAACTTATTCTAAAAGTTGGGAGGTAATAGAAATAAGAGAAATTGGAAAGTTGCTCAAGTGGAAGGCCAGTATATCAGAGAGGAAAAGGTTCCAAAGAGCAGAATGAGGCTTCAATGAGGAGATACTGTTACTTGTGAGATGGCCTTTTGTTCTTTGTTCTATTACTGGTCAGAGGACAGGGAGAAAATCTGAGCCTGATATGACAGCTCTGCTAAGTGCCCTTGAGAAGGTCCTTTGGGGTAACAATAAAGCCAGATCATTAAAGAAAAAGAAATAGAGAACTGGAGAGGAAAAATAAGAATGGTGGAAAAAAATTGTTTTTTAAGGCAAAAGAATCAGCGAGGAGCAGAAACCTCTAGAAGAAAGCATAGCAGGTAGTTAGGGAGAATGGGCTGGTAGCTTCTTTGAAGCTCTGCTTGGAAGCTCTCTTAAGATAATCTTTGCTTTCACAGGCAGGTAGAGAAATTTTGCTGGATATTGTTCTTCTGAATTATGAATCACTGACTCTTCATGATTTCTGAAGGGAAAAATGATTTCAGTCTTCTCAAAAGAGTTTTCCCAAAGCATCCTTTATACCCATTGTGGGTATATGTCTTTGTGCATCTTTTCTACTATGCTCTGAAATCTTCCATCACTCTCTGCCTTTCTCTAATGATTGAGTAAGGACTGGTCAGCAGTAAGTGTCAGTGGGAGAGGGGTAAACCCAGAACAAGAACAGAAAATTTAAACTATCTGGCTACACACTCCATGACATTAAGGACACTGAAAACATTCTCATGTATGTATTTGAATTATAGAATCTCATAGAATTTGAATATTTTGTTTAAACACTGGCATTATAAAGCTAAATGCAAAGAAAAAGTTCAACTCATTCATTCAACAAACATGAAGCAAATTGTTACCATGACAACTACAGCATAACATCATTGAAAATATTACAGATAACTCATATGCTAATGCTTTGCTTAACTTAGGTCATTTTCCCCTCATAATACTATTAGGTAGATACTTTTCTTGTGTCCACTTTACAAATTGTGAAACAAGATCCTATAGTTCAGATGAGATGGAGCCATGTTTGGAATTCAGACAATGCAACACAAAAGGCCTTGTACTTAACCTCTTTATAATGTCACCCTTGTGTCATGAACTGTATTATACAAGAGGATTCAAGGCTATTGCAATCAGAGATGGCAAAGGTTGATAAAAAATGAGGGCAGTTAAGGCATGTTTCAAGTGAGAGTTGGTACATGATCTTTGCCTTTGAAGAATAGGCAGATATGAGTCAGCAGAGAATGAAGCAAAAGGTTTTCCGATCAACAACAGGAAAGCATATGAACAGAGTCCAACATCAACATAACACAGGAGTTATTGTAAGATATTATGGAGATTACTTGGACTAGAATGAAGATTGTTTGAAAAGTAAAATGAGAAAGACAAAATAAAGTTGGATTAAGGAAGACCTTGACCATGAGTCAGAATATTTTGTAAGTTGGGAAATAGGAAAGCAAAGTATTTAACCTAACCAAAGTTTTGAATGGTATGCATTGACAATGATATGCAAGATTGATTGAACCCAACTAGAGCCCAAAGAAAATATATAAGAAGGAATTATATGAAACATGTTTTCAAGGAAAAGTGATAGGACTCGCTGACTATGACATGTTAAAAAGAAAGTAAATAGTTATAATGTTAAAAATGACCAATATGAGTTGAGTATGCATATACATGTGTGTGGTATATGTGTATTAATTCTCATAATAACCACATGCTTTAGGATTAGATATGGCCTTCAACTGATCCAAGTCAAAAAAGACAACTTTTCAAATAGTGTTACAGGTAGTACTGTGATACCATTGATGAAGAAAGGAAGCATAGAGGATAGAGGTTGATAGGTAGTTTTGATTAAGAGTAACTACTATTCAAATATAATGAATTGGGCCTACCCTGGTGGCACAAGGTGTTAAGGATAGCACTATGAAGATATCCGCAGCCATTGCAGCACAAGTTCGATCCATGGCCAGGGAGGTGACCCACTTGGACAAGCAAACCTCTCCTGTCTTGCCTGTTGCTCCGCTCAGCAGTATATTTCAGTCTATCTGCCTGGTCTGCTCCCCACTCTGTTTCTGGTGACTCATCTCACCCCCCTGCATCTCTGGCCTGTACCCCAGTTCTTCTATGCATAAATAAATAAATCTTTTTTAAAAATCAAATGTAGTGAATTAATTAGCTAATATTAGTAGCTAATTATTGAGTGATTACTATTTACCAAACAATATTCTGTGCACATAACTCAGTTAAGATAGTAATAATTATAATGTTCACTATTAAAATAATTACAGATTTTATAAGTACAGTGTTTACAGTATGCCAGGCACTGAGATAAATTTTTAATGTCTTAACTTATTTAATGCTCACAAAAGCACATGAAGTAGATACTTCCATTTTACCTTCACTTTACAAATAAGGAAACGCTAGTCTAGAAAGTGGAGTAACTTGTTCAATGCCACAGATCTAATGAGGAGCAGAGTTCAGATTAAACCCAGTCTTTGTTCTTAATACCTCTGCAAAATCATGAACTTTGGAGTCAAATCTAGACCTCACCACTTATGACTTGTGAGACCTTGAGTATGGTCCTTCTTATTTCTTAGCCTCAGTCTTTCCATAAGCAAAAATCATGATCATAATAGTATTTTCCATGTAATGATGAGTATGGGAATTAAGCCCCATTACCCTTCTTTGTACTTCAAAAAGTGTATAAGTATAGGAAGTATCCTGCACACGTGTCTATAAATGAATAGATGAAACAAGCATCATCCATACCACATAATTAACATTTCATTGTATTCTACTTTATATTATTCATTTGGGGACATATACACTTTTTTAATTTTATTTATTTTTTGAAGATTTATTTATTTATGCATATAAGCACTGGGGTACAGGCCAGAGTCCAGGGAGGTGAGAGGGTTCACCAGACAGAGCGGGGAGCAGAACAGGCAGACTGACTGAAACACAGCTGAGGGCAGCAGCGGGCAAGGCAGGAGAGGTCTGCCTCACCATGTGCGTCCCCTTCCTGGCCAGCAACAGGGATTGAACTTGTGCTGCAGTGGCTGTGGTTTGCCTCCCAGTGCGTTGCTTAACCTACTGCGCCACCAGGGAGGTCCCGACACTCTTTTTTTTTTTTTTAATCTAACTGTAAGTCTCCTGAGAACAAACCTTGTACTTTTTAATTCTGTATTTACCCTAGTAATAGCCCTCACTATATGGACCAGACATTACATTAAGTTCTTAATACTCATAGTGCCTCTATATGCAAAGTACAAATATTAATTCCAGTTTACAAAACAGGAAACTGTGCCTAAGAGAGATAGAGTGATTTTCCAATAGTAACATAATTAATCCATGTAGGAAGTGAATGTAGCTGTTTGTTTTCAAATTTTTGAGATTATTCAACATGTTCTACTGCCTCCATAAAGCCTTGATTGATGGCCATATGACAATGGGGCCATCACCACTTGACTTTGAAAAGAAGCTTTCTGCATCTGGGGGTCTGATCTGCTGGGCACTCTTGGTTCAGGCAACCTCCTCATTGACAGTTTTTCAATAAGCGCTGCCTCTTAGCAGCTCTGGCACAGCCCACAGAGCCAAGATTCAGAGAAGCCAGAGGTTGTTCTGAGTGTCCAGCCAGGATTGGAGGCAGGAATGCTCATGATTTCCCTCTGTCTTCTCACTATGACTTTAGAATTCCCTGTGTTTAATAACTTTAGCTGATGGTCTGTAAAAATTCAGTGCTCAATAGTCTTCAAATTTCTGATTTCACACCTGCAGTGGAGTGACCTTGTGGCTGATCAGTGAGATCCCCTTTAAAACTCACAGTGGAAAAGACATGGCTCCTGATGTTCTGCAGAATTGTTTTTAATACTTCCTGCAAGCTGTTATTGGTGTCTTTATGTAGGCTGTATTTCTTCATTTGGCATCTATGTTTAGCTATTATATAAAGAAGCAAATGGATTTAATGGCCTGAAGTGGAAAAGCAATATTTTGTGGGCCTCCTCAAAGGAACAAAAGATCAAAAGACCTTAGAAGACACTTCCTGTTTCCTGGTGCTTTGGAGTCAAATTTCTTTTACCTGTCTGTGAGTCATGGGAAAACTCATGACCACCCTGTCTGCTGTGAGATTGTCCTTTGAAAGTCTTTCCTTGCAAATGATTATGACCTAGGACTGGGGAGAAAAGAAGTTTCCTTAAAGGGCCATGCAGCTAATTGTCTGGTTTGACTCATTTTGGACTCACAGGAAATGGGAGATGTAATCAAACTAAACAGATTTTTTTTTGTATCTGAGCATCTACACAATCTAGAAACTGTGGGTTTCTCTAGATTTCAGCATCCCAAGGAGTGTATTAGGCATCATTACTCCATCCTGGAATGTCTGCTTTCTGCTTTCACTGGGCTTGCCTTTCTCCATTCCTGATGCAGCATTCTCACCAGAGAGGGAATGAGTCCTGAGGTAAGCAACTGTGGTTCTGATTCCAGGATTTTTGTTTTATTGAGTATGGGATCTCAAATAAGATATTTGACTACCCAAGTTCTAGACTTTCTCTGAAAATGGAGACAATGATAGTAACCTCCTTATGACTATATTGTGAACAACAGAACTAAGTATTTAAATTCTTTGGACAATGGCCATACACCAAGATCCCAGTAAATTGTTGCTATTAGTTTAGATAGGTATGGTACCTTTCCCCTAAATGATCATATCTGCATCTCTGAAGGCAGACTTAATCCAGGCCCTCAAAAGCAACTCTCAGAATACTCATATGAGAACCATGATAAATCAGGAGAAAGAAAATTTCATCCATAAATTCTTTAGTCTAAGCTTTTTCTATGTCTACAAAAGGTTTGTTATAAGCACTTACATCTGCTTCTCTCATTGTTTTATTTTTACCATCTATTAAATGGGAGTAAACACTCAGTACTTCTGTAATGCATGTATCATCATTAAATAACATTTTGAGTATTATTCTCCCTTCCTCTGTTCTTTTACTTTCACAAGCAACATACTTCTCTAAGCATGGAGCAACGGAACTTCCTTTTGGTTCTTCCTCACAACCTCCTGTGTATACCTCACTTATACAAAAAACCGTGTGAGGTCAGTGTCCCAATAACTCTGACAGTCTGTCACCAGTCCTGACTGCCCTTAACTGTCCTGAGTCATGCTACCTGTGAGTCTCTATCATTGGGGAGCAGGAATCTATGACTATTTTGCCATGATGCTGATTACCAGACCAGATTTGGGTCATGTGTGTGAATCCTTTCAATCATTATAGTTACTTTTGAGTACTTATTTAAATTTAAAAATTTTTCATGTTCACCTCTGTCCTACTTCTAAGCAGATCGTCTCTCATTAAGGAACAGGGCTTAGATATATTCAATAATGTATCTAAAGTTTTTAATGCCAAAATAGTCCAATGCCTTTAAATTCACAGATATTTTAAACTATTATCTGCATTTGGTTTAGACTCCTTAAAAGGTATTAGAACCATGAAAGAGTCTTCTTTGTCTTCACCATGATCCTTTACAGGATCCAACTGGTATTTATGGATGGGAATAAGAGAAGTTAAACACCTTGAGGTCATTTCCACAATGAAAACAATGCCAATGTCTCTTTTATTGGAAAAAAAATCCCTTCTTTCTCTTTCTTATCAGAGAAATTCATCAAGTCTGAATAGTTCATTTAATCAACATCCTTCATTCAAATGCAAATTCAAATTCAAGTCTTGCATGCTGTACTTCTTTTTTTTTTTTTAAAAAGATTTATTTATTTATGCAAACAAGAATTGGGGTACTGGCTAGAGGTGTGAGGGGTGAGAGGATTCACTAGAAGCAGAATGGGGAATGGAACAGGCAAATCCAGGCAAATCACATGAAACACTGCTGAAGGGAGCAGAGAGCAAGACAGGAGAGGTCTGCGGAGCCACGTGGTTTCCCTCCCTGGTCGAAGATAGATCTCGTGCTGCAGTGGCTGCTTTTTGTTTCGTAGTGCATTGCTTAACCCATTGCACCACCAGGGAGGCCCTTAGAACAACTTTTTCATTAATGATCTTGTTTAATTTCCTAAAAGAACTCTTATAAGCTTCTTAGTATCTCTCTTACCGATGGGGAAACTAAAGGTTAGAGAAAGCAAGTGGACAAAAATGTGTGTTCTGATACCAAGTCCAACATAATCTCACCATGTTATACTGCTTCCCTAATATTCATTTTATAGCATTATCAGGGTTACTAAATAAGTTCAAAGTTGGCTCTCTCAATGGAAATAGGGCATATGAAGCAAAATAGATCAAGTACGTGCGCGTGCGCGCGCACACACACACACACACACAAGCTGTATTACCTCAATTACATATAAAAGGGTCTTTGAAAAATATCTAGGTGAATTTATGTCTCTGTTGACCTAATAGCAACTTCAATTGAAAACTATATATTTTTCTCATATCTACTTTAATTAAGAGGTTTAACTTAAATATGAAACATTTTTGCAGCCTTTTCTACTTGACCTCTGGAATACCATTGAGTAATACATTCGCAACATCACCGTAGTGTCCACTTACATGTTTAAAATGTATTCTCATCAGCTACAGTGTCCTCCTGACTCTTTGAAGTCCAGCCAGACTGTGTTCCAGAGGCCCTTTCACCCAACTTTTCAAGCCACTTTACAAACATTTCTTTACTCACCTTTATTTTATAAATTGTGAAAATAGATCAAATAGGAGTTAAGTGGCATATAGAGGTCAATAGCAGATTACTGAACGAACTAGAGAAAAGCATCACCCTGCACTCACCTATAGTTATCATTCAGGTAATTTGACATTTCCTCAGAAAGTTGAGATAGCCTATGGATGTAAGAGGCAGAGGAGAGATGACTTTTTCATGAGGCATTCTCAATCACATTCACAATGAATTCAGCCAGCTCCTTTCTCCCTGCACCAAATATCTATGTTGTAATCGGGTTCTTTTTTTTTTTTTATTTGTTACATGTGCTGTGGACCTCTGAAGATAAAAATATTTGGAGTTCAGGCTTCAATATAAGTTCCTGGAAGCAGCTGCTTGATACAATAGTTCCATAGGAAAGAAAATAATCAAAATATTTTTCTTCAGAATGCTCAAATGTTTGATAAAGGATTGTTCTTATACCTGTTTCTCCAGTACTGACTGGTAACAAAAAGTATAATGAATCAAATAAAACTTAGCTATCTTTTTTGTTCTTAAAAATCCTATTAGCATTAAATAAATGTCTACTGTTCGGCTACTACAATTCCAGTATTAACACTTAAATTTGCTAAATCAGGGGTCTGAAAATGATGGCCATACCATCAAATGCAACCACTGCTGGTTTATAAAGTTTTTATTGGGATACAGCCTCTTTGCTCATTCATTTGCATAATTGAAAAGGCTGCTTTTATGCTAAAACAGCGAAGTAGAGTATTTGAGACAGAGAGTGTATGGTCAACCACGTCTAAAATACAATCCAACCATTTAGAGAAAAAGTCACCAACAATTATTCTAGATTAAACAACACATCTGTCCTGGCAGTTATGAATTGTAACTTGGATAATCTTACAATACTCAAAGTTTAACTTCCCAGGCCCCAAACAAAACTTTTCACAAGGGCTTCCTTAGGACCACACATTTTAAAGTCAGATCCATCAAGTTATGAATACTCAGCCGAACAGTCACTCTGTAAATGCCAAACCAGTAAAGCAGATGATGACGATTTTGCTAAAATACTACTCCCCTTGTTTCAGGGGAGACAAGTTAGTGGAAACATATTTGAGGACCTCAATTTTCCATACTTTGTTCTAATTGTTAAAGTACTGTAGATGCGTATCTTGGATTTACAGTCTGCCAAGTCAAGATATCTGAACTTTCTGGCCTGAGTTTGGTGGTACAGCATTACTTTGACTATGCCTTCTTGTATCTGACACAAATATATTCCCTCTGTGCATATTCATTTCAGATGCAGTACCAAAAAAAAAAAAAAAAAAGCATGACTCTTCCCTTTTTTCTCCCTCTCTCCTTTTTCTTTAGGAGAAGCAGCTGTGAAGTCATAATTATGTTCACTTCCCACTGGCAACTGGCAAGCCCTTTATTTTTGTGTACTTAGAACTCATCAAGAATAAATAAAGTCCATTTCCTCCTTGAGGGGCTATTTTGCCATTCCACCCTGGATTTCACAGTTTGCCAATTCTTAAGACATCTAATGTTATAAATAACTTTGTGCCCTTGATAAAGGGGTCCTTATGAAATGAAGTAAGGGGAAATATCTCAAAAGAATATATTTTTAAAATATATAGCAGCCAATTTGCTAGCTTTTAAAAACTTTTAATTATCATTGTTAGTTAATTGGTGCCATAGATTATGTCATACTGACATGCAATTTTCTAAAACAAAGAGCTTTTTATCATATTACATTGTGCTGTGGAATTAGGAACATTTTATTTTTACACATTGAAGGACAAAGGGTAAAAGTCTAGAAACATGCAAGGATTTAGATAATGAATTACATCCTAAATTTAGAAAATATATCAGACAATACAGAATAATTCATGGTAAGAAACTGTGATTTTGCAAAGGTGAATTACTGGGACTTTGTTTATAAATAAACTAACTTTTCTTGACTCAGATATTCGTGCAAGGCAGAAATATTAATGAACATTTCTTCCATTTCACACAGACCTTCAAAAAGGTCAGAACCAGGGTATATTACTCATGTTTTATGGGAAGATGTATGTAATGTTTGTAAATCCATTCAGATGATAACATTGATTTTAATGGGTTGATAAATGTATTTGTCTTCTAACGTCCATTATAATAATGATCACCTACACCTATGAAAAATTCAACATTTACTTGTTGATTAGTCTGGTTTTCATTCAAAGGTGTGATTCCTTCTTAACCAAAATTTTCAGAAGTCACTAGTCTCAAGTACTAACCTGTTTGTTTGAAAATATGAACAGAATATACATTCAAGATTCTGGCTTCACATTTTGTCCTGAAAAGCATCCCTGGATTTGGAATTTAATGACTTTTCGACTGTCTTGCTTGTGAAAAAAATGCTTCTAAGGAAGAGATGGATGTTTGTCTAGAACTTTATTGTTTAAAGAACTGGGCTTTTTTTTTTAACAGCAGGTATGAATTCAGAAAGAAAGACTCGGCACCCAAATGGAGTCTTTAGAACATTGTAAACACAACTCCATACCCCAGTTTGGAATAGATTGATAATGCTGCAATGAAAAACATAGCAAAAGACATTTGGAAATGAACCCAAAAGACAAGTATCTGAATGAAAGGAGACCTTAAAAACTGTCTGCATGTAATGGAAGCTTCTGTTTTGATTTTACTGCTTAAGAATAGCAAACAAAGAGAAGAACCCATAGAATTTGCATTCAATAACTTGATGTTTTTTTACTTTTATTTTGAGTTTTCTTTCAGGGCAAATATCCTAACTGGTACTTTAGAATTACTTCATATAGAAGCAGACCTTTGGGTCTACTAGTATGCAACCCAAGTCCAAGTTCATCTATCCTATCATTTTTCCAACATATTAAATCTCACTTTTGAGCATGATTTACTATTTTATTTAGAGGGGGGAAAAGTGAAATATGGGCAGTTACCATCTGAACATAAAAAATATGATACAAATAATGAGTCCCTTGAATATTCCAGCGGAAGCTGGAACCAGCAGCTGAGAGAGAGAATACTGACTAGCCCCACTAGCCAATGGACTGACCAGTCCAGAGTGGACTTCACCTGAAGTCAATATATAGTCAGGAGACACATGAGGAAAGCATTCGCAAAGATATTGGCAAAGATAGTAAATAAAATGAAGAAATTCAGTTGTAAATAAATTGAAAAAAATGATGAAGTTATGGCAATAATGTGGCATTTTCCATCCATATTACATTACCTCAATCACAATCTTGTACTTGATTTGCACTAAAATGGTAGGTAACGTGGTTGGATTGGCAATGCAATCACTGGTTAAGATTTATAGAGGGAGGGGCCTCCCTGGTGGCGCAGTGGGTTGAGCAACGCACTATGAAGCAGACCGCAGCCACTGCAGCACAAGTTCCATCCCTGCCGCCGGCCAGGGAGGGGACCCACATGGCGCAGCAGACCTCTCCTGCTGTGCCCGCTGCACCCCTCAGCAGTGTACTTCCGTTGATCTGCCTGTTCTGCTCCCCACTCTGTCTGTGGTGAATCCTCTCACCCTGCCATACTTCTGACCTGTACCCCAGTGCTTGTATGCATAAATAAATAAATCTTTAAAAAAAAAAAAGATTTATAGAGGGAATATTCTAAGTTATCACACAGAATCATCATGACCCTATAGCTGAAGTTCTCTCAGATTCTTCCATTCATTCATTCATTTATTTAAACTTCCATTAAAAATCAGCTATGATTTAAATTTCAATCTTCCCTTTAGAAGTGGTAAATTATACATGTTGAGAGATCAATTTGGAAAAAAGTCATTGTGTTTTCATAAAAATATTTTTTTCAATTAAGAAGATAGGATTTTTTTTGAGTTAGATTACTCTGTACATTTTTAATTATGACAAGGAAATTCTGGAATGCTATGTTGGAGGAGAGACATTATCTTCATTTTAACTTCAAAAGGTCAAGTACATACTTCAAGCCTCATTTGTTTCCACTATGGGCATGCTAGGAATTCATAAATTTATATAAAATTTCAAATATTATGAGATTTGGTGAGTTAATCCATGTCCACCCTCTTCATAATCCTTATGATGTGCCAAATAGCAATTGTTTCAACTTTACTTAAATTCCTCACATGAAGGGTGCTATAATCACTGACTGAAAAATTCCCAAAGACTTTTAACATCAATCTGTAAACAATCTCACCCAAACACTCTTTTTCTTTTATTACTGTCACTATTTGTTAGATAAAATTATCATAGTGAATCATGTCTTCACTTAATGAAGTGTCTTTGAACTTAACTACTTGGGAAAATGTTGCTCAAAATCAAATTAAATTTTTCCTAAAAGAAAACTAGACATTGTGACTGCATGAGTAGAAGCACGCTATGTCTACAGAGCCAGCATTTCAGAATATAATACTACAAAATTGCTTTGATATAGTGTACCTTGGTCATAGAAACAGAGTATTACAAACATAATATTCTTATTTTTTTCTAGAATATAGTTACAAAAAAGTTACAAAGAATTGCAACTAAATAAGGATTCAAATCTTAGGCTGAAGATCTAGTGCAGGGTAAATTGCTGCTGTAAAAAAGTGGGCCAAGTTTTACTACAGTTATCTGGTTTGATCTCCACTCAGAATAGTTCTTTAGGGATAGTCAGTTGGAACTAGAAAGAAGAAGCAAGAATCACTCATCAAGCAAATATTGTGTGTTGGTTACAGAGGGACTAGAATTTCCATGAGATTAGACATGAAGAAACAGGCTCAAAAAAAAAAAAAAAAAAAAAACAAACTTAAGACCCTTCCTATAGTTATCTGTTCAGGGAGAATACACCATTGACTATTGCAGCTACATTTTCCTTTTACGTATCAGCTCTTTAATTCTTAGAATGAGTAAGACAAATGAGGTTGATGATACCCTGTCTCCTGTCCAAAAAATAGTCATTTAAACTCTTTGGTATGTACTTGCCACCTGGAATAAGGCTAAAAGGACTTTTTCCCCTGGTCTTCTTAGCAAAACTATAGTCAAAATATATTTGTTGCTTCAATTTCTGTGTTCTTTTGCTTCTGCACTCCAAACTGGTTTTCCACTTAAAAGTGATATAATTCAAAACAAACATTACATTTTCTATACCCTGTATTGTGGAATGAAATCAAATCTTCAGCAGTTGTTTATTGTGTATCTACAAAAGATAGAATTCTGAGGCGCTAGAATTCAAAAATGCCAACATAGTTTATACTCAGCAAATTTACAATGAGAGATGGGATGGTCACTGTCAAATAAACCCAAAGATTATGTGCTACAATTTAACCACAGGTAATATGCTCTTAGTGCAGAGAGGAAGGGATAATTCCAATAAATGGGATAAGGATGATGGGAACTGCTATGGCAAACTTCTTGGAGCCTGTAGCATTTGAAATGATCTTGGAGGATGATTGTAGAGGATTTCAACTGACAGTGAAAGCAAAGGTGGAGGAAACTGTGTGAGCCAGTGCTAGGAGAATCTTATTTTATAATTAAATTTGTAGATTCTTATGATCTTATAAGACATGTAAAAATGATTTTACAGCCTAATAAACAAGAGAAAGAGCTCCAGGAATGCTTTCACTCACTAATGGTGTGATCTGGACCCAAGGGATTAGCTCTATTCTGTAATTTCTCCCAACAACAAAATGAAGATAAGATGAACACTTCCTTCATTTGGACATACTTTGTATTTCCTTTGATATTGATAACCAGGCCCAGTGATGGACACCCAACTAATACTTAATACATGATTCTAGGGTCTTCTGTGAAGCTATCCACAGCCAACTGCAGCCTGAGTTTAATACCCGGCCAGGGAGCTGACCCACATGGCACAGCAGACCTCTCTTGCCTCGTCCACTGCTTTCCTCAGCAGTGTATTGCAATAGTTCTACTTGTTGTGCTCCTACTCTGTCTCTGATGAATCCTCTTACCCCCCACACCTCTGGCCTACACCCCAGCTCTTCTATGTATAAATAAATAAAATAAATCTTTAAAAAATTACATGATTTTACTATTTTCTATCATTATTATTACTTATACTAACAATAATAATATATAATTAATAATTAGTTTTCCCTGAAATCAAAGAGGGGCTTAATTAAAACAAGGTTTTAAAATAAAAGTACTTAGTAGAATTTTTAACTCAGATGATGGAAAAAAATTTTAGAAGCTATAAGGGAAGCATTCTAGCATTTTCTAAAACATGACACAATTGACTACATATTCTAAAGACTTATATTCCTTGCTCAAAAGCATTCATATTACTACAGAGAAGTTTTGCTGGCTCCAGGGCATTATGATAATGTCTAGGACATTTCATCTACTTAAGATTTGTGTCATGAAGATTTTAAAATTATTATTCTCCGTGATTACAACATGGTTCTTTGGGTGCCTAACAAAAGCATAAAGACATCAAATACATTATGTCAGTCATTAAATAATAGTGTCTTGTAAGAACTATTTAACCAAACTCTATCAAGTATTTTTGAAAGATGTGTGAGTTATTTCCACCCGTTTGTTAAATAATAAGAATCTCAGGAGCCTTCAAGCAAATGCTGAAACCTTCGGTGGTGCTGTCAACACCCTACTCTGTACTACAGCTAATAGACTGCGTCTCCAGGCAGGAATTTGGAGAAAATATTCAAATCCCCCTCAACACAGAGACACGCATGCATGCATGCACAAACACACAACAGTACATACTCGTGGCCCTACTTAATGACTATACAAACTCCAGCATCTAGGTTCAGCTTTTACCCTTGAGTGTCCTGCAATGTTCCTTCATAATTCTCTCAGCAGAATGTTATTCAAGGAAAATACTGTCATTTGCCCTGGCAGAAGCATCCATCACACACAGTCAGTACACACATTCCCCCACCTACCCCCAGATATTCTGGAGCACCAATATCTCCTGAGTACTAGTAAATCATTACATGATTATTAGGTCAATCAATATTTTAGTTTACACATTCAGACCACTTATATTCAATCGCATTTAATTAATCAACAAATTAGAAATAATTCCTGTCTTGGAGCTGCACCTAAGAAAATTTCCCCTTTACCACACCATTTTAAACATTTACAATATACTGGAAATATAGTCATATCCTTAAGTTAGCAACATTTAATTGAGGTAAGAATGCAAACTTTGTTTAAGTTTATTTGTTTCCAGCAGTTTTTGTTATTTTTTTTAAGGAAGATTCTGCTGAGAGAGTATGGAAAACCTCGGTGTTCTTGACTATTCTGAAATTCCTTAAATAAAATATAATATGGAATCCGTGTTATGCACGTCAAGATGTTTCACTGGGGAGCCTTCAGAGCCACAAAGCAGACTCCAGATAATTAGACTTGAAAAAAATCACCGTATCTATCTCTCCCCTTCCAATAAGGAAGTGATTATTATGAGGGCCATGAGTGCCCAGAGAACAGGTATAGAACTTCACAAATTCAGTTCATAAATAGGCAATATGTTCTTAAGCATTTATTACACTTAAGTCCTATCTCTTCACATATTTTTGCATCAAACAGTACATGAAGGAAAGTAAATATAATCAATGGCAGTTTAATAACATATGTCTCTGAGTTATCAAATCATTCACAAATAGCTCATTGGAGGCAGTAAAATCAATGTAGAATATTCCAGATAGGGGTGTACATAAGTCTCTGATATTTCAGTGGAGATCTTCCTGTTAAATATACTTGAAAGATATGGTCAATCATGATGACAACTGTCTGGCATTCCTAGTGAACATAATAACAACTCAGGGACACCTCATTGTTTACACTGGACCAAGAAAATAAATTCATGAACAAAAACCAGATTTTCAGTCTGGGAACAAAGATGAAATCTTTTGAACAGTGGTTGTCATCACCAAGGAAACCGTAGTTGAGTAACAATATTTTAAGAAGATAACCAACATAAAGGAAGGACATTGCTGTAATCATCCTAACTCAGAAAATGCTTTGTGTTGAACTGAATTTTTCTAAATGACAGCAAACAATCCTACTAGGGACAAAATGTCCATTCCTCAACTCTTTCATAGCTACTCAAAAGTACTAACCAGTCTATTCATATATTTTTATGTAAATACAGACCCTCTGTGGGTTATGGAAACTTAACTGCTAGACATCCCTTAGCTGTGAACAAGTAATAATGGATCATTTTATCTTAGCCTTCACAAATTATTTTGTTATTTTTTTTGAAAAATAATACTTTTTAAAAGCAATTTAAGAATCACAGCAAAAATGAGGGGAAGGTACAGGGATTTCCCATATGCCCTTAACCCCAGGCATGCATTAGCCTCCCATAGTGTCAACATCACTCACCAGAGGGTTACATTTGTTACAACTGATGAATCCGCATAGATGCATCATAATCATCCAAAGTCCATAGTTTACATTATAGTTCACTCTTGGTTTTGCACAATCTATGATTTTGGTCAAATACATGATGACATATACCCATCACTGTGATATCATGCAGAATGTTTTCATTGCCCTAGAAATCCTCTGCATTCCACTTTTCTTTTTTCACCCCACTCACCATGTCAATTCCTAGCAACTACTGATCCTATTGTCTCCCTAGCTTTAACTTTTCCAGAATGTCCCAAAATGGAATCATGTTTCCGATTGGTTTCTTTTCACTTTAATAATGTGCATTTAATGTTCCTCCATGTCTTTTCATGGGTTGTTTCTTTTAGCACTGAAAATGTTTTATTGTCTGGCTGTGTCACAGTTTATTTGTTCATTTACCTTCTGAAGGATGTTTTGGTTGCTTCTAAATTTTGATACTTACAAATAGAACTGCTGTTAATATCTGTGTGTGAATTTTTATGTGAACATGTTTTCAACTCCTCTGTGAAAATTGCCAAGAACCGCAATAACTAGAACATATGGTAAGAGAATGTTTAATTTTGTATAAAAAACACCAGTCTCCCAAAGTATCTGTAACCTCCAACCGTCTTTACCTCTCACTAGAGCCTTGCACCAGCTCATCCTAGGTTAATGTTACCAACCATGATAGTATTGTGAACTGTAATCCAATACTTTTCTCTCAATAGCCCTTGTCCTCCCAGTTGAGGGTATTATGCATAGATGTTCTGTTTTTATCTTTGATTTCTTAACTCAACAGTGTTGACTTCAGCTGAGGCAAGCCACAAATACATTTAACATCTTTTACATATTGTCCTCTCCTGCAAGTCTTCCCTACTTATCTGACTGAAGTTGCCGCTTCATTTCCTCTGTCTTGTTTTTTATGGTTTCAAGCAATGGCCCTAATTCAGCAGAAAATACAAGTATAATCAAATACGGTGGTATTTTGGTGGTGGCTGTGGCAAGGTAGCAACATTTGAAGGGGGGAGGAATCCTATACCTCTGCATCATAGAGAGTATTGTCTACCAATGTTATCTCAATAAGAAAATAAAACAATATATGAAAACTTCATCTCTTCTACAAAAAGAGAAAGCCATGATTACAAAAGTAATGACATACAGTTTTTTAAAATATCTTCATATTCAAGCACTACTAAAACTTTCTTGAATTCCACTGGGTCCTATAAATTATCTCAACAATATCCTCCTTTTCCTTTAAACTAATAAGTTTATTTATTAAGCTATGCATTCAAAATAAATAAAACACAATTTTATCCAAATGTATTATTCATGTTTTCCATACTTCTGCCATTTTCTTCATTACATATAAGCCCTTAAGCTATATTATATGTTAATTAGACTTTGGAACTTGGTTTAAAATCTAATTATAATGGTCAACAACTAATTCACTAGGAAACTTTCAGAAAGTAACTATTTTCAAGTTGTAGACTTATTGTTTAACTTATTTAAACACATTTCAACTTGAGTTTTTAAACGACTTGACTTAAATATTAAGATAATATTTTTTTCTAGGCTATTCTACGTATTCAAATTATCTTAATGACTATATCAAAATAGAACACCTCTGAAAGCAAAAATAAAAAATTAAACATCAAATAGGAAGTAAGCAGAACATAGTTATGAGAAATGACATACTATTTTAAAGTAAATGTGGAAATACATTTTTTTTAAAGATTTATTTTTATTTATGCATACAAGCACTGGGATACAAGACAGAGGTGTGGGGGGTAAGAGGATTCACCACAGAGAGCAGGGAGCAGAACAGGCAGATCAACAGAAGTACACTGCTGAGGGGAGCAGTGGGTACAACAGGAGAGGTCTGCCGCGCCATGTGGGTCCCCTCCCTGGCCGGCGGCAGGGATCGAACTCATGCTGCAGTGGCTGTGGTTTGCTTCATAGTGCGTTGCTTAACCCACTGCACCACCAGGGGAGGCCCCAGGAAATATATTTTTATATAATTAAGATTATTAAATTAAATCAGTTGAAAAATGAGGGAATATCTTGAAAGAAGCAATAATAAAATTAATGGGGAAATTTTAGTTCTTACTCTATCTCTAGATGTCATATTCAACAGAATAAATTAGACTGAAGTTCAATGTTACTGTTTTTATTTCATTCTGGCCAAAAAGACTAAAGTACTGTGTGTGTGTGTGTGTGTGTGTGTTTGTATGACCAAATGAACTAAGTATAGTTCCTGGTATAATTCATAGTTAGTAACAGTTGAATACTTTCTCAATGTAACATAATTTTTCACCAGAGTGATAAGCCTCCTTCACATTCATCATGTATTTGTAAGAATGAATCACTTCTAGAACCTATTCCAATAATGAGACAATTGACCTTTGGTATTCAATTCAGAATATATCTATAGCAGGGTTGTAAGTAGCTTTCAACTATCGAGCAAAATATTACTAATTGACTCAGAGTTCTGTTGTAGGATACAATTCTGAGGTGACTTCTGTGAGGACTAACAAAGAATGCTGTCAACATGCTTAGTAAAATGTTAATCCAGGATTCCTGTAATATTAAAATATATAATGGCAAGTAAATAGGCTCATTGTATCTTCTCCAGGGAAGGAGATGATATGAGCTATATCATCATTTGCTTGTGATCAATTACCTGGAGAGTATTGAAAAGGTGCTTCTGTTACACAGAAGTACAAAGATTCTTTCCTTATGTGTTGATATGTTTATACAATCTTCACTTTTCTATCGATTGCCTTGAGAGATTTGTTTAAAAGTAATTAGAGAAGATGCTGCCACCACTGGTATAGCAGAACATACATTGTGCCTAGAATTAGAATGAAAATGAATCTTTCCTAGAAATAAAGTTGACTCTACATGACAATTATACATATATTTGTTCAACAAATATTGAGACAATAGGCTTATAATTATGACTCATATATATATGTTTCATATTATACAAATGTTAGTAAATTTGGTATTATTTATAATTTTTATGATTTTGTGATTTCACTGTAATACAAAAACTTTCGATCAAATGTAGAAAACACCATTGATTTTGGTATGAAAGACGATCTAGCATCACCATTTTACTCAGCAAGCTGACATGTGACTTTCTCTCTGTGTCTACATATTTTCAAAGTATCAGTTGTAAACTTCTGAAAGTAGTATGAAAAAAATAAGATGTTAAAAATACTTTGTGGGGGTGTCTCCCTGGTGGTACAGTGGGTTGAGCCCTACACTGTGAAGCATCCACTGCACAGCAACGAGTTCTATCCCTGGCCAGGGAGGGGACCCACATGGTGAAGCAGACCTCTCCTGCCTTGCCCACTGCTCCCCTCAGCAGTGTATTTCAGTCCATCTGCCTGTTCTGCTCCCCACTCTGTCTCTGGTGAATCCTTTCACCTCCCATGACTCTGGCCTGTACCCCAGCTTTTAAATGCATAAATAAATAAATCTATTAAAAAAATACTTAGTGGGGCCTCCCTGGTGGTACAAGGGATTAAGTACCATATTATGAAGCATCCACAGCCACTGCAGCAGACTTCTCCTGCCTTACCAGCTGCTCCCCTCAGCCGTGTATTTCAGTCAGTCTGCTGTTCTATTCCCCAGTCTGACTCAGGTGAATCCTCTCACCTCCCACACCTCTGGCCTGTACCCCAGCTCTTGTATGCATAAATACATAAATCTTTAAAAAATACTTTGTGGACTGCAAAAATGCTCTCTAATAGAAAGCATTCCAACCAGTATGTTCTCTTCCCTTTCTCTTACCTCTACTGCTTTCTTATTCTTCATTGCTTTTCAAAGACTCTAAAGAAACTCCCCAAATTCTTGATTTCCTGTGTGAAAGTCTCACATGAGGCTTTTGGGTGTGCATATTTTCTTCTGACTACAAACTCAGGGCAAGAGAGAAGGAATTTAAGTGAACTGATTGCATGGAGGACACATCACTGAGTATTGTTTTCAGGGAGTCATGAGGTGAAACAGAAGGGCAGAACTAAAAGTCATCTCTGTTTGAACTAGATATAGCAGAAGGGATTCTTATGAAGGAATTGTTGAGGAATGGGTAAATTCAGAACTGCTTGAAAAAATCAAAATTGTAATAAAGGGCCATTATTTTTCAGTGACAGAAGAATTTATCCTACCCTGTGCTTTGGTAAAAATAACACAAAGTTGGGCCTCCCTGGTAGCGCACTGGGTTAAGCAATGCACGATGAAGCAAACCTCTGCCACTGCAGCATGAGTTCGATCCCTGCTGCTGGCCAGGAGGGGGACCCACATGGCGCAGCAGACCTCTCCTGCTGTGCCCGCTGCTCCCCTCAGCAGTGTACTTCCGTTGATCTGCCTGTTCTGCTCCCT
>JAGFMF010012074.1:243359-269936 GCA_019455555.1 Galemys pyrenaicus | reverse complement strand
CTGTTCTGCTCCCTACTCTGTCTGTGGTGAATCCTCTCACCCCCCCCCCCTCACACACCTCTGTCTTGTATCCCAGTGCTTGTATGCATAAATAAATAAATCTTTAAAAAATAAAAGATAAACAAACAATAAAAATAACACAAAGTTAAAGGTCCTAACAGCAAACTGCAGTCTTAATGGGTTTGTAATTTGTAATTGCTTTTGTATTTTCAAAAATGGGCCATGTCAAGGAGAGTTAGAAATACCAGGTAGAGTATATATGAGGACAATGCAAATCAAACTGAGCACTGCCTATGTGGATACAGGAAACAAGGGAA
This sequence comes from Galemys pyrenaicus, assembly GCA_019455555.1. Lineage (NCBI taxonomy): Eukaryota > Metazoa > Chordata > Mammalia > Eulipotyphla > Talpidae > Galemys > Galemys pyrenaicus. The sequence goes on along the minus strand of JAGFMF010012074.1, from coordinate 269,619 downwards.
ACAGTTAAAGAGATTATGTTTAGGGAAAGTACTCATTAACAGAAAGTGAAAAAGTTTTAATATTCACAAGGGTCAGCAAACTAGACCCAGGTGTCAGTCTGTAAATAATGTTTTATTGGAACACAATCATGCTTATTCATTTATTATCTAATATGGCTCCTTTTGCACACCGAGGAGAGAGGATTCCAGAATTATAACAGAGACTGCATGGCCTTCAAAGCCTCATTCACTTTCTGACCTTATAAATATTAGTAACCCCATCTAGACTAATTCTTAGAGTGAAAACTAAGGATTGGAAGATGGAAAGATAATTTTATAATTCCATTAAGTTCTCATGTATACTTTATTTCATCAGTCAGCAAATAACTTTGAGGATTTCATGTGTGGGTTTCATGTGTGTTGGATGATGTGGGGGTGCAAAAGCATACTAGAACAGATTTCCTGTAATAGAGGACAGAGCTTAGTATTATGAAGACTTCATGTCTAAACTCAGTTTTCATTAATTACATGACATTAGGTAAGTTATTTAGAATATCTTTGAACTTCAGTTTTCTTAGCTTCAAAATGGGAATAATAATAATCATTCTTTATAGGAGTATTATTCCTACAACTTGTCCATTCCTTGTGTCATAATGGAAATTGTTTTGGCCACCAAGGGAGCGGATAGGCAAAAAGAGTCTGGATTTTGGGTGTGGATTTAGAATTTCTACAGCATTTATCTACATGAATAACATTCTGCATAGTGAAAACTTGTGCAAAATATCCTAGTACTATTATTATTCATGTGTATATTTATATGATTTCCCAATCAATTTCAATGTTTGTATTGTCTTCTATTTTATTGGTTCTATGACTTCAAAATAGCTACCCATTTGTACAATAAGAATTAAGTGATATTTTCAATTTTGCCATGAGAGTGGTGGTACAAAACAGGTTGACTTTTTTTTCTGGGAAAGAAGAGGGAGTCACCAAATTAACTGAATTAATCATTTGCTTCTGTTCTATGTAGGCTCAGCCACAGATAAGACAAACTGACTTATAAAATCCCAGCAAACCAATCATTACAAACATTAACTGGGTCAATTTTGCCTGAAGGCTGGATTATTCTCTCCCTCACTGCTCTTGTATTTCCCAGATTAACATGATTTTTTTTTTTTTGCAAGTGTCACATTAACAATATATTCAAATGTCTAAATGCTTATAAGCTGCTTTCTAAAACACATGCAAAAGTGAAAACGAGGTTTAAGGGATGCAAGAGTAGAAACCATGAATGAAGTTTACTAAATGTAACAAAAGACTTGCAATTGAGGCAAAAGGATTAATTCAGCAATAACATCATCAACTACTGGCGGGGGCTGAGAGGTGGAAATTACTAGAAGTGCTGAAAATCTGACCAAAGGAGGAATCCATTTTCAGTTTAGATATCCTTGCTGCCTCTTGAAGGACTTTGTTCCTTTTTTCTAATGCTTAAGAAATCACGTTACTCAGGAGTGGGTGAACCTAGGGTGCTGTTTCTGAGCCTCTTCATGCAATTTGATTGGCATACAAAGATATTACTATAGGTCTCTGGGTACTTCTGTTTCTATTGCCTAAAATATGCTTCCAAAATTAGAAAACATGAGCTTAACTTTTATAACAGCTAAAGAAGAGTTTACAACCTCAGAAGACACAGCTCTATGATTCTGAAATAACTCAAAAACTATTTTAAAATTTCCCCTTCTCCAGCCTTCTTTCTTTTAACACATAACACTTTCCCAAGGGAAAACTTGTAAGAGCTTCTCAACAGAGGAAACTCTTAGGAAACAAATGGAAAATTATAACCATATCGATGGCTAAGAATCAGGCAAAAATGTGTATATATATATATATATAATATATATGTATATTATATATATATATATAAAGGAGAGGTGTTTTTTCTCTGCATATATCTTAACAGATGAACAATCTTTTGCAGAGTTCTCCTGCCAGCCTATAGAATATAAACCCACAGTCATTTCGAGCATGCTCACTGGCTTTATTAGCTAGAACAGTTATCACTACTTGAAATTATGTTGTCTTTATGTGGTTACTATCTTCCTCTTCCATGTGACTGTCGATGCTAGACCTTCTGTATTTAGCTCAGTGTCTGGCGCATAGTAGACACTGAATGATGTGTGTGTTGAATGAATGAGCAATGAATGAATGTGTGTGTGTGTTTTTTTTTTCTCCCCCACTGGTTCACATTCAGCCTAAGCAAGTAGGTACATCTATTAAGAAGTAAACATTCACGCCAACCTTAAAAATTCTGTCTTAAGCCTCTGTACCCATCTCCCTGTTAATATACAGACTGAAAACTCTAATGTACTAGACAAATAAAGTCTTCTAATGAATAGTTTTAATATAATAACCAAAATGGCCCTTAGTTGTTGTCTAGTCCACAGTCCTTTATACAGCAGTGGAGAAATTAAAATTAAATATTTTTTTCCAAGTCACAAGTTTATCACAGCTTGAGTCAGTATGAAATGCCATGTCTCCCAATACCTAGCCTAGTACTCATTTTACTATAACCAAGCAGGCTGGGCAAAGGAAAGAACGATGATTGAATACCTATCAAATACTTCATTAAGTGCTTGTGGAAACTAAGTGTTGTTTAGCCAACAAATATTTCTTCTTCATTATAGAATACCAGATTGTTCAGGTATGCAGCCCATCATTAGCTCCTGAGCAGGATTCTGTTTAGCCTAAACCAATTCATGCTTAACAGGTCTCCTAACGACAGTTATTGGTCCAGAAGTGGCTGTGAGCTATAATTTGGTCCAATCAAACTGAAGAGAAAAATATGCGCCATGCCTGGAGGACATGGAAGAGATGGTTTTCTCTCTTCCCTTGCCCTTCTCCCCCCTCCATTTCTCTCTTCCTGTTAGTTATAAGTAGGAAAGTCTGCAGCCCTGATTGCTGTGGGCAGTCATTTTGTGGGCATGAAGGGATTCATCCTTAGGATGAAATTACTGCTGAGGACAGTTGTGCCACTGTTTATGTCAGGAGTCAACAAACTTTCTGCAAAAGGCCAGATAGTAAATACTTTAACTTTGTTCACCTGATGGTCCACAGGTCCCAGGACAACTATTCAACTGTGCTATTGTAGTGCAAAAGTCAACAAAATGGTGTGACTGTGGTTCATTAAAATTTTATTTTCAAAAACAGGCATTGGGCTGTTTATATGACTGAACAATTTTGACATCACTGAGCCATAAATTATATCATTCCTGGAGCTCTTCCTGCATATTAACTCACAATTGAGATGATAAATTTCCTTATTGTTTAAACAAATTTTAGTAAAAAGAATTCTTTAAAAATTATTAAAATCAAACTAAATTAGTTCAGTGTGTTACATGTTACTTATAATACTCACAAAACTCTTAAAATTTCTAGGTTCCTAAGAATTACATAGATTCATCTTTAAGGTGCAATAATGGAACTGGAGTATCAGAATTATTCATTGTCAGAAGCAGGATTTGAAGCCAAATGTGACTGGCCTTTACATAGTGATGATCTAAACCTCAATGATCTATTCCTCAGTACTTGAAAGTGGGAGAGTAATTACACTCAAATTTCCACACTACCAAAGCACATCAGGCAGAAAATGATTTTATGCAAGGAAATGTATACTTAAAAAATCTTTGCAAAAACTAGAAGAATAGATATTAGTGGACTACTTGAAGTTTTAATTTTAAGGTCCTACTCTTATGCATGAACCCCAAAATGATAGGCAACAGCTACTGCTACTTATACCTGTCACTGTAGTCACCAGAACCTCAGGACACCAATGCCACTGTGAGTATTCCATGACTATGTCATGGTGAGCACCACAGTGCCTCACAACTATCAGAACTTATCTGTCAACTGCACGAAAATAGGCCCTGCCTCACTTCCGGTTTCTGGTCTCATGTAAGTGCATGTAACTGACAGACCTAGCTGCAAAGGAGTCTGTGAAGCATACTTTTTAATCTTCCAGTCATTCCAAACAGGAGAATCAAAGGGAGGTTAAGTAAGGTGCTGCTGAAGAAGATTGAATGAGGCTTCTCAGAGTATCTGGAATATATATCTCCCACACCTATGAATGACTGAGGAGTTTAAGAACATGAAAATAATAATAATAAAAAAGCTTGCAAGAACAATTTCCTCCTTCCCAGTCCTATCAACTGATGCTAAGTAATGTCTTCATAGTAATTTTTCACTGCATGTTTGAGGGAAAGTAATGCATTTGTTATTGGAATAAAAATAGTCCATGTGCATAAATCTTACCCTTGGCAAAATAAATGATCAAGACCAGTGCCAAAGGGAAAGATGGCTAGCCCATGATGCTAACAGCCAAGCTCCATAAATTGATAAAGGAAGCAGCTTGCTTTTAACCAAAAGAATTTATGTTTCATGGCTCAGTATTGGTGAGATATTGATCTTCCAAATGAGACATTGTGGCTACTGTAAATAAATTAGATAGGTGTTTAATTAGCCTAAAAAATTTCTCAGTTAATTAAAGCACACACCACTTTATCCAAGAACACATTCTAGTGATAATCCAGGGAAGGGTAGGTGAGCCATCTAGCACACATAGTACTCTGGGAATTTATTCTTCAATTTTTTATTTAGTATAGTACATGGTTTTGGGTAACTAACTCTACTTCTCTCTATCTCAATTTCCACATCCCTGAAATTTGGAAATAATAGCATGGGAGGATTAATGAGAAAATGTGTGTGAAATGATTTGCACTTCTTGAAAAACCTGGTACCCAGGAATATTTTTATTTATGATGAGATAGTGTCAGATATATAAATTTGGGTTCTTTGAATTATTGGCATACTGGAAAACAATGAATCTAGGTCAGCAGAGACCTTTTTCTCAGACTGTCTCTACTATGAATAAAACACAAAGGAAACTTTTCTAACTTTCTCAAAAAAAATTGTCAACTTCCACAATTATTTCAATAAATAATCTTCCTCCTGAAGGATACAATTCTAAGGCAGGTGCAATATCTTTTTTAAAAGAAGTTTGTATGTCTCACTGTCTTACATTTCTAAGCTATCCTCTGAGAATAAGAACTATGCCTGTGTAGTATTCAACAAGCTCCAGGACTGCACACAGAATTCACTCCTGTGCATCTTGTTTTAATCAGATGCTACCAAATTTCCCACAAACTGGAAAAAAATATCTCACCCCAAAATCTCAACTCCAATGAGATTTCTCCTTTCCCTAGGAATTAAAGAGTTGAACTAAGTTTTGTATAAAACAATTCAATGGCAAAAAAAAATCTTACTTCTACTTCCTGGATGATGACCAAGAAAATATATATATATGTTTTTTTAATTTTAGGAAAAGATTCTTGAGTCCTATTGCAAAGTAGTTGTTGGTTTTATGGCTATGTCTATTCAATGATGTGTGATTTTAAAATTCCTTTCAAAAGATTGCATTTCTGTGTATTTGTTTTACTAAATATATATGTACTTCACTCTTTTTAAGATTTAGATCCCATCATATGAATTATGGCTAATATGAATTTTCGAAATTATCCTAACTTGGTATGTCAGAGGAGAATAATTTACTATCCAGTTTGATTTGTAAAAGTGGTGTGAGTTATGGATCAGTGGGTGTTTTGAGCATTGCAAGTCACCTTTAAAGTATCAGCTGCCTCTCCAGGATAAATAAAATAACAACTCTGTCCATCCTGTGAGAGATCAAAGAACAGAAGGGAGAAGAATCTGGGCTGCCTCGTCGTGTACACTTCCCTCAGAAATGCTTGGGTTCATTATAGGAGAGCTGCTTTTGCAGGAGCCAACAGGTCAGTAGCTATCATGTTGGTGAGCATCACAGTTAAACCTGAGTGCAGGGAGTGCGGTCAGAGCAGCCACTCACATGTAAACTGTGGCAGGTACTAGAGCCATCTGCCTGCTTTTCCCTGAAAGCATGAACTATCAGAACCCTCACTAAGAGACAAACAGCTCTCCTGCCCACCTGTGACTATGCAGGTGCTTCTCTCTCTCTCCTTTTCCTAATAAACCTGTCCTTTTAAAATGTAAGAAACAAATAACAGACACTAGTCATTACATAATATAATACCTCACTGTAGGTTCTGTAGGCTTGGGTGGGGTGAGAGGTGATACGAAAATGTATTAGATGAGATATATAGAAATGCCTGGAATCTAGTTAAGGAACCACCACATGAAATAGTAAAAGCCAAATGCATAACCAGGGAATGTTTTTACTGGAATATAGTCTGTGTGTTGGTGGAAAAATTAATCACAGGAGATCAGAAGAGGGAGTGCACCTGGCAGCAAAATCAGAGAGGGAAGACACTTGAGATGGAGAAGAAGGAGAAAAGGATAACACAAATCAAAACATCCCATATAAACTGGAAGGTTTCTCAACATGCATTCCAAACTTTGAAAGTGAGTAAATGTGGCCAAACTGCTGTTGAAGGTAAGAATCACAGGGAGGAGACCACCCAACCTAGGACAGAAATGGAGACAGCTCCATCTGAAAATTAGAGACCCCTGTCTCCCTAGAAAGGAAGCCCAAGTAAAGATTTTCCCATTTGAATCTATCTGAACTACGTGAAAAATTCTCACAAAGCCAATAATTTCCCACCATGGACATAATGGAGGAAGTGTGCTTCCTATTAGCAAGCAGAGAATCATGTTAATTGTCAATTTTTAAAAAGGAATTAAGCATGTTAATATAATTTTATACCAATGTGTTTACAAAACATTTATGTGTGTAAAAGAAATAATTTAGTTCAATAAAAGATATGTCCCTGAATATAAGACAATGTAACTGAAGAAGCATACTCAGGACCCTGAAATTTTATAACAGCAAAGTCAGAGAGAGAGAGAGAGATGATACACATGATACTTTTGGGCAGCTTATCACATTATAGAATCATTCTATAAGGGCTATATGAGCTCAGAGAAGAGAAATTACTATTTGGAGAGGTAATAAAAGCTTTTTCAAGAAGGCAAAAATTAGCTGGTCTTTTAAAATAAAAAACAGCATCTAAAAAGAGAAAGGAGAAAATTAAGAGTGTGTGGTGGGAAGGGTACCAGTAAATCTTAAACTGAGGAAAGACCTCAGGCAAAAATCTCCAATGTTCCCATAATGCTCGGGAGAATGCTTATACATGATTTGCACATAAAATATTGAATTTGAAAAAATCTTATATTGAATTCCCCAGCCATTTATTGAATGCAGTATGGCACACTAATGTGGCTGTGGGGACATAAATCAAACAAACAACCTCTCTACACAAATACCCAAAGGAGAGGATGAACAACCTCACAGAACTTCAAAAAGAGAAAAACTGCCCCTCTCCCAATGTATGCAGACTTGTATTTCCTGGACAAGGCCAGGATTATAAGTAGGCACAGTACAAAATTTGGAAAACAATGAAAAAGGTTGTATTTCTACCATCACATCTGCCCTCAAACCAGTCTATTAGGAGCAAGCGATTACCCCGAGACTTCACAGGTACATATTTATTCTTTTGATTGAGGTGTGGTCTTCTCTGAAGCAGCAAATAATCCCATAAAGTAAACTGTATGAAACATGTATGCTTTAAAGAGAATGAACATATTGTAGTCTTTCTAAAGATAAGAGTTTTGATGGGTCAGAAGGTAGAAATAGTGTGTGAAGTCCCTTAGGGAGGTAGAAAGGTTTAGAGATGGCATTTAGGATAAATGAAGATTATCAAAAACTGACTATATGGTTAGAACACAGAAAGAATTCTTCTTTTCTGAAAGGATCAAAAAAATTCACTTACCTTGTCTAAGTATTATGCTTGTTATGTAATTATTTTATTACTCCATTGGTTGTTATTTCATTTACTTCCAATCATTTTTAACCAAAATGTTACTTAACAATTCTTGTACTTGTCCCCTTGCACTTTTGTGCACTTATTTCTGAAAGGAAAAAACTAAAATCGCTGAATCAAAGAGTATTTATATGTATAATTTTAACAGATCCTTTCACAGGACTCTGCATGCATATTATATCATTGGATCCTCCCACCTGTTACCTACAAGAGGTGTTTGGAGCTTATAGTGTGCATCAAACTTGTTGGGTTTTGCTAGCCTGAGAGGCAAAGTGATATATCAGTGTATTTATAATTGCCATTTAGACTTGTTTGATATTCTGGGTGGAAAATAAATGATCACAGTCCATATTTCTTAGGGAGTATGGTCAATGCTTCAGTCAACTACAGCATTTTATGTTGCTATGGAGCTAATGGGGCTACCCTGATATTCTCCTACAGAAGATCAACTTTCTGCCTGGTTGAAATGTCTTTCATTATTATTCAAGTCCAGTAACTTTAATTGAAGATGCTTTGCTGCCAAATTTGTGTTAATTTTTTTTTCTGGTGTCTTACATATCCTTTAAATATGAAATATTGCTTTTTTTATTTAAGGACATTTTCTTGAATTATATTTGCAAATATATCTTCAGTTTCAATATTTCTGTTATTTTTGTGGTGATATGTTTACATCTACTTGATTTACAATGTTCTCTCTGATCCTTTTAAACTTTTTCTCACTTCTATTTTATTTGCTTACCTTGTATCACTTACACCTTCTTTACCATTGTGTATAACTTAGTATGACTTCAGCAGTAATTAGTTGTTCCTTCACTATTCCTATTGAGTCAATTTGCCTTTGCTGTCTTTGCTGTGATTGTTTTAGACTTTCGTTTTTAAAAAAACTTTTATTTTTATTTATTTATGCATATAAGAACTGGGATGTAGGACAAAGATGTGAGGAGGTGAGAGGATTCACCAGAGACAGAGTTAGGAGCAGAACAGGTGGATCTACTGAAATACACTGCTGAGGGGAGCAGTGGATGAAACAGAGGAGGTCTGCTGTGCTATGAGGATTAGCTCCCTGACCAAGAATCGAACTCATGCCATGGTGGCTGGCGATAGATTGATAGCACTGAAACTTTAACCCCTGTACCAACAAGGAGGCCCTCGACTTCCATTTCTTTTCAGAACACTGCCATTCCTATTTCTTTCTGTAGTCCTGGCATATCTTCTCTAAACTTAAATGTCTATATTGTTCTTTTGTTTTGTGAAAATTACTTTAAATCAGATGTCCATCCCATATGATATATCCAGTAACAACCTTCACTGTTCTATGAAAAACAATTTTGTTTCCTAGAGGGTGAACAGTATCTGTTCAGTATCTGCTTTCTGCTCTTTCCCTTCTTTTCTTTAATAATATTTTTGTGTATCACCCTTTTAGCACTTCTCTTTTCTTTTCACTTAAATCTAGGTTAAGTTCCTTTCAGAATATGTAGAGAAGAGAGTTATGTTTCAGTCCAGTAAAACTGAATTAATTACATATGTTTTTCACCCTACACCTACTCTGCCAAGATCAGTCCTGAAGAACTGCTTACAACGTGCATTTTCCTATGTCCTCTACCTCAGTGATTCCTGCTACCTGCAAGTGCAGCTTATCTGTGAAAATTCCCTAAGCAACTTTCCTCTTCTCGCACATCCACAAAAGTTCCCATGCACAGTGCAAAGCCCTGGTCCTGTTGTTGAAAAGAAAAAAAAAAAAAAAAAAAAAAAAAACTGTTGCCTTTATAAGGAGCACACCATCTCCTCACAAAGGTCTGCTTTACTAACATCTGATGTCACACTCAGGCTTTTCCTGCATCTTGCTCCTCTCCTATTTTACCTTCATTGACTGGGCAGCCCTTGGGCCTATTTTGTTGGTCAGGAATTCAAGTAATATGCTTGTTTCAACCAAACATAGAATTTACATTTTTTGTTCCTTATTTTTCAGTTACTTTTCCATATTTGAGAAAACTGGTAGGGAATAGTGACTTTAATTAGTCAAGTCAAAACTAGAAGCATTTTAATGTCCTCATAAGAGAATATTTTCACTATATATATATTTTTGCAATTGGTCTACTATGATTATCTGCTCTTCCTGAGTCCTTATTAGCAATTTTATATTGTTCTAGGAATTCCTCATTTAATAGGATTCTTTATTTTTTAAATGGATGGATGTTACAAATACCATACTATTCTTTTGAAATAATTTTTCATTTGTAATAAATACTCTCCACTTATTTTCTTTCTTTCAGCTAAATTGTGAAACAGGGAGAAATATTTGTTCAAACTGTCATATGTATTTTAATTATTGCTTGATACATGTTTTCTTTAAATATTCTATTTTATTAGCATTTTTCTTATTGTGTTTCTAGATTTTGAGTAGCATTTGAGTACATTATTTATATTATTTTCAAAAATACTTCTAAATTTAATCCTAATTATTTTCTTATATTTCATAGGGATTAATAAGTAGCATTCTAACTGATCTTAAAAGAGTTTGGAATATTAATAGTCATTCTAGAAATTGGAATTAGAAGTCAATAATTATAACATTTATGTAACAATACAGTATTTCAAAAGTATTTATCTATATCTAAAGTTTGTATCTAGATTTTTTTCTACATGGTGAGATTAGGTTGGCTATTATTTTACCGCTCATTTCTTATTTTTAATTGTGACTCAAGAACAGAAACTGAATGATGTTTTAGTTTGTTTTGCTTATTTTTAGCTATTATATACTGATTGTCTAATATAAAGGTAAATTATTTGTAGATATTGCAATAATGTTAGAAAATTGTGTTATGCCATCTATGGCTAACAAATAAATGTTATCATTACGTTTGTAACTCTTCTATATTCAGTTTCCAAGAAAGAAACATTAAAATACTGTAGAATATTAAAGAGCAATCAAAAGAACAAAATTAACTTCATATGCTGACAAGAAAAATCAAGACATAATTGTTAAGACAAAGTTTTAGAACAACTCCTACAAGCCTTTGTTTAAATATCATACAGTGATAATAGCTACTTCACTATTCTCTTTAAAATTGCAACATTCTCCCCAAAAATTTTTCACCCCCTTTAGTCTTCTTTGCTTTTCCATATATATATATATATATTTATATTTTTGGGGGGGAGGGGCAGGCGCAAAAAGCTTTTTTTAATTATTGTTTTCTTCACGAAGTACCATTACATCACATCTTTGTTAGTGACTTTACAATATAAGATTTCCCCCCTCAGGTGTAGTCACCTTATTCTAAGATATTAAATGATCAAGTTTCATACTAAGTTTATTAATACAGAAGCTCTACATGTCCACTGGTTCCTGCCAGTCCTGCTTACCGAGGTATCTCAGTGCCTAGTCCATAAGGCTGGGTGTTCTACAAGTACATATTGAAAGCCTTTTTATGTATATTATCATAAATTCATGTAAAAACAAAATTTCAAACTACTTTGAAATCTGATAATTTATAATGCATAGAAAAAGATCCAGAAATACACTGGTGAAATTGTTACTTGATTCTAGGATGGTATTTTTCAATATCAAGGAATCTTTCTATTTTTTACCTGACATCCTTCTACAGTTCATAAAAAAATGTATAACTAGAAAATATTATGCATTATGCATGTAATTACAATTATTACATATGTTAAAAATTATAATTAGAAGGATAAACAGCCCAAAATAATAAATCATTTTTTTCACTAGCACATATAATTTTATTTTTTTTCTAATTAGATTTATTTAATTGTATTTGACAACATTTGTAGTCCTCAGGGAGTACACACCACCATTCCACCCATGCACCATCACCTCAGACCCTTGTGCTCTTTCTGCCCTCATCCCCGTCTTTGCCCTCCCCTGCCTCTGCCCACCCCATGTTCCCTTTGGTCTATCTTTAATCTTTTGATCTTGTTGAATTTGTTTGTTTGTTTGTTTTTGGTTGTAATCGCCTATTTCCTTGAGCTTTCTCTTTTTTGTTGTTTTCTTTTTTATTTTTTGTTGTAGTTGTTGTTTTTCACATTCCTCCTAAAAGTGAAGCCATCCGATATTTTTCTCTTGCCTTCTGACTTGTTTCACTGAGTATAATTCCTTTTGACTCCATTATGTTTCTATTAATGGCCCTAGTTTATCATTTTTGTATGCTGAATAGTATTCCATTGTGTATCAAAATAAATCATTTTGATGAAGAGTAATATACAGCTACCTTCATTTTTTTTAAAGATTTATTTATTTATGCATACAAGAACTGGGGTACAGGCCAGAGGCACGGGGTAAGGGGGGAGGATGAGAAGATTCACCAGAGACAGAGTGGGGAGCAGAACAGGTGGATCCACTGAAGTACACTGCTGAGGGGAGCAGCGGGCAAGGGAGGAGAGGTCTGCTGTGCCATGTGGGTCCCCTCCCTGGCCGGGGATTGAACTCACGCTGCTGTGCAGCGGATGCTTCACAGTGTGGGGCTCAACCTGCTGCACCACCAGGGAGGCCCCTACAGCTACCTTTACATGTGAAAATATTCTCTTAAGTTCCAGATATAGGATGATATTGATAAAAGAATAAACCTACACATCTTGGAAATGAGCAGACATCTCACATGGATCACTTAGCATAAATGAAAAAGTACACATAGCAATGAAGACCTCTACAATCACAGAGGAATAGAAGAGTGTGGGAATAATGATTGAGCTATAAGGGGAGAGAGGTGAAACAGTGTAAATTTTCATCTTACTGCAAAAAGAAAAATATGTGTTTTGTGGATCTAGAAATATCATACTACTCACCACCTAAAACACCATAAATAAAAAGTCCAAAACTATCTTGGAAACTATTTTGAATAAATATAAAAGGGATTGGTTTGAGATCAGTATTAAATCAAAGTCATATACAACCAAAAGAAACACTAAAACTATAATAAGTGACCTAAACTCTGAAATATGTAGAATTAACCATAAGCCACCAGTTTGGTTTTCTACCTTACTGGACAAATACAGATAACTTTATACTGAGAATATCCTAAAATAGTCTGGAATCCATCAACAATGCACTTTTAAATTCTAAAACACTACATAAGCATAGGTGTTCTGGTCTTTGTATAAAATAAGACTTCCCTTATTTATTTCTATCATGGTTTATAGAATGAGGATGCTGATTCAAATCTGTGCAAAGTAAATTGGAACAAGAGGTTATTTCCTTGTCCAGAATGGGGAAAATCTCTCTATCATCCCTGTCAATAATAATTAGCCCTTTCTGAAAAGGCTATTGTAGACACATAGTCAAAATGATCCTTAACAGGAGGATATAATTTGGCTTACAGAAATCCATTACCAACAAATAACTACTTGTGGAGGAAAAATACAACAAAGTATTGCCCTTGGAAGTGATAATCACAGTAAATAGCACCCCAAGCCTCAACTGGATCTTATATAAAAAAAACTATCATGTTGCCAATTAAACAGTATTTTCTCAGTGTGGTGACACTTTGAAATGTCTAAATACTGAATTAGGAGAAGAATGGGAATTGCTCTGAGTCTCTATCCTGACCCCCCTTCGACTGCCTCCATGCCTGCCTTCCCCACCCCTCCACCACCCCCCCCACCCCGAGAAAAATATACAAGAGAAACTCCAGCAATCCTGTAAGAGTGATTTTCCTGGTTCAGTTTCATAAGAGACCTGGAAATAATATAGCATCAGTTTATAAACCAGACAGGGCCTGGCCTGCTGTGTCAACATAGAAAATCAATCCAGGAGTCTCAACCTTGCTTTGTGGCCTTTAGGGCTGCTTCAGAAATCAATCCCAGAGAAGAATAAAGGGCAGTGCCAGAGGCTTGGGAACACACACCTCAAATTGACAGCTGCAGAGCCTGACTCCTCCAGGGGCTTTGCAATTTGGTTTCTAACCATGAATTCACAAGGGACAGCTATCCTGACCAAGCTAACATGTTTTTTTGAGGTGATGCTATTTTTTTCATGTTGACGTTTTTGAGGATTTCATGGATTATGTCCTGAGCTAAGGCTTCACATGAAGTATCTCATTTAATCTCCACAACAGCCCTCTGATGGTGCCATTATAATCCCCTTTACAGGAATGCAAAAAGACACAAAAAGGGTAAGTCAGTTAGCCAATGTACTAACTTACAAGTGAAGTCAGTCTTTATTTAATCTTAAGTGTTTAGAAAATAAAATCTTTTCCTGGTATCCTTGTACTAGTTTGTTAAGACTGCCACAGCAAAGTACCATTCTCTGAATGGCATAAATAACAAATTCATTTTCTCATAATTCTGGAGACTGGAAGCCCAAGATCAAGGTGCTGGCAGGTTGTTTTTTCTTGAAACCTGTCTCTTTGGTCTGTAGCTGCCCATCATCTCCCTGTGTCTTCACATACCCTTCTCCTTGTGTTATTCTGTCTCTTAATTTCTAAGGAAACCCAGTATACTGGATTACGGTGCTTTGTAATGAGCTCATTTAACCTCCTTAAGAGTTTTATGTTCATATACTGTCACTTTTGAGATAGGACTTTAACATATAACATCAGTCCATTACATTTTATATTATAATTTTTACACACCCATCACTTAATCTCTTATAAAGCAATGCCCATCACCTATAAATGCAAACTGTTGCCTATCTAGTTAAAAAAAAATACCTTATTGGGGATGAATAAATATCTCCAGCATTCTGACTGACTGATCTTACTTTGCATAGTCATGTCAGTCATGTCATTGAGGGTAGTTGGAATGACCTAAAAATCATACAGTAACAATCAGTCTAGTGACTCTCACTTCCTTGTGCATCAGAAGCCCCAGAAGGGAGTATTATTCAGCATGAAAAAAAACAAAAAAAAACAAAAACCAAACTACCAAGTCATGAAAAAGACATAGAAACTTAAGGGCATATTCCTAAATTAATTAAGTCAACCTAGGAAAGGCTACAGATGGTACGATTCCAACTATATGACATGATATAAAAAGAAGAAACTATGAAACAATAAAGCAGCCAGGAGTTGGGTGAGTAGTGAATAAGCAAAACAGAGAGGATATTTAGGGCAGTGAAAGTACCTGCGTGATAGAATGATGGATGCTTGCCATTATACATTTGTCCAAAACCACAGAATGAACAACATCAAGAGTAAGCTCTAAAGTAATTTATGACTCTGGCTATTCAGGATGTGATACTGTAGGCCCATCCTTGATAATGATTGTACCTCTCTGGTGAATGTGGTCCATAATAGTGGATGCTATATGGTATGTAGGAAATCTCAGTTTTGTTCTGAACCAAAAACCAGTCTAAATAAATTGAATCTCTTTGAAAAGTAAACATGAAATATTGCTTCTGCTTTCTTTCCAACTTTTCTGCTACTTCTGTTTTCAGTGGCTCTAATCAGGTTTCCTCTACTTCGATTATCCATATAATTAGCAAGTCCTACTAGTTTTCATTATTTGCCTCCAAACAACAGTTTCCCATCAGTTCCAACCTACCCTCTCCCTATGCTTTATACTCCCCACAAACATCTTTAAGTTTGTTTCCCTGGAAGCAGATCCAGAGACACAACTTGAATGCAATTGCTTTATTGTTTGTGAGTTGTCCCCAGAAAGCACTGTAAACATTTGGGAAGAAAAACAGGGGAGTAAGAGAAAGAATAAGAATATTATTAAGCAGGTTGTTTTGTTAGAGTAACTGAGGTTCATTCACTGAAGCATACTGGTAGACAGTAAGTAAGAAACATTCCTTTCAATTATCCAATCCCCAGTTCTACTTGACTTCACATGTCATTATTTTCTTCATTTTATGTGTCACTGACCAGCAACTACTCTCGGATGCTTTTCTCCCTAACACTTTCAGCCGTCCCCATGCATGGAGATGTGGAAATTCTAGGCGATTTCCAGGTACCTCCAGGAGAATGCATGTTACCAGAATGCCAAGGGGGTATGGGGGGGACACTGAGATAGGGCTAATTCAGTGCACATGGCACACTGTCTAAACTATGTATCTCTATGGTTGTCTAACACTTCACTTGTGTAGGAACAGCTCTTCTGCTGCTGTTATTGTTATAACAATAGAAAATTCTATTAAAATTCTATTATTCTATTAATTCTATTCTATTCTATAATTCTATTAAATATCTATTATACAAGAAATTCTACTTAACCCTTAATTCAAAGTCCATTATCATTCACTCTGATTTCATTCTGGAGGCTGGAAGCCCAAGATCAAGGTGCTGGCAGGTTGTTTTTTCTTGAAACCTCTCTCTTTGGTCTGTAGCTGCCCATCATCTCCCTGTGTCTTCACATACCCTTCTCCTTGTGTTATTCTGTCTCAATTTCTAAGGAAACCTAGTGTACTGGATTACGGTGCTTTGTAATGAGCTCATTTAGCCCCCTTAAAAGTTTTATGTTCATATACTGTCACTTTTGAGATAGGACTTTAACATATAACATCAGAGGAACGATTAATGACTCCTCCCCTCTACTACTATAGTACTTCCTTGGAGATCAAAATGTCAACCTAAACTCATGGTTCCCCTCCACATCTCCATGTGCTGCTGTCATCTTCATTTTATAAGTGAGAAAACAGTCATACAGATCATGCCCAAGGTTATCTGACTCCTATAATTTGGAGCGCAGACGCCAGCCTTGCACTTTTAACCCAGAGCCTTTGCTTGGCTCAACAAACCAAACAACCTCAACATGAACCGCATTTATATCTGCTACATGAAATAATTAAAGAGCAGCTGACCCATATAAATCGTCTGACATTCAGAGACTCAGCACTACAGCATGGAAGAGATTTATCTCAAGACATTCATTTTATATAGGCTACTCCTATATGATTTGCTCCACAATATCTGAATGCAGATATGAACAATTCTATATTTCCAAGATCAATAGTCTGAAGCATTACTTGCTTATAAGCCAGAAGCCTGACTTTTCCCTCTTGGTATTCCTCACTCCCCTGGATTATTCATAACCATGGCAGTTTAACTAAAGAAACTAAAAAGAACACACTATAGACTTCCATGTGCAAGACTAGAGAAACTCGGTGTCTCAGATGATCATTTCCTTTGCATTCTACTGCAGCATGCTAGGCAATGGCTGGTAGCCCCACTGAGTCCATACTGTTGATGCTGGTCTCCTGCTGTGATCGTCTCACTGGTGTGACAGTCAACTTTCAAGAGAGTTCACTGAGACCAACATTAGGGACACATGTGGGTTTCAGGTATTGACTCAGTTGGTATTCATCCTTTTAGTCTCCTACAGGCAGCCAAGGGTATTGGCTGGCCCTAAACAACAAAACAGGATGGGGCATGGATCTGCCACCTTATTGAATAATAATCTTGCATCCTTTCCTTCTGAACCCTACTTAATGTATCATCATGCCATTATAAGAATGCTTATTCTTTTTAACCTATTAAGAGCAGTGGCATGCATCCCATAAACTCAATTGAGCAAGAAATATGCCATCTTATACTTTATAAAATTCAACTCACTTTTTATATTCAGACCAACCTGTCCTAGAGGGTGGTAGACAACTCACCTCATCCCATTCATGATTTTCTATCTTTTTGTGGGGTCTTCGAGAGACCCTGGGATTCAGGAGAGGGACTGATCTAATCTTTAAAGAATGGTCCAGTCAGAAAGTCACTGATATGCGCTCTGCTCTAATCCATGTGACCCCACCTGACTTCTGGCTCAGGGTTTCAGGTATACTTGGGATAGAGAGCTGTCCTCTGAGCTTATTCATCAGTCCCATCTTTATAAATATTCCCTATAGCCATTTACCTCTAGAGATATTGTCACTGCTCACTGAGTGTTAGGGGTATGGACTGAGCCTCAGTTCAGCTCTACCACACAGGTGCTCATGTGTGCTATCTCATCTTTCATCTCCATACTTACAAATCTGAATACAGCTTGGCCTGTTACCTCTGGCCAAGATTTTATCCAACCTGCCAATTCTCTTTTCTCTGAGTTTTTTGAAAAACAAATGAACTAATAAATAAAAATCCCAAAGGGTAGTAAGAGTACTCTACTTTCTGCCTTTTCATACTCCTAGCCTCAGACTAAAGGAAGAGAGGGGGGAGATTCATGGAGAAAATGATTCTGGATTAATAGTTGAAATTATTACTCTACCTGGAAATACAAAGATAAAATTTAACCCTTTGTCACATCATTATTCTAAGTTCTGTCCTTATTCTTCATATGCTAGTATCCTAAGTCTATGCATGCAAATGCTGTCTGTATACTCTAATTTCTCCCCCAAATAGGTCTCTTGTTCTGCTTATACTCTTGTATATATAAAAATTTCCATGTTTCCAAATACCCTTTCTATCCTCTCCACTCCCCACTTTACAAAAAAAGATTTTCTACTTAAAAGCACAAGGTGGTATATTCTCTAATGGAATATGGTATATTCTCTAATGGAATTATAAATAAGAAAAATTAAAATGAGTCCAGTGATACAACTTAATAATCCTAATGTCAATATTGTCCCTGCCAAAGGTTTTGGGTGGAGGGGAGGATAAAGGAAACCAGTGGTTGGAAAATATAATTCTCAGTTAGAATCTGGCCTTCCGTTTCTAAAGATGTCTATTTATTCTAAAAGACATAAATATTTCTAGATAAAGCAAAATTTTTAGTATTGTCAAAATGGGGTGAGGGGATATCTTTGCCTATTCTAACAATTGTCATCTCAGAGAACAAAAAGAAGGATCAGAAAATTGCTGGAAAACAATGCTGCTATTCAGATGTAGAGGTGGTACTCTTCCTCTTTGTGTGATGCTTCACAGAAGCTGTTCAGAGACTACTTAGGAAAAAAAGGGGAAAACGCAAACTGTTAGATCTCAGTTAAATAACTGTGCTTATTGCAATTTAAGCTAATAGTTATTCATTATTCAGTCAACTATTTGGTACAAACAAATAAATATCCCCCCACTTGTTAGTCCCTAGGGGCTTTCTTAATCCTATCTGGATTTACTTTCTGTGAATTTCTGAGTAATCAGAAGTTATAGGTTGGATTCATCTTGTGCTAGGGACACCCATGGTGTAACTGCTTCATTTTTTCTTTTCATTTCAAAGGAAATGGTCCATCCAAAGTGAAAATTGTTGTGGGGTTTTTTGAAGGTAGAGTATATTTTCCTCTTTGTTGCTGTTGTTATTGTTGCTGTTGTCTTAATCAGATAGTTATTTCAAACAGAAGCAATCAAGTTTCTTTTTTCATTGCCACCTCCTTCTACCCCTCCTACTCAATCCATGCTGTTAAGAAAATACCCTTGTTAGTAAAGTGATTCATCTATTTTCGTGTGTGCAGCTGAAGCAGCTGGAAAGATCAGTGTATGGGAATCATTTCAGATAGTCTACATAAAGCCAAAGTGTCACTAGAAATATGGCTGTATCTCAGGGTCACAGGTATCTGAGTTCTAATGTGTGTTTCAGAGAAAGGGAAAGGAATTTACACTCATCAGGGTGCAAGGAGGAACATTTCATTCCAAACTTTTTCATCTGAAGGTGACCCATGCAATCTCCATCTGCCCCTAAAATTTGAAGCCATAGTCAACTTCTCCTCTTTTCATGTATGCATTTGCTGGAGACAAGTACTTTCTCTGCAGATAAACAGAAAACCTACTCCTCTCTGTCTAGCTGGTACATAAGATTCCCACTGTGACAGCCATAACCCTGAGTTTTCAATTGAACAACTAAAATGTTCATATGCTACCACTCAATAGCATGTTTTGGTTTACAGATTGAGTTCCATCACTCCACTGAGAGCAAAACTATGAAAGAATGGGACATAAGATAATAAAGTATGACTATAGGAAGACAACCAAATTTAAAGGAAGGGGCACCACCTGGAGAAGTCAGATCAAAAAGTACAGTTTTAAAAAAGTATAGTGCAGAAAACTGCCATGAAATTTGTTCAAATCCATACTCAAAATACCTGCTCAATTGCTATTCTCGGTAACTCCTTTCTCTCCAAAAACACGAAGATTCTAAGTACTGGCTGTTCCTCAGGGTAACTAGAACAACTAACTTACTGAAAAATCAGGAGCCAGTTAAACATTGCATTATATGACTGACAACCAAAAAATGATGAAGAAAGAGAAAGTTACTTCACATTTTAATATGGTAGAAAACTTCCAGCTTTTAAACAAAGTCAATCAACAGGACTTGCATTATAATTTCTCATTTGTAGATATTTCTTATTTTTCTTACTTTGGCCAAGTGAAAAATAGTTCTAAGAAGAAGAAACCAAGGAGTAGATGTTATGTTTCTTCCCTAGGATTTATACTTTAGGGTATTCAAAGAAAAATGATTGTTGAAATAGAGTCAAATTTGAACATGTTAAAAGTTGTAACTCGGATTTTCTGTTCAAATTTTCTCCAGCCTATACATCCAGAGCATATTATTATGAGAGTGTTTATTAATCAGCTTTCAAGACCTTGAATATATACTATTCTTGAGTGTATAAACAATGTGTCAATCAGAGTGCATACTGTCAAGTAACAGGTGTGTATGTGTATGTGTATATGTATGTGCATGTGTGTGTGTGCACTAGAACATGAATGGGAACATAAAAGAGAAGATAGAGGAGAGTAAGAAGAATTGAATGGATCTTGCCAGGTTGCCCAAAAGTAAAAAAAAGAAACTTCAGATAAGTTATTTGTTATTCATCCTCTCATTTGTCATTCTTCCACAGTAGTGTTTGAGGGCTCATGAGATACCAGATATTGAGGTAAAGATGCAAACTACCAAGCAACACATTGAGGAAGTAGCCCAGTGGCATAGAAGACTTGAACCCAATGTCAAGAAATCTGATCTTACTGCAAGACTTTATTTTGACTTTGTTAGTCAGCCACCTCCTTCCAAACACCTCATGACAATCCTCATCTACAGGTCCTTATAACTAGTTGCTCTCCAACTCATTTCACCCTTTACTGTGATTAAATAACTATTTTCTCAAGCTAATTCTATTTGCCTGACAACATCCCACTAATTATCAGAACCTATCTCCAAAATATTAGTCTTTGGTGACTTTTCTAGACTCACTAGACGGACATGTCCTTCTTTCTCAATGGTTTCTTTCAACGTGTAACATTCCTCTACTTGGTAACACACACACACACACTCACTCACTTGGTTAAAACTTCTACAAGGCAGAGATTATGATCTATTTATCTTAGCATCCTCAACACATAGCACAGCTTCAGGAACAAAATAAATAGCAATGAGAGTTTAGAGAATAAATCAATGATGGTAAGAACAAACATCAAGCAAACTAAGAAATGCTACCTTCTCTAACCCTGAGAATTTTTATAGGAAAAAAATTATATTAACACATGAAAATGCCTCAAACCTATAGAATCACAACTATTTAGCAAGCAATTATATAGCATATGCCAACATGTACTAAATACAAAATGTGTCCTGTTAGATGCAGCCAAGGGTACATAGTATGTGTCCTGTGTGACTTTTTTAAAAGGCTTTCCATAAAATAAAATAATCCTGTCTCCTTAATTTTACATGTTTCCCAGGAGCCTTCAAGTTCCCTGGAATTTCTATTAATAATTCCATTTATCCCTGTAATACAATATGTGTCAAACATCACAATGTCTGTGAGAGACTAATAACCTAAGTTTGTCTTGACATGAGAAAAGATTGATGAAAAAAAATCTTTGGAAAGAGAATTTTGATGCCAAATTAAGATTTCAAGGTGAACCGATAAAAGAGTAATTTTGGAGCTGACATATTGCCCTGTGAAGTTCTTAGGTACCACACAGATTTAACTTGTGGCCTAGATACACCAGAGTCCCCAGGGTTTCAGCATCTGAATTCTGACAGGTTCCTGGACCCTTTCCTCCCAGGTGTAAATCTTGCTTCGAATTCTCTAGATTTAGCTACTTCTCTTTCAGGTACTTGCTTATACTTCTGCCAGTTGGATTTTTGAAACACATAATCTTACAGTTCTAATTCTGTTCCAGCTAGTTTTGTCTGGCTATTTTAGGTAAATGTCTGCCTGAGACCTATTGCCCTAAGGGTCTATCTTTTGCTCAATTAGAATCAGGTACCTTGTGAAATGTAATGTATGGTATCAAGTGTCCACAGTTCCCAATGCCCGGCATGATGAGGGCACTCAATAATTGTATGTTAAATATATCAGTTGTACATTCATTTCTTACACAGTTATGTCCAACTGAGTCAGAGACGGCAGGAAATCTATTAAATGATAGTTAAAGCCAATTTAAGCAACACACATACACACACACACACACACAAGACAGGAATGAAGTATAAGAGCAAGTCACTGGGTTCAATGAGTAGCAAAAAAGAAAATGAAAAAAATTGACCAAGATAAGACTCTGAGATGGAATTGGGGGGAAGTCAATGAAGTTTGAATCTCAGGACCCCTCCTTTGCATAGAAATCTTCCAAGGGTCCTGCAGCTTTCCATTCTATTTTTCAAGGGGACACTAACAACTTGTTTAACCTTAGAGTCCCATAAAAGTGGGATCTTCACAAATAAAATAATAGTAAGAAGCTATTCATGCAGTCACTCAGCAAACATTGAGTGTTAGTCACTGCAGACACATCAAAATAAATGTTAAACAAAATTTAGAATGACTAACAAGTAAATTATTTAACAAACTTATTCATCTCTCTCATATCTGTGACACTTTGAAGTATACAAGTGCACGTACTTCACCGCCTGATTTTCTTTACAAGTGAATCATCCTAACAGTAGAACTGATGACAACTGCTCAGATGAAGAAGCTGAGACACAGAAACATGTAAATATCATTGTGATGACAGAATAATATCCCACCCATCCACCCCTCCCCATAATATCCAGGCCTTAAAGTTACAAACCTAAAATGTTACCTTACAAGAAAGAAAAAATTATATAGATGTGTTCAAAGGTATAGAGATTATTCTTTGAGATGGAGCTATCATTCTGGATTTTCCAGGTGGGGCCAATATAATTACATCCATACATAACAACAAAGAGCATTTCCCAGTTAAACAAGGTTAGAGAATGAAAGAGAAGAAGAGAGATTGTCAGCATGGGAGCCATCTTATAAAATCTAAACAAGGTCTCATTTATCCAAAGAAGTTGAAAATGTATGCCCCCACAAAAACTTTCAAGCATATTAGCATCTTTATTCATAATTGCCAAAATTTGAAACCAATAAGATATCATTCATAAGGTGAATGGATAAACTGTGGTACATCTAAACCATGGAATATTTCTGAATATTAAAAAGAAATGTGCTATCAAGTTATGAAAAAACATGGAAGAACTGTAAATGTGTATTACTTAGTCAAAGAAGACAATCTGAAGCTATATGGCTTTCTGAAAAAGGCAAAACTTTGGAGAGAATAAAATGGTCAGAGGTTATCAGAGATTGGGGATGGGAATGAACTGGCAAGAAACAGATGATTTTTAGGACAGTGAAAATGTTCTGCATGATATAATGATAGATGCATGTCATTATATATTCGTCCAAACCAAAAGAATTTATATCACCAAATGTTCACCCTAATGTAAACTATGGAGTTTGTTTAATTATGGTGTGTCAATGTAGGTTTATCAATTGTAACAATAATACCACTCTGAGAAATTATGTTGACAGTGGGGAAACTATGTATGTGAGGAGGCAGAGATTATAGAGCAAATCTCCACAAGTTTCCTCTAGATATTTTTGTGAGCCAAAAATTGCCCTAAAATATAAACTCCTTATAAAAAAAAATAAAACTCAAAAAGACCTCAGGAGTCAGTGATTAAGTAAAAAATAGCGATGGAAAACACACATATGAGTTATATTATGAATGAGCAAGGTATGATTGCAGTGTCAGAGATTTTGTGTGTATTTTGACAAAATCTTATATGCTAGGACCCTCATAGCCACATACTCATTTATGTCATGTGGAATATAGCTTGCCAATAAAGTCACAGTAATTGAATAAGCTGACTTCCCTATCATAGAACTGAGGAAAATAAGAAGTTTGAGAATAAAAATTTGGGACTGAAACAGCAATGGCCCAAAGGCCTTCCAATTTCATTTTCCTGCAAATCAAAACCACAATGAGATATCACCTCACATCTGTGAGAATGGCCTATATCAAAAACAACATGTGTTAGTGAGGATGAAGAGAAAAAGGAGTTCACATTCTTTGAAGTGGAAATGTAAATTGGTGCAGCCTCTATGGAAAACAGTATGGAGATACCTTAAAATTATAAAAATAAAAATGTCCATATAATCCAGCAAACACTTATAGATATTTATCCAAAGAATATGAAAACACTAATTCAAAAGTATATATAAGCAATCATATGTTCATCATAATTCTATTCACAATAGGCAAGACATTAAACTGCTGAATATCCTTTAATGGATGATTGCATAAAGGAATAGTGGTATAGTATGCAGTGGAATACTACTCTGCTATCAAAAAAGCTAAAATTTTGCTTTTTTGTGACAACATGAGTGAAACATGGTGATTATGCTAGGCAAAGCAAATTAAAAAGTGAAAGATAATTACAAAATAGTTTCTCTTACATATGGAATTTAAGTAACCAAAGCAAACTAAAATCACACAAAAAAATTTAACTCAGACTCTGTGAATAATATAGTAGTTTCCATAAGGGGAGGGAAACAGAATGGGAATAACATAAATTCAATAGTGAGAATGACATTAGAACTTTGGTAGCAGGTATGGTATGCATGTACACGTTTGAGTATGAAGCTGCACTTCCAAAATGTACACAGTAATAAACAAGTTATTTCCCATTACTGTACAACAGCTCCCAACTGTATCTGTTTTACACTACTGTTTAGACACAAAGATCATGCTCTCTCCTCCAGGAGGATACTCTTGTTTACAATCCCAACTAGCTCCCCCAGTTCCAACTAAGCTTCTATTTCTGCTGCCACATAAAACAAATTGTCCCCTCTGACATCACTTGTGACACTGTATTGTACCTGCCAGTTTAGTTACCTCTAACTTCTGCTAAAGAATCATTTCTATTCCGAAATGGGGATGAGCAAGATTCTGTTCCCATCATGAAATGATATGATAGAGTGTGACAAAGGAAAGATGTGAGTAGCAAAAAAAGGTCATTAAATCCTTGAACCTAAACTACCTTCTGAGCTTGGGATCATAGTCAACCAGAGGAGGACAAAATGACAGAGTCAAGTGCTATACAGGAACTTGGCATTCTGAATCTATCCTCATAGACCCAGTGATTTGGGTTATTTTAGAGGAATAGCTTCTCTTCCACCCATCTGAAAAGCGCCTCTCAACAAAAGGTTACATGTAGTTTGATCTAAAATTTATTAGCTAGAAGGTGCCCTTTCACCAGGTAAATACACAATTTAAAAATGAATTTTTTTCTTTGTCTTAATGGTATGGGTACATAGAAGTTTAATGATGGAATAGTTCAATGGGTGAAATAAATCTTGAGAAATAAACCACAGTTACTTTGTACCACCTCCTTTCATGCCACTTATTTGAGACAGGCATTGTATACAATTGGAATATTTCTGTGTGGAAATCTCCCTTTTATACATCATGTATAAATCCAAATATTTTGACCTAAGAGCAGCATGATTGCATAAAAAGCATAATTATAAAAGAATTGGTGTTCACTGGAAGTCCTGGCCAGAGCAATAAGAAAAAAGTTCAGCATCCATTTATGATGAAGGCCCTTGGAATTCTTGGGATAGAAGGACCATATCTTAACATAATAAAGGCCATATATGACAAGCCCATAGCCAATATCATTCTCAATGGCGAAAAGCTAAAATCCTTTCCCCTAATATCTGGAACAAGACAAGGCTGCCCTCTTTCACCACTGCTCTTCAATATAACACTGGAAGTCCTGGCCAGAGCAATAAGACAAGAAAAAGGTATACAAGGTATCCAAATAGGGAAAGAAGAAGTGAAATTATCACTGTTTGCGGATGATATGATAATATACATAGAGAACCCCAAAAGCTCTACAGAAAATCTAATCAAGCTAATCGGCCGGTTTAGCAAAGAAGCAGGATACAAAATCAACATACAAAAATCAGTAGCCTTCCTTTATACAAATAACCAAGCTGAAGAAGACGAAATAAAAAAACCCATCCCCTTTATAATTGAAACCAAAAAAATAAATATTTGGGAATAAATCTAACAAAAGAGGTGAAGCACCTTTACAAAGAAAATTACAAAACATTGCTAAAAGAAATAGAAGAAGATACAAAGAAGTGGAAAAACATCCCTTGCTCATGGATTGGAAGAACTAATGCCATCAAAATGGCCATACTACCAAAAGCAATCTACAGATTCAACGCTATTCCAATAAAAATTGCAATGTCATTCTTCAAAGAAATAGAAAAAAAAATTGATGAAATTCATATGGAG
>JAGFMF010012074.1:162246-242991 GCA_019455555.1 Galemys pyrenaicus | reverse complement strand
CCAGTCAAAAAATGGGCAAAAGAGCTAAAAAGGCAATTCTCCAAAGAGGAAAGGCAAATGGCCAACAGGCATATGAAAAAATGCTCAACTTCTCTTGTCCTCAGAGAAATGTAAATCAAAACCACTATGAGATACCACCTCACACCAATGAGAAAGGGACATATCCAAAAAAGTAGCAACAACAAATGTTGGCAGGGATGTGGAGAAAAAGGAACTCTCTTACACTGCTGGTGGGAATGCAAGCTGGTCCAACTGTTATGGAAAGCAGTATGGCGGTTCCTCAATCTACTAAGAATGGAACTTCCATATGATCCAGCAATCCCACTCCTAGGAATATACCCAAAAACACAAATACACTGATTCAAAAGAATAACTGCACCCCTATGTTTATAGCAGCACTCTTTACAATAGGTAAGACCTGGAAACAACCTAAATTCCCAAAAACAGATGAGTGGATCGGGAAGCTATAGTATATATACATGATGGAATACTATTCAGCAATCAAAAAAGAAAAACTAGACTCATTCATGGGAACATGGATGGAACTGGAAGGGATTATGCTCAGCGACGTTAAGTCAGAAGGCAAAAGAATAATACCAGATGGTTCCTCCCCTAGGAGGAATATAAGGGAACCAAATAAGGATCAAGGAAAGGAATAATAACAATAATAATAACAATAAAGACACAAAAACCAAAAATGAAAAGACAAGGACAAATTGGGGACACTTGGTGGGAAAGGGGGAAGGGGAGGGTTGAGGTAAGGTGGGAGCATGGGGGACTGAGGTGATGGTCCACTGGTGATATGGTGATGGGGCATACATGGGGATTACAATTGATGTCAAATATATATAAATTTTAAAAAATGAAAAAAAAAAAAAGAATTGGTGTTCATGCAGTCAGGAGTCAGGCCACACATACTTATGATGCTGAAAATAAAAAAGAAGATATTTCAATCTTTGCAGAAAGTAAAATAAGCTAAGTCTTCCTCATTTTCCCTGGGCACTTCCTTCTTTCTGTAAGAAGAGGGTTTCATAGCCATAGATAGTGTGATTTACAAAGTTAATTTGTTTGGGGCTGTGGTGATGCTGTGCCATAAAAGTCTATTTCTACTTCTGTGCAAGATGGACATGAATGGTGCAGGCTGTGAATTGTCCTGGAACTGTATTTTGTTAATATGTAAGAATGTCATGTGGGCCTTTTCTCCTTACACTGGTGGATTCCAGGCCCACGCTGAAGACTTGGTGGACTTGTAAACACAAGATTGCCAAGGCTGAGATTTGACACTTTTGGTTATTGAAAATAATGGATTGAATGGTAAATTCAGTTCTCTTTTTCCCTTTTTTGCTTTTTATCCCCTTAATCTATTGATCTGTTTGACCATATGTAAATGCTATTCTGATGTCTTATAAACCCAATGAATATCAATTTCAAAATAACTAAGGTCCTGGAGGCTGTTTAATCTTAGTACAGACAAAATGAAAGGGTTAACTTGCTTTCAAATGTTAATATACTCTCTGGACAAATGTGATCTTGAGGGAAGAGGTGGCTTGCAAGGGGAGGAATTATTTGGTTCCAGTGTAGGGGACTGGAAGAAGTCAGAAAACTGACAGCTTCTCCTGGCTCTGATGCAGTCATGCCTCCTGCAGCTGGCCAAAAAGGATAGTGTGTTTCTAATCAAAGCAAGCCCCAGACACCTTTTAACTTTGAGTATCTGGGTTAGAAAAGCAGTGATTTTGCATTTCTGTCACTGCCTTGTGCTACTCTATGTTTGCACTACGAAGATAAAAATAACATGTCACGGAGTCTCTGTAAATTGAACTGCAAGGTGGCAGTGAGGTGGCCATTGGGACACAGGAAGAATAAATGATCTTAGTTTATTTATTAAAAATATGTACAGCCATGTGGAAAACTTATCTTTCTCTCCACCCCAGTGGGCCTTTTCATCTAAGGTTCACTTCCTGCACAAGAGAGTCACCTTAAACTTCATCTTTTAAAAACTCAGCGACTTCTTTCACATATTACCACTTTGAACAATTTTTTGAAACAATAAATGGTGTTGGTTCCTAATAAGACAATGGCTTTTGGCTCTGAAGTAGATATTTTTTTCCCCAATTTAAGGATCTCCTTGTTACTAGTGGCCTCCATTTCAAACATGCTCATTACCTTGAATCTACTGTGGCATGTAGTACATCACAGCGCTGAGACTACCTTGTGATGCTGTTAAAAATAAATGCCTTCAGAAACCAAAATGAACCAACAATTTCATATGTTAGAGACGTGGAAAACATAAGGTAGTCCTGTCCCAGTGCCAAAATAAAAGTCTTGTAAAACATTTAAGGAGTTTATTCTTCCAAGACATGAAAATATAACCCACCTTACCTTTCATTGGAGTTACACATGCACAATGTATGGGAGGTAGACCTCCCCAAGGTAAGCACATCTCTTTGAAAGAGGGATATTGGCTTGCCGAAATATATAACTGTACATAAAAATATAAGACATATAATCATGTAGTTTAAGAAAGATGTGAAAGAATTTGAGTGATGGCTGAAATTCTAAATAAGAGGTGTACATGCGAAGAGCATATGGTAATGTGTAAAAATGTAAATGTGGATACAGAAGACCTCACCTATGTGTGATGTGCTCAAAGAACCACTTATTTCTATTTCAATAGCTTTTTTATCCATATCAAGGTGCCCTTTCTGATGAGGTTTTGCAAAAGGGAAACTCAATATTATGAATGGGTTCTATCCCGAGCAGAATCTATTGAAGATTTTCATATGTGGTAGATATATAAGGGCCACTAATAAACCTTGTTTGTTTAGTTTTTGTGCTACAATGTTATTGTCAACATGTAAGATCTTATCAAGAAATATGTTCATCTTTCAAAGTTTACAATTTATCATTCCATCACTATAGGCTAAGTTATAACTCCTTTTCCAATGACAAACCCAATGGGCCCACATCCCATCCCATTTCCTCCGACCACACTAGGTCCTCATGTGTATGTTGATAAACATCTGAGTGTATCCTCCTCAAAGAGAACTTCAGTGCATACTTCTGAAAATCCATCAAGACAAATTGTCTGCCGTGTTTTATGGAAGACCTATAGTTGGGAATCTACTCGTTGCTTCAGTCTACAGAGAAGGCCTGAGGAGGTAACCAGCCAAACCACTGATGCTAAATCCTGTCTCAAAGAAGAGGAGATGTAACTCAAGAAGGTGAAAGAAGACCCAAAGAAAAGTGATTTAGAGGAATTGAAGAGAGTCCTCCAAACCAGAATTTATCCAGGAAAGTGCTGATGAACCTGGCCTGGGGGTCTGAGGACCCAAGAGGTTCTCAGCTCTTCTTTCAGGAAAGAATTCTATGTGGAGACCACATTTATGCAGAAAAGAGATTTATTGATGGATAATAGGACAGTGAAGTTCTCTGAGCAGAAAGGGGTCCAAAATGAGTTGTCATTGAAGGGGCAAGAAGCAGGTTTTCCATGGGTATAGAGGGCAAGGAGTGGGAAGTTCAGCCTTTGGGTATCTCAGCGTTGTGTCTCTTGTTGATTCATAGAAGCCCATAGGGTCTTTCAGGTTACTGAGGCCTGCTTTCCCAAAACGAGCTTTGGTCCATTGCTTTAGCATTGTGTTTGTGTTGTAGACCTTCCATTTTTAATTGGGTTGGGGTACACTGACCCAAACAGATTGTTTCTCATTTCATTTGTTAGGCGGACTTAGGACACCTGGGCTTGGAGCTTGGGGCACCCTGTTCCTAACTACCTGTATACATTTTCTAACTTCCTCATTTACTACTTTGTTTTCATAATTAGAAAGAACTTTAATTCTATCTACTACAAAGAAGGCATCCAAAAACATTCACAAAATGTATAGAAAATTCAGGATTCTTGAACTTAAATTTTTGTAAGGACAAAAAGGGAAATAAAAAAATACTATAAATTCCGTGAAGTGAAACTGCTAGGGATACATATAATGAAAAGAGAAGTTAGGCCATAACACTAGATATATGAATATGACATTAAACTGGGCAGAGAAAACTAATTCCTTGGGAGGGAATGAGAAATGATGTCCATAGGAAAATCAAGAGAACACAGTTATTTAGGTCAATGCAAGAGAAGAGAACACTTCAAGAAGAGAGGAGTCAAATGTTGCTGAGAAGTCAAGGGAGATAACACAGGGACAAGTCCAAGGGATGTAGCAATTAGTAGATCAAAGGAGGAAGACCTTGGGGAAGGAAGGATTGTGGCAATGGGAAGGGAGGTGAAGAATTGGAGACTGTGTAGAAAAGCTGAGCTGCAACGGAGAGGAAGGAGACAAAGATGAAGCATATGAAGACTTAGTTATTACTTGTTCTAAACATGGGACATTCCTTAAGTGTATTTTAAGGTTGATGTTTTGGAATCTGTGGCTTTTGGAAAGTAATCATCTAGTTGTAAAAGAATTGAAAAATGAAAAGTTGAGTTGAATGGGTTCAAGTTAATTTGATGGAAAAAAAAAACAAACACTGAGATGATTACATTTTGTGATTTATGTTTTCGTGTGTTTTGAAGGCAGTCAACTTCCCAACAGTAGAAAATAACAAGGTCAGAAGTCTCAGCATAGGAGAAAAGTTGTGAAGTCATTGGTGAGAACTGAAGAGGGATGACTAGGAAAGCTTAAAAGGACTGCTAGCAAGCGTGATCATGCACTGAGCTTCTCCAGAAAATGATCCTATTTTCAATTCTTCTGGTCTTATGCTTGGCATGGAGTATGTGCCCAGTGAAGATGAGTTTTTATTGTCCCTTTGTCATTTGAAATCCTTGCACAGAAGTTACTACCCTCAAAACATTATACACATTTTCAGACACAGTAGCCCAGTAATAATTTTTTTAAATATATGTTGAATTACTTCTAAAGTAAGCATAGAGAATTCCAGTTTAAAGAAGAAAATGGTTTGTGTAAAATTATTTTAAGGAAATAAATAGGCTAGAGGTTCCTCATATTTACAAAAAATAATCATAATCATTGTCTAGCACTCATGGAATGGTAACAAATATGTTTTTTTCTCTGTTTGTGCTTTTGGGCCCTCAACAACCCTTCAGCTTGTGTGCTTTTTTTCCATCTGCCTTCCCTCTTCTTTCACTACAGATAAGGACTAGAAAACTCCTAACGGAAAAGACATTCACATATTGAAATTGTTGAAGTAATATAATCTTATTTTATTATCCTCCCAAAATAATAATTGCATTAATGGATGATCTTTTGAGGGGTCAGTTTTTTATCTACCAAGACTATGTAAAGGAACATAAAAGAAAGTTAACTGAAGTGGTCTTTAGGCAGAAATTAGCTTGTCTTAGGTTATGTCTTGGGAGCACAGGCAA
This sequence comes from Galemys pyrenaicus, assembly GCA_019455555.1. Taxonomy (NCBI): domain Eukaryota; kingdom Metazoa; phylum Chordata; class Mammalia; order Eulipotyphla; family Talpidae; genus Galemys; species Galemys pyrenaicus. The sequence continues at coordinate 237,626 of JAGFMF010012074.1, read as the reverse complement.
AGATGTTTTCTCATTAACCTTTATTTATATTATCTTATTACCTAAAGTTACCTCAGTCTCTCTCATTTACTTTTCCCATTCACCCTCATCCCATCATTAGCACCAAAGGCTGAGGTGTAGCAAAGGAGTTTTCAATAGCCATCAAGTGTCTCTTAAGATGTTTCTTAAGTGAAGTGATGTGGCACAAGAACAGAAAAAAAGAATTAGGTCATTGGTTCTCTTTCTTAGAGAAAGAGAAAGGTGACTGGAGCTTCTATTTTGCCATGTGTTAAGTGCCATTCAATATTTTGAGCCTGGACTAAGAATCTGATGAGGACTCTGAGTTTTGCTTAGAGAAAACAGTATGCCAATGAGTAAAGGAGCAGTTCTATTGCTGATAGAGAATAGGCAGGAGGCAAACATGTCAACCAGGACAGTATCTAAGAGGCATTGCTATAATCTAGATGCTATAGTGGGGATCGGGTTGGACCAGGCTGGTAGTGATAGCAGTGATAAAAAATGGTCTGACTGACAAATTTTGAGTAAAGACAAAATTATTTGTTGAGGAATTAGATGCTGATGTGGAGGGAGGGGAAAGAAGGGGAAAGAGACATGAGAATAAATGTAAAGTTTGGGGCCTGAGAACCCAGAAATGGGAATTGCAATTGACTTAATAGGAACTACAGTGAAAGACCCACTTTTGAAAGTTAGATCAGGAGTTTTGTTTGAGGTATATTCATTGAGATTGCTATTATAGACAATCAAAAGAAAAACTTGTGTTGACAACTGAAGTGATAAATCTAAAATTTATCACACATCTCACATCTGGGGTGAGAATATAAATTTGAGAAGGATAGGGAATGAAGCATTACAGAAAGTCATGAGACCACAGGAGTTTCAATGAAACGAGCACAACCAGAGAACAATTCTGGTGCCTGACCCCTAGGGCATCACAACCTCTATATATCAGGGTGATAAGGAGGATTTAAGGAGAGTGAGAAACAGTTAGGGTAAAAGGTTGAAAACTTTCAGTTTGTGAGAAAATGGAAGAATAAAGAGGAAGTTGACTCAGAAGAAGAGAGTAAACTGCTTTAGTGCTCCTGCTTCACAGGTTAGGTTAAGTTAAGTAAAGAGGAGGTAAGATTCACTAGTGATAAAGCTATGAAAGGTCTTCGATGATCTTGAAAATAGCAGTTTCAGTAGACAGCAGAGGTCAAAGTCTAGTTGGATCAAACTCCAAATAATGAAGAGAGGAAGTATAAACAATGACTATACATAACTTTTTAAAGTATAAAGGAAAGAAAAATGGTGACAGATGGAGGGAAATATGGGGTCAGGAGATCTTTTAAGAATAGAAATTTTGAAGAATTTTATATTATCATGGGAATAATTTTAATAAGAGGAACATATAGATTCCATGACAGTAGTTGAATTACTCATCTTAAGGAGAGTACAGCTTTTTTTGTGAAATAAGAATTCATGTGCCAGTTGTTGAAGTTTATGAATTAATTCAGTCTATTATGAACCTCATATAATAAGCTAATCCTTTAGAATGGTAGAATTGACTGTACCAACATTTTTCTAAAACCACATTTTTAGGATCATAAAGGCCAAAGGTTGTTTGCAAATTATTTGAATACACCTATTAATGATATGATTACTAGAAAGACACCAATGATGCAATCAGTGGGTGTAAAGGTACAATAATAATATAAAACCAGCACTTTCTAAGCACTTATGTTCCAAAACTTTTTCTAAGTATTTTACCTATATTAATGCATTTAACCATCATCACAGCAACCTATGAAAATTGCTACTAATGTTCCCATTTTACATGTAGTATCCTAAGGCACAGAGACTGTAATTTAGTAGTTAGCATTACTTAGTATCCATAAACTAAACACAGCAGTCTGGCTACGGTATAGAATAACCAGAAGGCTATTTTGAAAATTAATAGAGATTTTTATTGAACAGGAAACAAATAGCTTGCAGAAGAAGGCTTGCAGCACCTATCTGTTCTGATAGAATGTCTACTATATTTACTGATGTTTCCAGGCTCACAGATGAGCATGCCCAGGTATACGGGGCATTTGCACCCACCTCATCCCACATCCTGAAGGAATTAGATTTACTCAGATTATCTCAGAATATATACATCACTACCACCATCCTTACCCAGGGTAACTTCCAAATGTTTTTCTTCACTACTATTTTTACTTTTCCCTCTTTGATCACAAACATATCAAATCTCCTTCATTTAGTGGCAAGAAAAACATTTCTCTTGAACTTGTCATAATCTGTTTCCTAATAGCCTCATTTTTTTCTTTATTTATATATATATATATTTGACATCAATTCATAATAGTCTCACTTTTATTGAAAAGAGGTCTCTAAGTCATATTACAATAGCTCAACCTCAACTTTATTTTAACTCATTCTTATCCTTTAATCTGTCTCTTCACCACAGTATTGCAAAATATACTTTAAAACTGTGTTGATAGTCTTTAAATCATCATCACCTTCAATTGGTTCTGATTTGTATTTTTTTCTTTACAGCTTTCTGCATATTCAAGAAGATTGAAGAAAAGAATGATACCAATGTCATATATAACTGGGCAAAAAGAGCAAATTGCAATCCATAATGTTAATGTGATGTTAAATATGGGGGTATGCAGTTTGATGTCTATGGAAGAGTTTTTCAGGTTCCTTTGGTACTCCTGAGGTTCTTTAAAAAATAACTGCTATCTATAGTGTCACACAGATATGTGTGTAAATTGGTGAGACACATCAGGTGAGGAGTATGTCTAACTTCTACAGCAAATATTACTAATCTGAAATGTTTAGTAATATTTTTATATTGAGCAATCATATCCATTTTGCATCTGCATAAGAGAAATTACTTTGTTTTTTTTTTATGTTTAGAAACTATCAACAGTTAAGAATCAGGCACACATATAAACATACCGTTTAGGGTAACAATGCCTTTGTTTGTATTTCTCTTTTGTAAATTAATTTATATAGTTAAAAATGTGTTCAAGAGTTGAACATGTACTGAAATAGCAAAGAGAATACAAATATTACTGAAAGAGTTGAGGAATTTTCTTTCTGTTAATTCATTTCCTGGTAAAGAAGATATCTGTGGGTATATAATGGAGTTACTGGCTCTTGGCATTGGCATTGCCATAAATTTTGTGAAACAAATGCTAAAAGATGATAAAACATTATTTCTAAAAGAATAATGGGTTATTTGTCTTTCTATATTGAATTTTAAAAAAGATTGCTTTTAGCAGTTATCAAAGGACCTTTGACTTTTTTGTTTTTATTTTTGTTCCTTTAACAGAGATAATAAGAACTGAACTTTCCAAAACATCATATGGAACACTTGCCTTGCCTCATGTTGTCTGGGAGAAGGGAGGGGGCTTCCAACCTCTTGTTTTCATTATTGTTTCACTGACTCATCCATAGGGCTTCCTTTAAGGACAAAACAACAATAACAAACCAACTGAAACCATGCAGAGGGAGGAAAACAGAAAAAAAGTCCTCTATGTTAATAAAAAACAACCACATTCTAAGTGCAATGCGCTGGAATAATAAAATAAGCATAATTCCATTTCTGGTTTGTTGCTTTTTCCTCTTCTTAACTTGAACAAATCATGAAGTTATGCCATGCAGGGAGAAAAAATCTGACTCTTAAAATATAACTTAGAGATCATTTTACATGGAAGTGTTTACTGGACTACATCAAGAGATTTGTTGAAATTGCTTTTAGAGTGAAGACAAAATAATCTATAGATTTATAAGAGTAAATGGAAATAAAATTTTAAATGCAAGGGAAAGGGGGCAGTATAAAGTTTCTGAAATCATCAAACAATTGGTTAAGCATGAAGAAACTGGGAACTCAAACTATATTTTCAGAAAATAATGTTTAAATAATCTTATGAATATCCTTAACACATAAAAAATGCTATCTTTTTAAAAGCATGCCCCTAGAGGTTTACATCTTGATGTTTTGAAATAAAAATAAAAGCATGTTCTTTATCTTTTAAAAGTGTATGAAATTATTTCATTGTCATTACAAATACCCAAGATATTTATTTATTCATGTATTCAGATGATAGTCTTTTTCTTAGGGAGACTCCAAAAAATTCACTGTGGCTATTGTTTGAGTAATATGCTGAAAAATTCAGTAACATGTCATTTTTTTGGCGTATAAAGTTTTTCCTACCAAATAAGGTCATTTTTACACCTATTTTTTGGTATTAATAATCCCCAAAGCCCTTTGAATGAATGTCCTTTGCAGAAATCTTACAACAATTACATAATAAATTCTTTATCAGATGAGTCAATGGAAGAGAATTTACAAGCCAGTGTACAGAATAGGCTCAATAACCAGTTGGGTTGCACAGTTCATAGACCACAGATTGCTTACATGCTTGAGGAGGAACATTTACTAGAGGAGTAAAGTGGGTGAAGTTCCTCCTTGGGGAAGCCCACATGGGGCTCATCCAGTTAAGGATTAATAGTATTCCACCAACATGGCTTGATGTTGGGCAACATTTCAAAATAGAAATCTATCAGTAAATGGAATAGTCTCCCAAGGGAACTAATGGGAGTATAATTGCTTTTCTCATTTAAATCTGAGCCAGACAAAGCCTTTCTGGAAAGAACCATGATATTATGCCAGGGTGATGGACTGCATAACTCATGAGGTCTCTTCCATCTCCAATTTTATGACATGAAAAATAAAGAAACACATTAAAATTAATGCATTTTAGCACACATCCATCTATCACCCCAAAGTAATTCATAACTGAAAGAAAGGGACAAATAACAATTTTTAAAACCCATCACTAATCATAAGAAAGTACCAGACATTGGAAATACTCTTAAGAACATCTATCCCCTGTAGTGACTATATCGAATACTTGAAATTTTCTATGATACATCTTAATATTCTTGCTGCATACACACACACAAGATATGTATGTGAAGGAATGGATATGTTAACTGGTCTCAATGTGGTAGTGGATCCACAATGCACAGATATACATATCCAGTTGTTCATTGTAAATAGATATAATTTCTATTTATCCATTGTATCCCAATAAAACTGAAAAAAAGAGAACAGCCAACTCCTAACTAAGGGCACCTTTGATTAACAGTTGGGGGGATTCTCAGTTGGCAACTGCTATAAGATTTTACTTGGTAGCATATCTACTGTTCTTTTGGAAGAATTGTGACTTCAGCTTTTTGCAAATTCTCTGCCACTGTTATATCATTTTTTGTATTCCAACAATATCTTATACAAAACCAAGTTTATATGTTGTTGGACATAAAATATGTTCAGTAGTACTGAATGTGGTCTAGTAACCCCTGAGGCTCCTAAGACCTTTTCAGGGTGTCCATTAAGCCAAAACTATTTTGATAAAGACACAAATATTTTATTTTCATTTTTCATTCCAGTCTCTAAGGAAATGCTACATGATATACTCACAATTTTCAGAAAAGCCCATTAAAATGCATATCTATATGAAATTTGATTTTGTTCTTATACTTAACCAAAACATATCACAATAGATTTAATGCAAAGGCAGATATGAAAATATTTTTCTAAGCCAAACATTAAAGAGGTAGGCAAAATGTGTAAAATCTTTGTTCACTACTGTTTTCCTCTATAAAGTTATTTTTCATTAAATCATGTTATTTATGTTAATATGCAATAACTTATTGTTATTTTAGTAAATAATTACATTCACTATTTCTACACTTCTAATATAGTAAATATAAATGATTACATATAACATATTAATATTATTTTATTATGATGTGGATTTTAATCTAGTTGAGTCATAAAGGGTATAATAAAATCTATCCAAAAGCAATCAGGCATTTTCAAATCTATGCAGATTTCCTTCATGGGTATGTGTGGAGGGGGGGACTAGGAAGGCGGTGAATATGAGGTGTGGTGATCACAAGCACAACTATTTGTACCCCATCCCATTAATGTTTTGAACTTAAGGCTTTACATAACCTACTAAAAGTTGTTTTCTCAGCTAAGTCATAGGATATCGCTTCTTGCCTCTTTCTGATCAGCAAAAAGAGCCTATGTTCAAAACTTAAAAAACTTTGGCCTCCCTGGTAGCACAGCAGGTTGAGTGCTGCTCTGTGAAGCATCCACTGCACAGCAACATAAGTTTGATACCCAGCCAGGGAGGGGACCCACATGGCATAGCAGAACTCTCCTACCTCCACCGCCACTCACCTCAGCAATGTATTTTGGTCGATCTGCCTGTTCTGCTCCCCACTCTGTCTCTGGTGAACCCTCTCACTACCCGTGACTCTAGCCTGTACCCCAGCTCTTGGATGCATAAATATTTTTTTTAATTAATATTAAAAAAAATTTTAAAATATATCTTTATATTTTATAAAATAAAGGGGCAGCTTTGCCAGTGATGGAATAAGGCATCACCTCGGTTTGGGGAGTGAGTGGGGCATTTGACCTCGTTTGTATCAAGAGGAATATATATGGATTACTAACTGATATAGCAGAAGGCTTTCTGCCAACTGGGAATTCAAGGAAATGTGGCCTAGATTGTGCCAGAAAGATAGTGTTACCTCACCTAGTGTGTTACTATGATTGTTGCATCTCCCTCCTTTGTGATTGTAAGTCTTCCTGAAACTCAGATTTAGTTCTAATTTGTTCACTTTTTGGGAAATGTAGATTAGATCTCTCAGGCCTGGCTTCATGCAGAGTGGACAGACTTTTTGCTTGAGTTGTATTAAAGCATTTGTACTTTGTGTATGAGATTAGGAGCCCTTAATTAAGCATTTGGTGCACTTAAATCAAACAAGTAAATAATTGGAGTTCATCTTCCTGTTACTTAGACTATTCAATAGGAAGTCTATGGTTCATAGAGTAAAAGCAACAGTGTTCAAAGTTAAGACTTTTGTGGTATGTGTCACCATAGCCTCAGAAATAGGATTTGAGAAGATTATGGAGATCATGTGCTTTCCTTGATGTCTTTGGAGTGCCAGCTAAGAGAAACAGAAAAAGGATATTCCCTTCCATTGTGTGGAATAAATTACATTTTTATGTAACATTTTTATAAATTTTAATTTGAAAATTGCCTGCAAACCTTGCTTTCTTTCTTATAAATAAGTTTTCAGGAGATATTTACATCTAGGAAGTGCTGCTTAACAATAAGCAGAATGAAGACAGAGATTTCTACTTCAAAGTCATCCATCCTCTCCATTTCCTTTCCCCTAACTGTCAACTCCACCCTAAAGCACGTTGCTTTTTAACCTCTGAAATTTCATGCAAGCCTGGAGTCTGGCTCTGACTACAAGGCAGGAAACAGCTCATATGCAGTGTCAGAAAGGAAGGGTAAATAACAAAAAAAGCACAAAAGATTTTTCTAATCTGAAACTTTACAAAGTTTATTTGGAGGAAAAGGAGGATTGTATTGTTTTACTTTAAACTGATTGTTCCCAAGTGGGTAAAGAGCATTGAGTTGAGGTGAGGACAAGTTGGCTTCCAGCCTACAAGCTCTTCCTTGTTACACCCAGAGGGAATTTTGGAAGCATTTGGAATTCTTCAGATCTTAAGCTTGGAGACCATGGGTGGAGTCCAGTCACACAACTTTGAGCTGATGGTTGCTAATTCAGTGCTTGAAGAGTGACCTCAACTGGCCAGACTTTCACAGGGAAGGAAGCAACATCCCAAGATATAACCAAAGGGTGGACAGAAAAAGGGTGTCTGGAAAAGCTTGCTGGAAACTGGAGATGCTGACTTGGTACATATATTTCTCTACAGGAAAGGAGGTTAGCCAAATTGGAAATTGGGTCAAGAATGAATCCTTTAAGTCCACCTAGAGTAAAGGAGTAGAATAGAAAAAAAAATACTAAAGCAATTCTACTAAATCAAGTAAATAAAGTCAAACTGTTGAGATTTTAAACTCTGTAACAAAAGTTTTCACACTGATGAGTTCAATTTCCTTCTTCTCTAGATTGAAATGTGGTAAATGTTGCTCTAATCCATCCATAGTTAAAAGGAACTATACTCCCAGTTTGACTTTATACCTCTCAATATAATTATTATTTATTGTTATTAATTACTAATATGCATTAATAACCAACCCTTTTAAATCTCAAAAGAGTTGCAATTTAGATGATAAGTTATATGGTCATTTTTTTCCATGTTCAATGACTCACAAGACTTCAGAAGATATCTAGTAATAAATACTATAGTGTGATGAGTAGGAAGTCACTGACAAGTCTAATAGACCTAATTACATCAAAAACTTCTTAAAAGGACAACTGAAATGAAGAATCCAACAGTGTTTCAGCAATTAGCAGTAGTTAAGTGCAAATTCAAAACAAATTAACTCTGTCATGAAGTTGCCAAAACAAGTTAATAAGTTATCTTAAATTGTATAAATTGAAAACTAATGTCCACAGCCTGAGAAGCTATTGGTATTTCTTTCTCTGCTTTCAGATTGCATCTCAAGAGTAGTATTTGTTTCTCAGCCTATTTCTTAAGAAAGATTAATAAGTTGAAGCGCATTCAGAAAATAGCAAACAGGAGAGAAACATTTGGGTAAGTTATAGCATAAGTGGTATGACTAAAAGCACTAATAAAAGGTGAGAAGACTATCAAACCACTAGATGATCTCAAATTCCCAGCGGGGGAAAGAGTCAAGACATTTCATTCTAGAGAGGGATTGTTACAGCATAATGTCCATAAAAGACGAGGTACCAGTTTCCTGGCCTTACCTGATGAAGGGAGGAGCTAAATAGGGCTACAAAGAGAAGACTTGGAGGAGATACATGGAGCAGAGACATATGATGAAGTCAAATTTGCTTCTTAGATTAGGACTTGAGGGACAGGAAGGAAACAAGTGGAGTTAAGACATGTAGAGACACTTAGAAGAGAGTAGACCTATGGAGAGACTGGCAATGGCAGATTTTACCTTGATTTGTACTCTGATTTTGCTTCTATCATCCCAGACCTGCCTGGCCCCTTCTACCACTTTCCTTCTGTTCCCTGCCAGAAGGTACTGTAGACTTGTGGCAAGATTTTGGGCCTTGGTGAACCCACTTTGGGTCAACTGTATTTGACTGGGCACTTACCCAGGAGAGGTGGGTATCTTTGGGTATTTCATTAGGGAACTACTATCCTTTCTTCTCTTCTCCATGTACACTAGTCTATTAAAGTCTTTTCACATTAAGAGTGTGATTTGTCTTTATGTGGTGGATGAAAGAATCTCTTTAGAGCATGCAGGTTTGGCAGTCCTGGGTACCCCTCAGTCTGCATGCTAACAATTCTGTAAATCTTTAGCTTAGGATAATAGATTAGATTTAAGCAGCAATAAAAATCTGTTCTTTATAAGGGAAAACTTTCTAGCTGATAAAATCTTCTTAAAATGGAATGAGATATCTTTGGAGATAATAAATATTGGTAGAGAAGTTCAGGCAAAAGCTAAATAATATCTTAATAGGGATGTAGGGTAAATTAATGTACCACATAGAAATTAGGACTATAAGACCCTAAGCCCCTTTCAAACTCTTTATGCTATCATTCCAGTGAAATAGTGGACAGATAATTCAGGAAAATCTTCTACGATAACATTAATCACCATTACCCTGTCTATAAATTAAAGGATTGTTGAATTGATCACAACGTATCTTCTTTACAGCAAATATAATAGCTTGATATGTTTTTGTTTTGTTTTGTTTTTCTGCCTACTAGTTATCAGTACTATCTAGATCTGGGAATTCATCAGAAAAGAAATTCCTCAACTGGCTCTATTCCAGATACACTTAAACCAAAATCTCTGGGCAGATGTCCAGGAAGCTATAGGAGATACATAATCTTAAATGATCTACAATCTGAATCTGTCCACCTACCAGCATTTCATACTCACTGGAAACCTTGGAAGCTAAAAACAGGTAATTCTGTATAAAACACTTGTTATTAATGTTCCTGGTTTGAAACTACATCGGTGTGCACTGCAGCTCAGTTGCAAGGCAGGCATGGATAGGTCTCCCCACACCAAGAAATTCTCAGAAACTGGCAAGTATCTGAGAACTCAACTCAGTTACTACACCATCTACCCGAAGATAGCATCAGTTTCCACTGGTTAAGGGCAGCCTCCCAAGACCATCTTTGACTTCAGACACCAGTCTGATCATAAGCCCCAGGCAAGTTTCTGACTGAGTTACAGATCAGAGGTCCCAAAAACCATGTTTCAAGTTTCTTGTGCCCCTTGAAAGCCCAAAACAGATAGTCACAGAACACCTTTCTCAGTTTTAGTTAATTTGCTAGATCTCCTCACAGTATGCAGGAAACACATTTACTCACTAATCAACAGTTAATTACTCCAGTACAGCAAATGGAAACAATGCATAGAAAATGGTAAGGGGTAAAGACTCTGAACTTCCATGCCTCTCCAGGCATGCCTTTCTCCCCAAAATATTGATATGTTCACCAATCCAGTAGCTTTCCAAGCTCCTCCATTAGGGCTTTTACGGAGGCTTCTTTAAATGGGCATGATTAATTCACTGACTATTTACAACTGAACTCTATTTCTGTTTCTCCACCCCTGATGACAGACAATAATGGGAGTAGAACTCAAAGTCCCACTATCTAAGTACCTTGGTTTCCCTGGCCACCAGCTCCATAGCCTGTGGACTTTCTGAAAGTTCCCTCATTAACATAACAAAAGTGCAGGGTCAGAGAAAACTATCAGGTTTTTCGCCCTCCTGCCTTTGGTATGAAGGTGGGCTGCACGCATGCCTAAATGGGCATGCGTAGGCAGGTGCACCTGGGCTAATGCACAAGGTATAAAAGGCTAGCGTCACGGGGACACTGTGTGGTGGCAGTGGCAGCCGCAATCTGGAAGGAGAAGTCAAAGTGTTGCAGTGGAGTACGATGGATAGTATGAAGGCGGTGAAGACAAAGAGACTGCTTGAACCGATGATGAACCTACCAGGTCTGAGATGGTTCCAAGACAAACAGACTCCTTCATATTCTCAACTCTTTGGGATCTGTGAACCAAGAATGGTGGATGAAGACCAAATATTTTGAGAAATATAATTATGTGTCATCTAAATGAGATATGTATATATTTAGAAATCATCATTTCAGATGCATAGTACAAAAACATAGTCATCAAAGGATAATTATTCACTCAAACATCTAGAAAGGTGAAAAGATGGATTTGGATTCAAACTTGACTGCTCACTGTCATAGGTGTCCTGCTTTCTTATTCCTCTCCTTCTACTTGCTTCTACTTGCTTCTATTTTGCTTCACTCCACCAAATGATTGTCCTCACATTCTGTGAGATGCCCATAGCATTCTTACAATTTAAGTTCACTAAAATACTGAGGTTTTTTTTTTTTTTTTTTTTTTTTTTTGGTAANTTTTTTTTTTTTTTTTTTTTTTTTTTTTGCTCAGAGAAATTCTGGGGAGAATTCTAATTGACCTGATTTGGGTCACATGCCCATGTCTGGAGACATGGGGGTGAGTGCCCATTCTGACTATATGGACTAGCAGGACAGTCTGAATGGATGCCTGGGCAACCATACATCTATCACAAAGAGTAACAAACTGAAGAGTAGAAGAAAACCACCAGTCATTTTTTATTTCGTTCCCCAACAAGATGAAATTTTCATGCTAATACTCAATGCAACTGACCCCAGCTATGGCATCATTCTATAAATGTATAATCTCTGCCAGAAATTATCACAATGCATTAGCATTCACCCTGTGAATATAATCCAGTTGCCTCCTATGGATTTGTACTATAAGAATGTGACTATTCTCATCACTGGATCGTGCTATTACCTTAACTTGGAAGGCTCCTGATAGGAGTGTCTCTTCATCCTACACATTTCTGGGATCTCCTCCAAGTGGCTCATTAATATGGCTGAGTTGCTGATCTAGATTAAAATGTTCCTTCTATAAAGGACAACAATGAAAGTCTACAGACAGTAGAATATCAAGGTATGAATCACACATAATTGAGGTGAAAAGAACTTTTCTAACCCTTAAGGTTTGGGATTTAACTCCCTGGTCTAAAGCCAACAGGAGCTGAGTACATAATTCTTTATTATAAAAATCCTCAAAAACTAAGGTCAGATTTAATTCAAATGAAATTACCACTTCTTAGAAGTTCAGTAGATTTGATTTAATTCACTTTCTTGATTTCCACATGACTGATTAATTCCCTTTTCAGTTGCTTTTCTGGTTCCCCCATGCCTGCCACCTTTTTATAAATTCCTTTGATTGGTTCATTAAGTTAACAGCTAGTTCTTGCCCTGAACATCAGGCTCTTAGGAGAACCCTGGTTACCTTTTCCCTCAACAACTTAATTGGAGACAAGGGAATTCTGAGCTACTCTCATTTCAGGGACCTTTAAAAACCCCAAAGAAAAGAGATTTTAATGGACTTAACTACCTGCTATCAAAGAGCTACCTCTGTCCCTCATAAGAGGAATATCACAAATGTGTTTAAACTTCCACACATCCACTCCAAAACAGAATAGTTTGTCATTAGAAAATTCAAGAGCAGAAAAATGTCTTTAATCTGCAGAGTAAGAAATGGAAGGGAAAATAGGGAAAAAAGGACATTTTTAAACTAAGTAATGAATATTTTCAAGATAAATACTCCAAGATGGAGTATTTGGCAATATGATTATATTCAGCAGAAGTAATTAGCTAGAGAATTTAGACATTATATGCTGTATAATCAGAAAGCCTTCCATTAGATTTTTACAGAATACCTTACCATAATCACCTAAATAGAAAGTAATTATTCATCTCACCATATAACTTAATAAATTCCATGTACCCTTTGATATCACTTAGAGGATTTGCCAAATAATTATTCTTACTGGATAATTGATCTTGTTGCAAAATCTTGGAGCTGCCAAGGGAAATCGTTTCCTGTGATTGCAGAACGTAATACTAATATCTTTTCCCTACTGCCACCTGCAGTTCCCAAGAGATCAGGCTTCCAAAGAGACTGCTTTTACACAGGTTGTGATTTTTTTTTTCTGAATTTGTTTGGAAAGGGATGAAGTCAAGGAGGGGGGCTTTTTTCATTGATCCATTTCCTGTATTTAATTATTTGACACAGTTGACTCATGACTGTGTAATTATCTCTTGGAGTGTTTAACATTAATGTAAAATGGTACTGTATTTTCAAGCCAAATGGAATTTTTATGAGGCCATACAACCCTTCTTGGCTTTACTTTTTGTTTAATGGACATGCTGTAACAAACAGCAATGTGCAATATGAACAGTTAAACTATTCTCTTAATTATTGCATCTGGTTTACCATATCCTGCCCATCTAGTATGTTTTAATTGAAGGGCAGAAAAGATCTCTGGTTGATCATTGATGGCTTTAAATTGGCACATAATGATAATACTGAGTTCTGGAGGGAGTTCTTCCTAAATCTCAGCATATGTCTTTATGTTAAACAATTAAACCACATCTGGAAAGAGAAAGCAGATCAGTACATTCCTCAGTGGACTCTATGAGAAAACTGATTCAGTAGGCTGAATACTTGTTACACAGATTGAGAGAGAGAAATAACCTTGAACTAGAGAGAATGTGCAGGTTTTTTTTTTTTTTAAAGGAACAGGTGTTTGAAGGAAAATTCCCACAATGAAATAAATAGTTTTATATTGGCAAGGGCATTTAGGCAATAATGAAGAGATTTCATGCAATTTATGCAAGGGCACCTGGGGGAATTAGTAACAGAAGAATCTAAAGATCTTATTTCAAGAAAGTATATTATTATTAGGATTTGCCAAGTCTCATGTACAAGTTAGCTGAACAAGGACTTACTTAGCATTTAAAAGAGAATCTAGAATGTTTAGAAAGGGTTAACGCGATGTTCACATGGCCTAAGGCAACTCATACTAAAAGTTACAATTAGACACATATTTCTAGGTAAGACCCTATCCCCTCTTTGGTAGACCACAGCTAGCATGCCCATCCCCTGCCTCCAGTCTCTCACCTTGAATTCCTCCTAACACACTCTTTTGGGATGCCAAAAGAGATATCTTCCCCAAATAGACTTTTATCACATCACTTCCCTAGTGAAAAACCATCAATGGCTTCCCATTTTTTGCCTTGAAGAAAAAATTCAAATTAATGTATCTGACAGCCAAATCTCTGTAGTATGTCTTGACATTATTTTCCTAGACTTACTTTTCTACTACTCTCTATAGGAATCTTCTATTGTAACCTAACTGGTTTATTCTAATTCCCCAAACATCTTTTGTACATTTTTATTTTAATATATTAAAATACTTAAGTATTTAGTACTTTTCTTACTTTATATTTTTATTTGCCCAGATTGTCATCTCCTCATTCCATATTGAAATCTCTTGATTTTGAGACCCAACTCAAATAGCACCTCCCTAGAAAATTTTCCAATCATTCCAGTACAATATTGTCCTTCTCATTTCCAAGTACACCCAGAAAAACCTATGTTTTTTTTTGTATTATTCATTTGCCATTTCTTGATTTAGGCTTGTTTAAACAACAGAAATTTATTTTCTCACAAGAAGCCCAACATCAAAGCGTCAGTACATTTGGGTTCTTCTAAGGTCTCTGTCCTTGGCTTGTGAATAAACTTTTCTCTGTGAATGCACATTCCTGAAGTCTCTGTTTTTCCAAATTTCTTTTTTCTTTCAAGATATTAGTCAGATTCAATTATTTTAACTTAAATAGCTCATTAAAGGCCCTACATCCAAATAGAGTTACATTCTGAGGCACTAAGAGACTACAATTCAACACATGACATGCATGATGCAGTCTTAGTAGTTTATCCTAATGTCTCTTATGCTGAATTTTCCAATAGTTGCACTTGTTAGAAGATATCACTAAAGAGAGTCCACTTAATGGAACCTGCACAAAATCAAAAGCGTTGGACTTTGAGTTTCAAATCTGAAACTCTAGGGCTTCTATTCTTTCCCTTTTACTCTCCACTGGATTTATTGCTGGTTGCTTATATACACGTTACTCTCATAGTTTTCCCTTGAATTCTTCAGTACAAAATTCAAATTAATGTATCTGACACAGAAAAAACTACTAGAATATAAACAATCAATGTGTCAATTAAGAGTTCTTCAGTTTTGTCATTAACAGTCACGCAAACTAAACTTTATAAAATATAAAAGTGAACTTTTTGATTTACATAATTTAAAAATAAAAATGATGTTGAAACATCAATTTTGGTTTCAACAATATTTTCATTTGTAAATTATGTGAATTTAAGAAACCCAATTCAAATAGTATCTCCCTAGAAAACCCTACAGTTTAACCCTACAGTTTAAATGATGGCACCAGGAACTTGTTGCTCTATTTCTTCTCACAGCTTTGTTTCCTATGGGTTGGCTACATTCTTTGATATCATTCATCATATACTGAAAAAACCGACACAATTACTTTAGCATATGTCTTTTCAAGTTCATGTTGTTCCCTGGTAGTTGTTCCCTAAGACTCAAGACTTTTTTCTTCCTTGGACAGTTCAGGATGTGTCCTTATTCCTCAACCAGTCCCAGTGGCAAAGGTAATATTAAATATTAAGTGGACAGACTTGAATTACATGTACCATCCCTGGAAGGAATGGAGCTCCCCATGCACAACTTAAGAGTGGGAAAAGGAGTGATTCACCAAAAGGAAACTAGGTTTATTAACAATAAACCTAGGAGGAGGGATAGAAACCTGACAGTCCAAATTGAGCAAAATCCGACAGCAACATCTAAGGACAAGTCTGCCACTTCATTTGATAGTGGGGGGTGAGGTGGTAACACAGCAGCAAGGACTCATTAAATCATCAAGCAAAGAACATATTTGAACAAAGGTTCTCCCATTTACCCCTGAAATTATACCATGCATGAGTCAGCCCTGTTCGATTATCCCTGATTTGACCTACTTATAAGAACAAATTTACTTCACTTTCTGGTGCCCCAATTTTCTCAATATCTCTCTAAAACTCAGTCAGGATCAGAGTTGGAATTCAAGCTACTGAGGATTGCCGAAGAAAAAGACAAAGTCATTTGAAAATAGAAAGCCACATTCAAACTCTTATTAATAATTGTGTCTCTGCTGAGCACATGTAGAGACAGATAATTAGATTCACATAAAGAGTAGTCTCTAATTGGATCCAGATGTGAAGAAGTCAACAGACACCCACTAAAGGGAAACTAAAAAATAACCAAGAAACAAATGGAACTGCAATGCGAAAGTTTATGAAGAATGATGGGTTGAACGACTACAAAGCCTTTCAGGCGGCTTTTAGTCACTCACTTGAAGAAATTTATTGTTGCACTGAGCATTATTACAGAGCAGTATTGTCAAAAACCAATGGTGTTCCCTGCAGGAAGAATACAATATGGGACACAAAGTCCTCAGGAAGGGAATTTTAAAGATTTTAACTGTTCTAGAGATGCTCCCCTTTTTATTCATGATCTGTGTTTAATATTAATTCCATGGCATTAAAAACTAAACTCCATCACTTTTTGATCTCCAGCTTATGCCTATGCTAAGTGGGGAGACTCTGTAAATATTGCTAAAAACCTAACTTGTCTCCATTTAGTAGAGAAGGTCTAACTACTAGTATGTCCAGTATGGACCCTAATGGACATATTCCATCCACATGTGACCATAACCAGGTATTAACAGAAGACAATATTCACCATGAAAACTGCCCCATATGGCATCAGAAGCAAGAAATGCAAATACACGTACTCATACTAATTGAAGTAAAAAAGAATTTGGTGATCTTGTTGAACACTTTTTCTCTGACCTCTATCCTTGACAGGGTGAGTCAATATTCTTTTTGTAAACAGGAGAGAGAATATTCCAAATAGGGAAATAGTACATGCAAAGTCCTTGAGTCTGTAAACACCTTGTTGAGGTCAAGTACCTGGACAAAAGGTAGAAAAACTGGATGGCAAAAAAAAAGGGGGGGAGAGGTGATAGACAGGATCAGAGTAATAATCATGGAGTTATGGATATGGTTTTCTGACTTTCATAAATGAACGCTAGTACATTTCTAAGATAAAATTTACTAGAAAAGAGAGAAAGCACGGATTTTAGTGTGAATTTTTTCACATATCATGTTTGAAATGTCTGAACTACTCAACTTGAAAAGGTAAGGAGGATGTTGAAGTATAGAGATCAAGATAGTCAAAGCTGAAGACATGTTTGAAGCCATCACTATAAATATATTTAAATAGAGAAATTGATGAGGTCGTTGACTGAGAGAGAACATACAGAGGGTAGCACAAGATGAGTGGACATCACAGAGAAGACTGAAATGCAAGAAAATTTTAAAATGTGACATTTTAAAACAGCCAAAAAGAAAAAAAGTTAGATGTGCTGTCTTCATGATGCCAAAGATGATGCCAAAGAATTATACTCTGGATTTACCAAGATAAGAGTCACTGACCTGAGTAATTACTATAAGGTCATCCAGCAAAAAGCAGTGAATCAATGGGTAAATTGGATGTGAAGAAAGGAGAATAGCGACACTCAAACATGATGGCAAACATTTTATATTTGGTGCTCCTTTTGGCTCCCCCATATCTAAAACAGTACATGGCATAAATAGAATGGGTGCTACATAAACATTTGCTGATGGACAAAAGATAAGTGATTTAGTTTAAACTAAAAATATTCAACTCAGAATTAAGATTTTTCCAGCAAAGTTTACCATCTTATATATTAGCAGTGGAGCCTGGGACAGAAGCAGTTCATCCGGTGTTATATAATTTTTTAGAGCATGATAGAGGATGAGAATGGCTATGATACTGAGGATACTTTTTCAGTGAGCAAACTGCTATGATATATTGAACTGGGCAGGAGGAAAGGAGAGTAGAAGAAGGTAGAAGCCAGCACATCGAGGGGAAAAAAATCACGACCACCAACATATTAGACATCTCAATGCTGCAGAAAAGTGGCATTGGGGGAAGTCCAAGTCCAATAATTGAGAATAAAAAGATATTATCAGAGAGCGAGTATTTGAAATCAACATTTCAAAAGAGAAATACTTTTAAGTGTGTCCCTAGGTAGTTGAAGTGAGACCACACAAGATCAGATCAGTGAACAGAGGGGAGTAGGCAGTTTGTCTCTATGGATGCCCAAGTCACCAAGAATAATCACAGGATCTGGGGAAGAGAGCCCAAAACTAAGATCTTTGACTTGAACAGGGGTCAGAAGATGAAAGCAATGATGAAGGGAAGAGGATGGTATAACTAAATGCCCTGCACTTCAATGGAGGGTGTGTGTGTGTGTGTGAGAGAGAGAGAGAGAGACAGAGACAGAGAGAGAGACAGAGACAGACACAGACACAGACACAGAGAGAGACAGAGGGAGAATGGTCTGAGAATGTCTATGGCAAGTGATATTCACATGAAACTCACTGTCTGTCCCAGATGTATCTGAGTGTGAGAGATAAAACAGACCTGCCCCGAAGTGACAACAGGAAAGGAGTGTCCTCAAGAGAGGCCCAAACCTCAGTGAGAATGAAGTGATAGGAGAAGGATAGTTTCAGAAAATTTTGAAGACAGAGAAGAGTTGAGCAAAAATCTCAACTACCCTAGGGAAGAGTCCCTAAAGGTAGTGTCATGGGCTTTGGGAAGGAAAGGAGAGCAGGGTGATAGAATCAGAGGAGGACAGAGATAGGATCCCACTAGTGATGGGAACCTAGAGGGCACACGTGTGGCAATGACAGAGATGACAGAATACAGGGTATTGTCATTGGAATCCCATTTTCTCTTTTTCTGACAGAGATACAGGTGAAAACGTGTGAGCTTTGGCATGGGCTTTCCAAGCAATTTTGTGCAGTGATGTGGCATTTCAGGCAGTGGCTTTTAAAGTGTTCCTTTGGAATAATAAATAGTAAATTCCTCTGGAATAATATTTTTGCAACACTTTATGAAGTTGTTCTTCAGTGTTTGTAGGTAGGAAATCCAGGAGGGTTTAGTTGGGTTCTACCTCAGAGGAGGTTTTGAAAGTTCATCAAACTGTCAGTCAGGACTGCAGTCATCTGGCATCTAGACACTGGGAGAAGTCCAATTACAATAATGGAGACTGGAGAGATATTATCAGACAGCAAATATTTGAAGTCAACATTTCAAAAGAAGGATAATTTCAAGTGTGTCCCTGGGTAGTTGAAGTGAGACCACACAAGAGCAGATCAACGATCAGAGGGTAGTAGGCAGTTTGTCTCTATGGATACCCAAGTCACCAAGAACCCATGTGTAGTTGTTGGAAGATGTCAGTTCCTTGCTGGTTATTGGCCAGATGCTCAGTTTTTCACCATGTGAGCCCCCATAGCCCACCTGACTGTCCTTCTAGATACCTCCATGGCAGATGAGACCCTCAAAGAATAATCCAAAAGACAAAGACTAAGACAGAAGTCATAGTCATATTCTGTTGGTCACAAAGACCTATACCGGTAGAACGTGGGAGGGAGCAACATAGTACCAGCACGCAGGGTGCACTGGCAAACATCTTGGAGTCTGGCTTCTGCTGCCCACACCTGCTGGCTCTTAATCGTCCACATCCTTCTGACATTCAAAATATGCTCCACTGTTCCCAAATCTCCCCAAATCTCATCCTATGATAACATCAGCTCCTAGGCCAGTATTTTTTCATCTAAATTAGATACAGGTTGGTTGACAGGTTGTTTCCACAGTTTAGCTCCTCAAGTGTGTTTCCCCTTGTGTACAGATTTTAAACAAACAAAAGGTTATCTGGCCCTCTCAAGCCCCAAACACCTATCATATATGGGAATAAGGTAATCATTCTAGGCATTCCTATTAAAAGTGGGGAGAAATAAGAATCACACCAGAATTACATTTCCATATCGATCTTGAAATCAGACAGACAGATAGTAGACAGCCCTTCATTAAGTTTCAATACTAAGACTGCCTAGAAATGACTCCCCAGGGACCTCTGGTTTAAGCTCAGGACTACTGGTGCAGCATGAAGACTTTCTGCTATTTCCTAGGTGAGATGGAGCTGACAGTCCACTACATTGCAAGAGAAAAAAAATCCTCCTTTTGGGTTTCCCATCACTCCTTAGCCACCTTACATCCTTCAGTTCCCATCTCTCTGTAATAAGGCAAACATTTTTTTAATAATTCAAGTCAATATTTTACAACAGGTCTAAAAACTATATCTATCATTGAAACAAAATAAGTAGGCTGTGAATGCTCTCCAAACAAAACTTTAAAATACATCATTTTAGGTGGAGTAATTTTCAAAAAATTATATATCCTATGTGAAGGTTATGGACTTTGCAGTCTTATTACTCTATCAAATAAAATTATCTTTAAGCAAATAATTTAATTTCCAGTGGACTGAATTTGATTATCTTTGGAAATAGTCATTTAAATGCAGACCTGTTCAGGAGTCAATTCATTGAGAATCAACGTACCTAAACTTGATTGGTCAAATATGGATTTTTTTTTATTCTAGAGGTTTCGGAAAGAAATCAAAATAAATGTAGTGGTTATTCTAGAAAGGTATAAAAATAAATAATTAGACCCACAGTATTGATATTTAAAAGAATTGATTTTATAACTGTTATATATGTGTGTGTTACCTGTTATCTCAAGTGTTTGCAATATTCAAAGTAACCACAGTACTTATATAACAGTTAAAATCAGATAAATTATTTAATGAATTTATAACCATATAAGTGTCAATGAAGAATGAATTTCAAACTTTGTTCATAAGATAAATGTGTTTGTTAAACAGGAAGCAAATACACACACAAGTCATTGGAAGTAACAAGTGTGAGACAAATTGAGAAAGATCAGCAGGTAGGTTGAAACAATTCCATAGAGGAGGGAGAGTATGGACATTTGGGAACTTCAGAATTTTTTTAAAAATCTTATTTTCTTGGAGGAGTAAAGAATGATCAGAAGTTTGGAGAAAAATCATATTTATCTGAATATTTAAGTCTCTGAAGTGTTGGCAAAAGAACCATAGACTGAGTTTAGAATTTTGCCTGAGGTGCTGGTGTTAACAACTACTCTTGGATTGTGGAGAATGTTTGGATGTTCCAGTCCTTAATGTTTGGTATATATTGGTTTTCAATAAATTCTCATATAATGAAAAAAATAGTAGAACCATGATGTTCAAGAAGTTATAGAACTCAGATTTCATTTTGCAAGCTAAACTTGCAAAATGTTGGAGAAATGTGTAAGTTGGACAAGTAAAAGGAAACAAATGAATGCCTAGATTTCATAGGTTCCTTGCTCCCAGGTAGGGACACAAATGGAATCTTGGTGCGGGGACATGGTCACTGCAGCCACAGCAGAAAATGTCATTCTAGGTTGGGGATTTGTGGTAATACTCGGCACTGCCAAGGGGGTGCCCTCAGCCACTCACTTGCTTTAGAAACAGAAATATAACTGTCTCAAATACGAATTAAGTGCAGGTCCCTCCCTCTTGCCTCTTCTTCTCCCTTTCCTCCTCTACCTCCTTTTTCTCCTCAACATCACAAACATTTATTGAGCAACTATGTTGCACTGTGCTCTTTGCACAGAGTATGTCATATAATCCTCACAACCAAGAAGCAGGTGCTATTATTCTTCTCATTGTGCAAATACATAATCAAGACTTACAGTTTGCTGAAGGTCATAGCTGACCTTTACAACTGATTTCACAACTGAATCACAATTCCACTCTATCCAACACCAAAATCTGTTACTCTGCTTTATATAATTACCTGCTCAGTGCAATTTCTTTGCAGATCTCTTCTAGCATAATTCATTCTGTAGTAATCTATTGCTGGTGTGCCTGTTTCCTTGAAGCTCCGGGCTTAGGGTCATCCTACCACATACAACAATTGGATAATCTGAACTCAAAGAAAGCAGGGGTGTCCAGTTGTCCTAAATTCATAATAATTTATATGTGCTTCATTCTTTACATCAAGCTTTTTAAGTGCAAGTTTGCCCAAAGAAAGGTAATATGTTATTTGCTTAAAAAGTTAGCATGGGTGAAAAAAATAACGAAGATGGTTTTGATGGTATAGGAGAAAAAGAAACAGAAGAGGGTAGACTCAAGAAAATAAAGATGTGGGAGAAAAGATGCAAAATAGGAAGACCATAATCACCAAAGCCACAGAGTGTTTGATATGTATTTAGTGAGCAAATGAATAAATAAAAGATAACCTTGAGCCACTTCTCAAGTTTAGCCCACTGGGAACTCTGGCTTTCCTTGTGCTCAACATTCTTCCTGGCAGAGTGACAGGCTAAAGAGTCTCCCTGCCATCAGCACTGCCCTTCAGCTTAATCAATTGGAAAACACTGATGAATGGTGACTCTCATCCTGTCTGAAAGCTAAGGAAGTAATTGCCAGGTGATCCACTACTTGCATCATCTTTGATTCCACTGAGTTGAACATTGTGCTGTTCAAAGAAATCATCAAATGATTTTTGAGTAGTTTGAGGTTCAAAACAGTGCAACACATTTTTCCTCCAGCACTTTCCCCTTAGTTTTCATGATCAAATATGCCAAAGTAAAACTAATGCATGGAACTTATTAAAACAGAGGGCTGAAGATACAGAACAGCTGGCTGGATTAAATCCCTCACCCACCACAATCCTAAGGACTTGCAGGTCAAGTTCATGTACCAGGACCGCAGATGTAGAGTCTGTATTGAAGTCAAAACTGTGATGACAGCAGATTGTAGCAATTGAGCCAGGAACAGTAGTTGGAAAACTTAGGAAAGAACTGGGGACAAACTGGAAACACTCATGACTCCCTCTACTTTTAACTCCCCTACCCTAAAATTCAAAAGTTGGTCATCCAGATCCTTTTTCATAAGAGTGACTAGGTTCACTTTCTGTATTAACAGGGACAAACAGTATAACTAGTAAGTGATGATGCAATTAACCCAAAGAGGGAACTGGAGGGTAAATTTTGGGAAGAAAATTAATTTTACACATATATAATATGAATTTCTGGAAGAGCATTCCCATGAAGATGTTCAGTGTATACATGAATGCACAGATTTAAAAAGTGACCGGGACTAGACAGAGATTTGGGAGTTATCAATGTATAGACTACAATCAAAATCTCTCTACTGCAACTCTTTCTTACTAGGGATCTAGTCACCCTGCTGAATCCATAGCCCCTGAACCTGACCACGCTCTCATTCTTGCATCTGAATCCCTACTTTATTGATGAGGCCTCAGCTCTTCTTTTCATCCCTTATCTCATTGATTTTAAGACTGGGATGGTGTAGCCTCCCTTGCTCATTCTGCTTCCTTTTTAATTACCCCTTAATTCTGCCCTATGTGGAGGGAAGCCTAAATATGCCTCCACCTGCTTCTTCCACCCATCACTACGGTGTGGGCATGTCTGGCCCTTTTTATAACAGAGGAGAATTTCACTACTGGTTCACAGGTGCCATATTGCCCCTCTGGGCATCATTGTTAGAACCGTCCCCATGATCCAGCCCTACAACTGGCTGGCCTCCAATTCTATGCTATATTACCCACTGCTATGACCATCATATAACAAAATACTATGATAACACAGACTCAGCCTCTCTATATGACACTCAGTACTTGGGCATCCATTTTCATTCTCTAACTCTGCCTCTCATTATTTCTGTAATTATAAAGTTGCTGCCCCTTCTTGGTATTCTTATAAGCATGCTCAGTTATTTCGTTATATTAGGCTAGGATTCTGAGATGCAATTAGCAGGTAGGAGAGCTGTTGGGAGCACTCTGTGGGCCCACACTTGTAAGGGAGGGAGAAAAGTAATATTGGCTGCACAAGAGGAGAAGCTGAACTGTGATGCTTTGGCACCAGTGGCATCAGGCCCGCAAGGGCTCCAAAGCTAGATGGTCCATCAAAGTTATCTAGAATTAGAGATTTGGGAGTTAGACATGCCAAGTTAAGTGCTCCATTTAAAATTCACATCAAGTTGTTATTGGACAGAAGCTTCTTCTATGAAGAGGGAAATACCTCGAATAAAGCAATTCCTTTCAGCTGAGTCACTGCAGGACGAGGAAGTCTGCTCTGCCAGGAGGAGATCCTGGCACAGAGGGGGTGAGCTCTGGGTCTTAAAGGAGAAGCTGGCTGCACAACTACACTCACTACATCTCCCACTAATTCGATGACCCATGACTTTGTTTTAAAAATGCCATTCTGGGCTAGGGATTTGTGGTAATACTCAGCACTGCTAAGGGGCCCAAAAAAGTCGAAGCACTTGGCCTTAGGAAACAAAATGTAACTGAGTCAAAAACTAATCAAGTCCAAGTCCCTCCCTCTTCTTTTTCTCCTTCCCTTCCTCCCCCTCTTTCTCATCATCAAATTTATTAAGCAATTATGTTGAACTGGCACTGTCCTCTTTGCAAAGAGTATGTCTTGTAGTCCTCACAACTAAGAGGCTTTCAGATTAACTTCAACCTAAAAGTAAAAAGCCCACACAGACTCTCACTCATCTGCAAGTACTCCCACACTCAAGTGTGTAGTAGTAACCAGCTATGTTACGGCCTCATGATCATTATATGCAGGAACAAGACCTACACTATCAAGTGATTTCCATAGATATAGAAATCAATAACTATTAAACTCTTATGCCTATTTAATTCTAAACCATTCTCATCAACTGGCACCTCCAGGTTCTATTAACATAATAGACCATAACAGACTCATCAAATCCATTATATACAATTTTAATACATGGTTAATATACTTTAATAAAGAAAAAAACTTCAGGTGCCCTGAAATTCTACCCAGCAAACATGCTGATACCTGTGCATTAAAATTTTTAACTTACTGCAATATAAATATATGTTTATATGTTCTATGAAATAACTACTTAACTTTTTTTGAGAAAGAAATAGTCTTCCTCAAACAAGCACTATGGTTACCTGGAAAAAGCACCACACTATTCCCACGGTCAGTAACCTAGAGTTGAGAACAAACTAAGCATAATTACCAATTGTGTGATCTTGTACAAGTAAGATCACATTTTCTAATTGTTCTCACCTGTAAAATAACAGACAATAATCATGAAATCCACTTCATAATTGAAAAGCATTAACAATAGCAAAAACTAATATTGATTAATTATGGCTTACTAATCATTCTACTAATTGCATTACACATATTTTCATAGCTGAAACCTTCCTGTAACTCAAAGAAGTGTTGTAACAGGGTGGATCCCAGGAAAAAAAGGAAGTTCCAGGTTCCCTGCCCCACCCAAAGGCAGGTGGAACTGAGCTGGGATAAGAAGATGCTAGAAAGGAGACTGAAGAAGGAAGGAAGCAGGATGGCAAGCAAGGAGACCTGGAGGAGGCACAAGGAGCCGAGAGACATGTGAAGAAACTGCGCTTGCTTCTTGGTCCTGGACTGGTTGAGAGAGATGTGGGTGAGAGACCCATGGGGAGGTTAACAATGGCAGCTTTTATCTTGATTTTGTTCTTTTCCTCCCAGATTTGTCTGACTCTTTCTGACCCTTTTCTATGGGTCTCCACTGAAAGGTACTTTAGACTTGTGGCAGGCTTTCAGGCCTTGCTTTGGGCCAATCCTATTTGGCTGGACTTTTACCCATGAGGGGCTGGGTAATTTTGATGCTTGATTTAGTAACTATATCCCTTGTCTTTTCTGTATTGTTCCCTAATTGCATTAAAGTTCATTTTCATTAAAGGTCTTATGTTTTATTATGATATAGCAGATGGCAGAACCTATTTAGAGTGGTAGGTTTGGGGGTCCTGGGGTGCCCCTTTCCCTGTCCTGTAACAGTGTGTCCTGTTATCTTGTCTAAGGGATAAAAACAGTGAAATTTAAGATTTAGTGGCTGCCCCCAAAGCCACATAGTAGTAACCATCAGGCCTGTCCAACTCCAGAAACGACACTTTGTTTTCTGCAGTGTCTTAGTAAAACAAATCAGAAAGTATTTTAAAGCTGATAGGGTTATTTAAATGCTCTTTGGTATTATCCTTTATAATACAAAAGGGTATTGTCTGGGTCCCTCTGTGATGAGAAGCTAGTTAATGAAGTCTCCATCTAGCCAACAACTTGTTTGGATAATTTATCCTGAATTTTTATCCTGCTAAGAGGGAGGAGGTGATGATAGTGTCGCTGGCACTAGAAGGATGTGATAGTCTAATTCAAGTTTGCTGGCACTACATGACGGCAAGGTTATTACTGACATCCAATAAATCAGCTCCAAGCAGAAGTTTTAGCACCATTTAGTAATTCTCACAAATCTGAGGACTCACTGCATATTTTAAGTGATACTTCTTGCTGATTTATTTCTAGGTTTGTGAACATCCAATGATATTAACATCCTAGTCCTTTTTGTAAATTCAGTCAGGATTCACTTTGTAAATACATTTTATTATTCCAGTGATGTAATGGGTAAGTTCAGCCTAGTTCCTTTTTTTAATTACTCTATTTCACTGTGCCAAAAAAAAAAAAAATCTGTTTCAAAATATATCAGAACTCAGTCCAAAATATAAGCTATTCACCTGTAAAAATAGGGTTGAGGGAATTTGGAGAAAATGCAATTACATTTTTTTAAACACACACACTAAAAAAACCCTTTAATTGCTCACTTTATTTTTCCAAGGTCTCTGAAAACTCAAAAGAAGGGCTAAACAGATTCTGGACTTTATAAAAGAAATTAACTTCCCAGATTAATATATTGTTTGCCAAGTTTTAGTTTAGAGTGAATTTTTACAACCAAGTTATAAAACTCCTGAAAATACCATGGGGAATAAGAATGGAAAAGCTCAGAGAACTCCAATATATCTGATGATAACCTAAGAGCCAAAAACACATGGTGAGATTGCTATCCCAAATGGTGAAAGGGACAGAGTCAGTTCATATGGTAAAATAAATGATATATTTTACTGCGTTCATATATTTTGAAAGGCATGCCATCGGGTATTCTGTAAAACTTTATTTGGATCTGTGGGAGACTGAATGACTCATTGGTTAGTAATGGGATACAGAGCGCTCTGCTTCAGGGCCACCAATACAAATCTTCCCTGGGAAGAGAGCAGCCATATAAAATTGTTACAATGGATCAACTTCAGTTTAATCCCCACTCACCACCCACCCCTGCACTCTGAATTCTCCATTTCTTTCACAGACCTCCAATCTTGGAATCTCATTTATAGTTTTAAGAAACGTGGCTAAGAAAGTTGAGCTGATGCTTTTCATCTATTTCATCTCTAAGTCAGTCAACTAATTCGTGGGGACATTAGCCAATAAGAAATCAATGTTACATATTACAACTCCTTAGCAAATGTTTGTCTTTAATGCTTAAAAATATGCACAAAATATAAGTGTCCATGGAATGAAAACACACCACCAATGAGGTAATCACTGAATGAATATTTAAAAGAAAGATAAGCGATAGGAAACCCACATACATTGGGCATGCCTTCTGGGTTGAGAATCAAGAAAAAAATAGTACTTCTACTTATACAACATTTAATTCTCATGATGCTCTGAGATCTATGTATTTCATTTACAATTTACAGATGAGGAAACTGAGGCTAAAATATATTAAATTGCTCAAGACTACACAGCTTGGAAGAGATGAGGCTTACAGATTAAATCAATCTGTAAAATTCTGAAATGTGTTTGTGTTGACCTTTGATCTCTTAAAGTAAAACTCGCTTTATTTTGCAACCTGCAAATGAAAACAACTCTGCTGTCAGAGAATCTACATTGCATAGTTTCCCAAACACAAGTACTCCATTTTTATAGGGCCTCGCACCACCAAAAATGTAATGCTTTAGCAACCTGATTCTAAATTTTCCACAGGAGCACATCCCATAGTGATGAAAATACGTATCTCCACTCAATTAATGGAAATGCTTGACTGAGTGGCAAATATAGCAATTATGACACCCAGAGATGATATTATTGACATCCTCTCTATGGCAAAATTATTTTCAGGAATAGTCAAGACATAAGACATGAAGCAAGTATAAAGAATGTATCAAAAAGATTTACAGAAAATACAAGTGCACACCCTCACACACACATATAAGTAATTGTCCAGTAACTAGTAAGGAGATAGTAATAAAACAAATATTAAATTGTACCACTGATGGGCCCTCCCTGGTGGCACAGTGGGTTGGGCAGTGTACTATGAAGCAAACCGCGGCCACTGCAGCACGAGTTCGATCCCTGCTGCCTGCCAAGAGGGGGACCCACATGGTGCGGCAGACCTCTCCAGCTGTGCCCGCTGCTCCCCTCAGCAGTGTACTTCCGTTGATCTGCCTGTTCTGCTCCCCGCTCTCTGTGGTGAATCCTCTCACCATCCCCCCTCCAGTGCTTGTATGCATAAATAAATAAATATTTTTTAAAAAAATTGTACCACTGATGTAACATTTTATTTTGTTATTTGTTCTTTAAGAGTTCTAAAGCAATTGACAGTTTTAAAATAAATTTAAATGTAATATTTTATCTCAGTAAAAATATTTCACCTATCTCTAAAATTTGTACTTACCAATGAAAAATTTTGTAGTACATCTTTTGTATTTAAATAAAATCTATTTCTTTGTTTTTATAAATACTTCATTGCCATTCATTGCACATCTACTGTCTAAAACCCAGGAACATGTAGTACCATTGGAACTAGAGATGAAAATTGTGCCTGAACAATATAAATCGTTAAACTTTTTGAGACAAGCACTTATAGCTGAGTCCCTATGTGTTGGAGAACTTACTATATAATGGAAATTTGCCAAATTGACTTCCAAGCAGAAAACAATGTTTATTAAAAAACACATTATACAAAAGTGCTAATTTAAAGCTTACATATATTAGTAAAATATACCATTATAATTGCTTAGAACATAGGCCTACAAAATTTTTTTTGGAAAGAAATATTTTGTTACTTACGTTCTCTGGAATTGCCAACACATGGTTATAATGAAAACCAACCTTCTTAGGTTGAGTTTTATTATTATTGTTAAGTTCGCCAAAGATTCTGCACTTGTGAAGGGCAGATCACAATCCTGGCCCCACCCTTGGTTGCCACTAGCTCAGATGCCTGTTTAGCACTGACTTACCAAAATTATCTACAGTAGGATGACATGTCCTTTAAGGCTTGGGGAATTTAACTCTTCTCTCCACAAAGTATAAGAAACCCTTTCTAGAAATCTCTGTTAGTGGGAGGAATGTCTATTTTTCTGACACTATGTGGCAGTTCCATCAACTGCTCTTAGGAAACTACATGCCCTTAATAACCACCCCTAATAACAAAAAATAGGAACATGGCAGCTTTGACCTGTCATTTAGTGAAATTCCAAATTACAAGAGACAACATGGTCACATGAATGAATAACAAATATCAGATGACATGGTCAGTCGTGTGATAAAAGAATATCTCAAGCACTTGTGCCTCCAGGAAAGGTTGATGGACGCTCAAACCCTAATATCAACATTAACATTTCACTTTAAAACTTACACCTGATATATACAATATACACAATAGAAAATAACAAGTGATAGCCTATGATTAGGAAATAAGAGGTGGGAAATTAACAAGTGAGTAAGAAAGAAAAACTCAACTAAATTTGCCCAACACTGCATTTTAACAGTTAGCTTTCAAACCCCACATGACTTTTGCTCTAACACATCAGAAAAGTACAACATTGTACTTAACTCTGTCTATAAACTTATCCTATATAATATACAATTTCCTGTCTGCCAAACACACACACATACACCACCACCAACAACAACAAAATGAGCAACAAGAATTTAAAAGTAGCTATACTGTTGAAAATTCTTCTCTGCGATATTATTTGTGACAATAATTTGACTGCAAGTTAAACTAATTATTAACCAGGACTTTTGAACTGCTCTTAGTTAAATCAATTAACAGTTGTTTTGTTTTTGGACTTGGATTTTTATTTGCTTTCTATAGACTATTGTATCATAAGGATAGATGCCACTCAGTATCCTTCTCTGAATACCACCTTCATCTTCACCTTCTTAGAGTAACTAAAATCTGATACTTTTTGAGGACTTTGCTATGTTTTCATCTGCAACATTTTCAAGGGGTGGCAGAATTTTCTTCTCTACTCACTTACTAATAAGCCTAAAAGCATATATATTTCTCATTTTTCATTGCTTTTCCAATTTTTTGTCCTTCCACATCCCCAACACTTTCCACTCTCCTGGACTCTAACTCCCACAACATTGCAGTCAGCTACCATTCTTCTATACCCAGTCATGTGACCGACCATCCTCTGGTTGTCCTCTCCTCTTTAGTGAATATTTGACTATTTCGTTTACTGTTCTTATCTTCATTCATTGTTTCTGTTGTCATCATTTTCCAATAACCATGAACTGAAAGGAAACCCAATTCCTGAAATATAGTTCCTTGATGTCCTCACTTCCAATCATCTTGTCTCCTTCCTCTATCAGAACTCCACCCTATGTTCATAAAACCAATAACTCACCTCAAAAATACCAATTGTATTGTCATTGTATTGATCCCACAAAGAACTATAAAACCTCAGTAAAATTACCTTTTCACTGTGTATCCAATGATATCCTTACCTCCTTCTTTATATAAAACTTGCATTCCACAAACTCTCATTATAGTTATTCCCTACATATACCCGGATTCCCTTTATTCTGTTATATTTTTTTAGCAAAGATCATATTTCTGGGGACCTCCCCAGTGGCACAAGCGGTTAAGTCTCAGTACTATGCAGCTATAGGCAGCCACTGCAGCATAAGTTCTATCCCCAGTCAGGGAGTTGACCCACATGGCTCAGCAGACCTCTCCTGTTTTGCCCATTGCTCTCCTCAGCAGTGTATTTCAGTAGATCTGCCTGTTCTGTTCCCCACTCTTTCTCTGGTGAATCCTCTCACCTTCCCATACCTCTGGCCTACACCCCAGCTCTTGTGTGCATAAATAGATCTTTTTTAAAAAATCATATTTCTAGTTAAATGGGATTCTTCATCCATTCTCTGCTTTTATCCAGGCATCTAATAATGCAGACTGATATCACCATAAATTTCAGGTCACACACCTCAAAACTTCAGCAATGCTTATGAATCCAACTGCAATACCTTAACCAATTTACTTTCTGACTATCTGAGAAAACTACTTCATACCTTGTCTTTTATCCTCAAAAACACTATAATCCTTCATCCTACTTATCACTCTCAGCCCTTGATTTTTTTTTTATTTAGTTCAAGAAGCAACCTGAAGGAAATCTCCTACTCCTGCCACTATATCAATTGGCCTACTTACAGCTATATTCATATACTCTTTTTTTCTATTACAATAGATCAATTGTACATACTCCTTTCAAAGAAAACTCCTGTGTGTTTATAATGGATTTTTGTTCCCACCTGCCTACTCAAGGAATTTGCTCCTACAAGTTTTACTTTTTAATCGTGAATCATCAATTTCCTAAATCATTTTCATTGGCATAAAATTATGCATAACTACTATCTAAAAAATAGATCAGGTATCTCTTCTAGCAACTATTCCTGTTCTCTTATATCCTTCAAACATAATATTTTTAAAGATGTAACGGTACTAGCTGTTTTCCAATATGCTATTTTCTCTTGCATAAACACAAATCAAATTTTTATTTTCCATCTTCTATTGTCACATGTCCTTAGCAATGCTATAACCCAATGACCAATACACCATTCTAAACTTACTTGATCAGGAGAATTTGGCACAGATTAGTATTCTCGTCTAAGAATCTCTTTCTTTCCTAGTCCTCTTTACACCCCACTTTTGGATTTCCTCCTGCCTCACTTGACTCTTCTTTCAGCTTCCATTTTTGACTCTCCTCCTTTTGATGACTTCGCAGCACTAGAGTAGCCCAGGAGTCATAATTATATTCTTTCCTTCTCCATCTACACTCATCATCTAATGTTTTCTAATACATGCATTTCAGTATCACTTAATAGTATCTATTTATATCTCCACTGAGCATTCAACTTGTATAACTGCCAAATGACATTTTCACTTGAATATCAAATAAGCATCTCAAGCACAACATAACATTCCCCTATAAAATATACATCTATGCTCTATTCCTGCAACAGATTTCTTATGTCAGTGATTGGTACATTATTCAACCAGATGTTCAGTTGTTCTTGGAGCCTCACATATAAGCCATCAGCAAAGTCAGTCAGTTGAATATCAAATATGTCTCAAGTCCAACCACTTCATCTTCTTCATGACAACCAACTTATTGCAAATCATTATTTTCCCTATAATGAATGTCACTACAATGATATTCTACCTGGTCTTCACTCCTGATACCTACAGTTCATTCACCACATAGAAGTCAGAACTGTCCTTTAGAAATATGCCAGTCATATTATCTCCCCAGTCAAAAGTTCCCAATGACATTTCAACAAATTGACAAGAAAAGCCAAATTTCTGACATGTCCTTGACCTACCTCTGGCTACCAGTTTAGTATCATCTCCTTTTTCTCACTTTTTATTCATTCTCCTCAACTCCATGGTATCCTAGCACTTTCTCAACTAGATCAAGACTATGTTCACCTTAGGCCTCTGTATTTGGTATTCCACTTCTCTGGAATAATCTTCTAGTTTATCATTAAATGGCTTGCCTCTGCAT
Source organism: Galemys pyrenaicus (assembly GCA_019455555.1). Classification (NCBI taxonomy): domain Eukaryota; kingdom Metazoa; phylum Chordata; class Mammalia; order Eulipotyphla; family Talpidae; genus Galemys; species Galemys pyrenaicus. The sequence goes on along the minus strand of JAGFMF010012074.1, from coordinate 205,005 downwards.
CTCATAAAGTTATCTGCCCAAATGTCACCTGGTTAATTGGAACTTTACTAAGCATTCCTTTTGAAATAGCACACATTGATACTGCTTTACTTTTCTTAAAGTATTTATCACCATGACTTTAGTATCATGTGCTGCTGGCATAATCCTATGAATATAGACATAGACATCTAGAGTAATGTGAGAGCTTATCCAATAAGCCTTATCCAACTAACTATGACCAGTAGGGCAAACAGCATGATACCAGAAAATAGCATGTAACTCAAAATGTTGAAATTGGAAGGAGGGCATTGGGGGTAAAGACCCAGTTGCTAATTCTGAAGAGCCCAGTGCTATAGCAACAATGAGATATTGTGCTGGACAAGCCATATTTGGATTGCCTAATCAAGGATAGCTGATTTGAAATACATAACAAAGGCAGCTATGTATTTCCAACAACTATGTAGGCTCTTACCTTACCTCTCTTTAACTGTGTTAGATCTACTTGTCTGTTTCATTTCCAAATACAATATTACTTCTACTTTATGCTTAGAAATTTATATTTGTGTTTGAGTTTCACTCACCCAAAGCCAGAGAGAACCCAGGTTAATGAATAAGGTTTCCGTGAACCACCAGGTTAAGGAGTAATGAGTGTTCCATTATCTTTCCAATTGTCTCTAACATCAGGCTAGCAAGACTTTAAAAACACCTTTCATACCCTCATTTTTAAAGTAATTTTATAGTCAATTGCTTATATTTCCATCTGCTCCATTAACTTATAAACTCAGCATTAATAATCTCCCAAAGTCTGCCACAATGTCTGACTTGTTCATTTGACTTCTTTTTAATTGAATACCATTCCAGTTACCCTGAATATTCAACAACCAACCCTTATAGATGATTTAGGGAGTGTCTTTAGGGGGAAATAATACATGTTGTTGTTAATGTTAGGTTTTGCCAAGTGGATCTGATATGTTTCAGTCAGATTTTACCATGCCAATTATTTTTATAGCGAGAATTTCATACCATTGTTAACCAGATATTGGAGAACTGAAAAGATGATTGGGAACACCAAGGTCTCAGGGAGGTAGGAATTACAGGAAGCAACTAGCATCAGGGGTTGGAATTACTAAAATTTAGTTTAGGTGGGTGATCAAACACAGGGAGTTTGAGACTCAGTCCTCTGAGGAGAGATACTGGTACTAGGAAGAGGTAAGGTTCGCAACTCCTGACTGGTCTGCCAAATTAAAAATGTTGGGTTGACCTTGACAAGAAAAGGAACCACAGATAAGAACAAGTCCATTATTACTCTAGCCCTCCAGAATCCATCTAGGAATTATTAAAACTATGGTGTTTTTGTTTACTGTATCCTCCTCATAAAACGTTACATTCCCTAACTGTTTGACCCACCATTAAATCTTTAAATCTGGCACACAGAAAGATCAATCTATAAATAAAATTAATGAAACCTACTCATTTAACCAACCTCCCTGGGAGTTGGGGCTGTTGCTGGAAGAAAAGGCTTCACCTAGAGATGGCTAAAATTTTAGGGTAAATAAATTTCCTTGATGAAGCAATAATAACTCGGTGCTAGTAAATTTTATAATAATTTTATTATGGTAGATTATACATCTCTTTTTAATTTAAACGGATGCTTGTTTTCTCAATATTGTTTAAAGTCCTCCTAAGACACAAAATTGAACCTTTTAAATAATAATTCTGTGAGATTAAAGTATTTGTTGTATATATAATATACTTTAAGTACTTCCTTTCTAAGATTTACGCATTTTTTAAATAAGTTTGCTATAGCATAATACTCCCAGCTTTTGAAAACAGCTCAGGATCCTGCAGGTTGGACCTTACAACTTAATTCCATCACCATTGTCCATCTTAAAAATTCATCAGCAAGGTGGGAAGGTAAGTTAATCCAACCACTATGGAAGGCTGTATGGAGGTTCCTCAGTCTACTAGAGATGGAACTACCTTATGATCCAGCAATCCCACTCTTAGGCATCTACCCAAAGGACACAAAAACACCAATCCCAAAGCGCACCTGTACCCCTATGTTTATTGCAGCACTATTTGTAATTGGTAAGACATGGAAACAACCCAAATGCCCAAAAGTAGATGACTGAATCAAGGTGATGTGGTACATATACACAATGGAATACTACTCAGCAATTAAAAATGATAAACTAGGGCCATTTATAGAAACATGGATGGAGCTACAGGGAGTTATACTCAGTGAAACAAGTCAGAAGGCAAGAAAAAAATATTGGATGGCTTTACTTTTGGGAGGAACATGAAAAAGCAACAACTACAAAAAAGAAGAGTAAGCTCAAGGAAATGGGCAATTACAACTAAAAACAAACAAACAACAACAAAAACTCAACAAGATCAAAAGGTCAAAGATAAACTAAAGGGACTATTGAGGGGTGCAGGTCAAAAATGGGGATGAGGTTAGACGGAGCACAAGGGGCTGAGGTGATGGTGTATGGGTGAAATGGTGGTGGGAACTCCCTGGGGAATACAAATGATGTAAAATATAATGAAATAAATCTAATTTAAAAAAAAGAAAAGAAAAGAATTACAATATTAAAAAACTATTCATCAGCAAGAGGGAAGATGTAAATTATGATAGAAAATTATTGGGGCTTTGATGAGAACTGTGGTATGATACCACACACCTGAGGAGGCATGAACTTACACTCCTAAATCATAAATAGTGTTATAACCCAATACTGCATCAATAAACAATTTTAAAATAAATAAAATATAAAAAATGAAATCTCATCAGATCCTTGTAACTCTGCCTCTCAAAAGAACTTTTTACTTTTAAACTCCTTATCTGACCTTCATCTCTACATCTTAACTATCATGTTCTGAAATCAGAAGAGATCCAAAGAGAAGAGCATTTTCTCCCTTCTTTCACTGAATGTTATCTCATACAGAAGAATTTATTGGTCCTGAATATAAGACGAAGGACAAATTCAAAGGAGGTCAGTTCATAAATTATTTTGACAAGAAAAAGGGGTCTTTTATATATAGATATATATATAATAGATATATGTATATGTTTCCACGTTTTCCAATGTATGTGTATATGTGTGTATATAATATACACACACACACACACATTGTGTCCTTCTATAACATCACCTTCTCCCTTTAAGTCTGATTGCACTAAATGAAAAGAAACATTTTATATCAAGCAACAGAATGCAAATGAGAAAAGTTGTGTTATCCTGAATTCATCCAAATAGATACCACAGAAAGACACTGGTCACATCCAAAATAATGGAAGTCAAGAACTATTTAAAAGTAAATGGGGGCCTATCTGGTGGCTCAAGGGGTTAAGTCACAGCACTATGAAGCTATCCACAGCCACTGCAGCACGAGTTTGATCCCCAGCCAGGGAGGTGACCCACATGGCACAGCAGACCTCTCCTGTCTTGCCCACTGCTCCCCTCAGCAGTGTGTTTCAGTCAATGTGTCTGTTCTGTTTCCCACTCTGTCTCCTGTGAACCCTCTCACCCACCCAACACACACCTCTGGCCTGTACCCCAGCTCTTGTATGCATAAATATTTTTAAAAAAAAAATAAAAGTGATACTCTTTTTAAAATTACATTTGGTCAGATTTCCAAATGACCCATTCTATTTCTCTTTCTGTGTTTTTCCCAAATGCCAGTTTCTTGAAATAAATCAATTCCATGTGATAAGCTTTAAAAAGTAGACCTGTATTGTATACAAAAGCATTAAATATAATTTGAAATTTAAATTGTATTCCAAAGAAATTGTAGTGCTTTCAATTATGTTCAAAATTTACAGCTGTTATAGTCCATTTACATTTAGCAATAAAAGAGAGTTAAATCATTAAATTGCATGACTTTTTCAAAATTGTTTTTCAGTTATGATAAAATTAAGCTTTTGTGTCCTACTTGCAAACACAGATAAGTAGCCAATACATTTGAGATAACATTACATTATAACTGAGTTTAATTTTTAATAGTTTCATTGGGGCATTGGCCACTTACTGATATTGGCTGATAAATGTGTGTATGCCCATGTTTATGTGTGTCAATGGGTTGAGGGGTGTCAAAATCATTTCTAAAGAAGAAGGAGTTATATAAATTCTTGAATTTAAGTCATAGAATCACACTCAGCAACTGCGTAAAATACGAAGCAGTTTTGAGAAAACTGAAATTAACTACAAGGAAAATGTAGAAGGGAATGCTAATAAAACAGCTTTGGTTTTCCTACTTTAATCTTTTATATTAAAGAATTTATGACTTATGAAGGCTTTACAAGCCTTACTTTTTTTTTTTAAGAGTTTTCCCAAGATGACCTGTTGGCTGTTACTTCTACCTGTTTATGCTGTATGAATCCAGTAGATTAACAGTAAGGTCTGTACTCCACTTAGGCTATAATCTCATTATGGAATAATTTCTCTTAACTCCCAGTTCTTTTCTTGACCAATTAAGGAAACCAGGAATTTAAAAAGGATCAATAAAAATAAAATCAAATTATAGCTTATAATATTTACCAAGATGAGCAAATCCAAGAGAAAACCAATAATGCTAATCATGGAAAATATGTAAAATTACTTCTGTCATTGATTGGATTTAGCTATTTATTTCTACATATTCATAGTACATACTGGTGTAGAGTGTAAGCAACATTCTGCTGAAACTGCAAAGAGCATATAGCCAGTGGGGAGAACTCAGGTCAAAGGCTGCCTTGTGTTCAATTATAAATCTTGAGGTAATCCTAGTTAAAAGCTGTACTAGGGTCTGTGATTATTATGAGACAGAAGTGTACTTATGATCCTCATCTTTGTGATTTAAACCAAAACTCTGGCCCATACATGTAGATGTGCACCCAACACAGACCTGTTCATTATTCCCATGGAAAAGCTGGCAAAGAGAAGACTCTCAATTGAAGATTTGGACACTATCATCAACACCTGTTTCCAGCTGAAACCTGCTGAACCAATTTCTGTTTGCAAAACTAATTGAGAAAGTGAAGAATTTCTGTAGCAGATTAAGAAACACACTTACCCCTCTGCCCGAGGGGAAGCTGAATATTGCACCTCATGGAAATGCCATTTAAAGAGAAGAAAACTCATCTACCACAGTGGCAGCCAGACAAGTGCAGTCAAAATTCCATCAGAGCCCCCAACACAGGCTTTTCCCTAACTAGTAGGGGGATGGGTTCTGCTGAAGAGACTGGCCATCCATTCTGAAGAGAAGCAGTCCTCTTTGGCACAAGGAAGCCAACCTATGGCAAGACAAAGAAAATAATGCTCTTGGGCATGCTGCCAATACAAACTGGAGAGCAGAACTGCTTCTGACCAGCACTGAAGACACATAAAGGTATAGACTTTTAACAAATGTAGTGAAAAATGTTCAGACAGGCAGTTTGATTGCTGATCTCATCTGGCAGTTCTCCATTCTCTTCTGGCTTTAGATACTAGATAAAGATCTTTGTTACTCCCTCTTCCTTGTCTTATTTTGGGAAAGGTTTCAATACTGCTGGCCCTCCATTATTTTGACTGACAATCCAAATTGTGTCTACATGCAAAATCAATCCTAGTGTAGTCATTGGATCAACTAACAACTATCCTTTTATCCAGTGAATGACAGCTGCTGTACTATGAGAAAACCACCAACATAGAGTAAGAGGTAATCTGGATTGTTTTTTAATCAGAATTTTACTACTTTATTCCATAAGGAATCAATAACTAAATTTATCTTGTCATTTGAGAGATTGTACCCCAAAATAGTCATGTTGTCAAACTGTACAATGCTACACTTTGGAACCTTAGAAGATCACCATAAAATACTGGCTCCAAACTAGAATGTTCTGATGTAATTGATATCAGGTATGATCTGGACATTGGGAGTTGTGAAAACTCCCCAAGTGATTTGAATGAGCCACTAAATTTGGTATTAAATATATGTGTTCTATTCAAAGCTCACCATTCAAAGCTCAGCTTCTCTATTAACTGAAATTGTGAAATGATTATGTCACCAAGTAGTAGTAATGATCTCATTTTTGAGGATTTAACACAAGAACACAGAAAAAAGCTCAGCACCAAGTACATGCTCAATAAAAGTTAAAGCCCCTTGTTAAAACATATTTAGCTTTCAACCCAAATAACAGAAATCTGTTTACATGATTTATTTTATGAATTTCTTAGGCTAATTTCATTCATTAAAAATAATTCTACTAAGCAATTCACTTTTCAGGGCTGCCAGCACAAATTACCACAAACAGAAGCTGAAAGCAACACAAACTTATCCTATCGTCTTGTAGGCCAGAAGTCTACCACAGGTTTCATTAAACTAAAGCCAAGGTGTTAGCAGGACTGTTTCTTTCTAGAAACTCTAGGGGACAATCTGTCTCCTTACTTTTTTTCAGTTTGGAGAGACTTCCTACACTTTCTGATACATGACTTCCCTTCATCTTCACATCTAGAAATATTCCTCCTCTCTGACCCTTTTCCTGCAGACATATTGCACACTGATCAATAATGGCTGGGGAAATTTCTCCAATTTTAAGAACTCAGTTGATGAGATTGAAACGACTGCATCATTTAGGTGAATCTCACTATCTCAAGGTCTTTAACTCAAGCATATCCCCAAATTTCTTTTTGTCATACAAGCTAAAATATTACAGGTTCCAGAGATCAGGTGTTGTGCAACTATCCCAGGCCAGGTAGCTTCATTGTCAGCTCTCACAGATGGATAAAGAGAGTCTTAGTACCCTCAGCGAGTCTTACAAACCTTTACTGCTGAATCAGGGAGCAAGCCAGCCAGCACGGTGACAGCAATCTCTAGCGTTCTCTCAGCCTCATATTGTCTTGCATTCTCATCTTAGAGTGAGACTACCCTTTTATCCCTCACGTCTCAGCAACAGTGTCCATCATTATATATGCACAGGACCATGCTCTCTGGATCCAGACGTCCACATTCATAAATATATGCGCCCCACACCCATGTATCTCAACCCCTAGCTGGACTGCAACACCACAGGTCTCTAGCCATAGAGACTAGCTGCAGGAAGGTGCAAAAAAAGCTGATTCACTTCATTTACCCTACATCAAGACATGGACATCTTTGGGAAACCACCATTTTTCTTACAACAGAATCACTCTGACCTTGTATCATGTTCATAAATAAAATCCATCAACTCCTTAAAACCTAGTGTAAACTCTTTGTTTTGCAAAATAAACCACTTCAAATCTAACAAATTGTCATAAAATTGGGTCCAATTATGTTACCCATGTCATTTTGTAATCATTAACCATAGGGAACAGTTAACTACATTAATTCCTCACAGAAAAAATAGTAATTCTCTGCTAATATTTTAAACTTTTCTATCTATGGTTTCTCCTTACGTTTTAAATCCAAATATTTCACCTGATTTCTCTCAGAACTTTAGTAGGGCTTTTAAAAGTTTCCAGATCCCCTTCTCATTCTAATAACACTTGTGCGGATTCCAAACACTCTCCCAACCCCCCACCCCAAAGCTACTTGAACAAAAAAATAAGTAATGAGATCCCACCAGGGTTGGTCACGTTTCCTAACACTATTCACACCTCTCTGGATAATCCATCATTTTTCTGAAGCACCAATTGACCCTGAAAAGTCTGGGCAAGTTCCCAGAAACCTGTGAGTTTGGCCCACACATCTTGTCAGAGAGGGTGGGTATTACAACCTGGAAAGTAATGTCCTCCTTGCAGCCAAAGCCTCACCTTGAAAAGGCACACTTTGAGATTTCTCCTTGGCACTGATCTGTCCATGTTGCTCAGAAAGACTCATTTGACCGTACTGTCAAGTTCAGTGTAGCCACAGACTTAAACATCCACAGCCCTTCTTCATCTAATGCAGCTGTGACTCATTAGAATCCCATTCTCCTTCCCAGCTTCTATCTTCTCCTGTCTGCAAAGTGATTGATAACACTCCATCTTTCCTCCAGCCCTGGAGGTGAAGAGTTGGGGAGTTAGGGCCTATGTAGACTTATCATAGTGGAGTGATAGCTAAGAGATAAAGCTAGTAGGTATAGCAGGCCAGATGATGGAAGGCTCTGGAAGCTGGACTGAGAGGTTTGATTCATTAAATGATAGGAAGCCATTGTAGGCTTCTGGATATAGGAGTGACATGAAGATAGTGGTATTTTTGAAAGAACAATCTGACAGTGCCTGTGTGATGACTTAGAAACAAGGAGAAAATAGAAGACAAGTCAGGGAGGAGTCTATCACAAAAACCAAACCCAAGTTGATAAGAGTCTTCAGAGGTACAACAATGTGTGTGAAGGAGGAAAGGCTTCAGGAAAGAGAGTTTATTGGGCTCAGTGACTAATTTTATGTGGGTGATATATTTGAGAGACACTTCAAAGAGGACTCTAAAATGTAACACTAAGGTAGTAGAAAACTGGTGAAGTTGCTAACACAGGTAGGGGACCAGAAATGGAATTTGGTTTGGAAGTGTGGATTAAAAGTAATTAACAGTGCTTATGTTACAACTTGATTAAAATTTATCAACAGTTCTCCTTTCCATTAGTTTAAATATCAAATATTTAACATCACCCTCAAGACTGCTTTTTTTTTTCAGATAAAATCAGTTTTATTTTTTAATTTATATATATTTGGCATTAATTGTAATCCCCATGTATTCCCCATCACCATATCACCAGTGCACCATCACCTCAGTCCCTCATGCTCCCGTCTGCCCTCCACCCTCCCCCCCCTCTCGCCACCAAATGTCCCCAATTTGTCCTTGTCTTTTCATTTTTGGTTGTGTCTTTATTGTTATTATTATTATTATTGTTGTTGTTGTTCTTATTAAGACTCTGCTTTAAATCTCTATAATTTTAACTCTCAATTCTAATACTCTCAGCATTTTCCATAGATCACATTTTTTTTGCCTGTACAGTTGTATCCATGTCTGATTAACAGAACTCCATGACTGTGATTATACTAAAGAATGTAGGATGTCCTATATATATGCAAGTGTCAGGGCAGGAGGGCACAGGACAGGTTCTCTATGATTCAGGCAGATGGGTAAAGGAGGAATCCTGGAGCCCTCAGTGGCTTTTTCAGGCTTTTATTAATCTTTCTGCATCAGGGCGACACGGCTGGCAGGCCTCCTAGCAAATCTTCACTCTCTCTGGGCTCTCTGGTCTCTGCTTCCCTGCTTCTGCTCTCCTCCTGGCATCCCCGTGATGCCTCTCTCATATGCCCAGCGTCTCAGCCCAGGTGTGCCCACCTTCGGATGCCCACACCCCACTCCAGTGCCCGCCATCAGGCATGCGTGCAGGACCACAGGCATCTATCATTGACACTGATGGCGGGAGGGTGGAAAAACCTGATAATTTTCCATTTACCCTATAGCAGGTTAAAAGTAAAGTGGAGAAAATTCTCTCCTTTCTCTGTGGTGGCCAAAAGTTTACCCAGCACAGAGTAGAAAAGAAGATAAAATATCTGGGGCAGACTTTATAAAAATGGGATTGATATATCACCAAGTGCATTTGAATTAATTTAGAACAGATTTATTGTAGAGAGATTAGGGATATACTAGCCATAAATGTATGGACAACTATGCAAATCAGAATATAAATTATTTCTATGATTCTTATTATTGTCATTAATTCCAGGAAAATTTTAAAGATACACAGGGAAAGACAAAAATAAAACAATTCCTAACACTACTTTCGTGCTTATTGTACAATTTGTATTGTTCTAACTCTTTATATTTATTAACTGAATCATCACAACAGTTCATATTGTGGGTTCTATGATTATTTCATTCAAGTCAAAGAAATTGAGACAGAGATATTATGAAGCATAACCAAGCTCACCCCTATAGGAAATAATTATTTTCACTGGGGTTTGAACCCAAGAAGTTGCATTCTAGAAGTAGTTCTCTTAGCTTCTACTCAATATTGCCTTTTGAAGTAATCATAGGATAATTTGTATCTCCACTACAAGTAGCAATTTCATGGTGAAATATAAATGCTGATTATTTATTTAGCCCACATTGCAAAATTACTAATTTGGAAGACTAGTGGGAAGGAAGTATATAGCATAATGTGACATATGTGAAAGGAAGCTAAATATTCAACACCTATATTGAAAGTGAATAGCTAAATCTTAACAAAACAGAGAGAAAGAAATAACATCATTTTTAGAGATTTAAAGGTAAGTGCCCAAAAATAACAGTTAAGATAATTGAATGTGGTTGCCACAAGTAGGAAATCGCAGGATATGGGGGATTTCCTTCAGGGAAATAATTTTATCAGGTCTTGAAGAAACAATTTTGTCTTTAAACTGTGTGCTTGTATAACTTCCACATTTTTGAATCCACTGCTAAGGATTTAAATGTCACTAAATTGATACATAAAGCCATAAGTGTGGGTGACCTCACAGTTTGAATAAAGGGAAAGTCTCAAGGTCTACGTGGTCCATAATGGGAGACCAAAGAAACAAGAGGAATCAGAGAAGAAAGAAGGAAAAACTAAAGAGAAAAGTCAAAGGGTTCAAAGAAGTCCAGTGATCTAGAAAGCAAAGGAGAGAGTCTCATGAGGGAAGGAGCTACTCACAGAAACAAAGAGGAAAACAGATGATAAGACTAGGAACTGAGCCAAAATTGCATTTTATCAACAGTCGCTGGGGGACAAGGTGGTGGGGATTATGGAAGGGGCTGTCTGTAAGGCATCAGAAGGCGTATGAATGCAGACCATAGCTGTCCATGTAGGAATGAATCCTAAAGAAATTGTTTCCTCTAGTGTAGAGTTCCTGACCTCGAGAGCTGCCCAGCTGATTTGACGTTTATTCCTGAAGTATGCTGCTGGTGGGGCAGCCATCCATTCAGAAACAGGGAAGGAATGACAGGAAATCATTATTAGCCAGAAGTTTCTTGACATGAGGAAAATGACATGGTTAATTTCTGGTGGTGAGGGCATGCCATTTCCAGCAATACCAAAGCAAAGGAATCCTAATATCTAGAAAATAATATTTCCATGCCCAGCATATAAATGCTAGCCAGATGTTGCCCTGAGGAAACTGAGCTCCTTTTGGCTTTGATGACAAGTACAGAAGAGCAAAGGCCCCCTTCTCACTATTGATGAACCCCTATTGTTGGTTACATGAATCAAGAGACAAGCTTTGGGGCAGGATCACAGCCAGCCCAGTGATGGACCTGAAGATAAGTGAGAGGTCACCGTTTAATTTCAAGAAGTGCACCAAGTACATGCTGAAGAAGAGAGAACCACCTGGCAGCTTTAAAGTGGAGCCTACAGAACATGATTGTGTTCTGGGGCAGATAGGTGAGAGCATGCTCAGTGCTCCCACAAAGTAGGCGTGTGACAGGGGGAGATGAAAGCTTCCCCACCACCTCTTCTAGCAGCTACAGGAGGTTTCCCATCCTTTTCATCTATCAGTCACATGACCAGCCAGTTACCTGTAGGGGGTGTCCACAGATTTTGCCACTCTGATATATTTTAGTAGCATATCAGTGTGCTGTTTTCTTGAAATAGAGGAAGTCAGAGAAGTGCATGTTAGTTTCCAATTGTTGGTGTAGCGTTTCAATTATTCATTGGAGCTGCAGGTACATTCCTTCACTGAGGCACAGTTCAAGAGTGGTGTTTTCAAGTATATATATTCCACATGCAGACAAGAGATTATAAAGGGGCATGTGAAATTAGCTCACTCCTGAGAGCTACACACATTGGGCACAAAGTATCTTGGGTTAGTCCTGGATCTTTTCTTTCTGAATTTTCATACCACTCAGATGCACAACCTGTACCTCTGTGGGATTGCTGTTAGAATAAAATCCGCACTCAGTTATTCAGTTCAATCTTCTCCACTATCTCTAGAGGAATAACAGATAAGCAGAGGGAGGGGAGGTCGGTTGTGGGGTGGATGCCCAAGGCTATCTTGGAAGGATCAAGGATTACCAGCATGCTCTCCTTTCACACCTTTGCTCTCCTTCCATATTGTCCCAGAGAAAAGAAGCATGATCATAACCATCTGTTCCAGCTCATTCTGGAGTATAGATGATACAGTTACAGGGCAGGGTGAGAGGGGTACCCCCAAATTCCCAAAACTGCCTGCTGTAAATACGTTCTGCCATCCTCCACATTAAGCAAAACATACTCTAGCATGTAAGAACTTTAATGGAAAGAAACTTTAATACAGTTGGTATATCACAAAGAAAATACTTTTCAAATCAAGCTCCCCAAATTACCCATCCCCCCATGGATAAAGAAACAGGTTGGCCCCAAGCAGGGTCACTGAGGCCCAAAAGCCTGCCATGAGTCTAAGGCACCTCCTTGAAGGGACCCATGGAAGGGGGAAGAAGGAGCCCAGCAGGTCTGGGACAGAAGGAGCAAGATCAAAATCAAGCTAAAAGCTATCATTGTTAATTTCCCCACGGGTTTCCCACCCACATCTGTTTCAACCAGTTCAAGACCAAAAAGCAAGTACAGCTTCTCCATATGTCGCTCTGCTCCATGTGCCTCCTCCAGGTCTCCTTGCTCCCCATGTTTCTTCCTTCCTTCCCCAGTCTCCTTCATAGCTCTTCCTCCTCCCTGCTCAGCACTACACTTCCTTGGGTGGGGCAGGAAAACTGGAACCTCCCCTTCCCCTGGGACCACCAAGGGGACAGCAAATCAGGGACACAGAAGAGGTGGCAGGCTAGGGAGTGGACTATCCAGAGCCTCTCACCACCCTGCATCTCTGAAAATATAGTTAGTGGGAGACAAGTGAATATCTACTTGCAGGAGACCATATTTGAAGGATAATGGTCTCTCTGGCCTTGACATCGCTCTAGACAAGGCAGGAAAGACTGCTGTTAAGTTGAATAGAGACCCCACACATGAGTGAAGCACATGAGCGGAGGAACCAGACCTTTTAGACTAGATTCCAGATGTGCATTTATTAGGTGTGTGACTTTAGGTCTATTATTTAAGTTCTCTTTGTTTTCTCAAATTTAACATGAAGTGAATGGTAATGCTTACTTCCTGAGGGTATTTTTTTAAGAACAAAAAAGAGTTATATCATTTAATACAAACTTAGTAAGTGTTAACTATTATTGCATGTGCTCACATGGTTCCAAACAACCTTTCCCACCAGCATGTTATGCACATGGAATTTGACCTTTTGGGGGGTGGGGGGGTAGGATTATTCCCTAGAGAATTTAGGATGGCCAAGAGTCCCTGATCTTATTAAAGGGCAAAAATCTCTTATAGTGGAAAGGCAATCATCTAGAAATCTCATATTCATTGGACAGTTGCTCTGGTTTCTCTGGTTTCCCTACATCCAAGTAGGGTCCCCTTCAATCACTCTTCTCTGTCTTTTGCCTTCTCCTTTTACTTCCATTGCTTGTCTGGTCTCCAGATGAGGCTAATTTCCATTCAGTCTCCCCAGTCCATTTCATTCAGGATCAGGAAAGGTTGGCACCTTCCAAAACTTCAGTGGGATGTCTACACTTTTCTTACAACCCAGTCCTGAGTGTCTTCATTCCCTTGATCCACATTTTCCCCCACTATCTGCTGTATGTCTCTGCATGCAACAGTCCCTCTGACATTTCAAATTCACCATATCCAAAATGTAGTTTCTCACACTGCCCCACCTCCTGAACATCTGTTCCTAAGTAGTCCTTCACCCCTCTCAGTAAAGGCATCGCATAAGTCAGACTAGAAACCTGGAACTAACTTTGGCTGACTCCTCCAACCTTGTCAGGACCATAGGTCACAAAAGTCTTCGGGTTCTCTGTCTAAATATATCCTAAGTGAGCCCATCTCAATTTACTCACTCCCATGCCACTGCCCTCCATCAGACTCTTACACTAGGTTTTTGCAATGAGCTCCTACCTATTTCTCCCTATCCCATCTATTCCCCTCCGATCTAATGAGCACACAATCTCAAGCTCTGAGCACACACTTTCTTATTCAAAAGATTTAACAACTCACCAAAATCTGTTGAAACAAAAAAGCTCAGCACTTGAGCTCTGAACTACCTTTCCAGCCACAAATCCTACTCCCTTCTACATCTATGCAACATCCAAGTTGCACTGACTCACTCAGTGCTGTCGTTACCCCAGCATGCAGCCATTCTCACTCCAGATCTTTTCATGTGATACACGTACTTCAGATGTCCTTTATCCTATCTTTACAGCCTGGTCCCATACGCTATATATATTGGCTCAGATCATTTGATTTTTAAAGCTCTATGGCCATGAACACGATACTTAATCTCCCTGTGCTCAGCAGTCACATAGAAATTGCAAAATGCACTTTTACAAGAGGCTGATGGGAGGTTTCAGAAATCTACTGTAATATAAAGGCTCTATCATGCATCAAATGGCACCTATTTGTAGGGCTTAGCTTAAATGGAATCCCCTACAGGAAGTCTTCTTTGATTCCCCACTATAAGATAGCACTTCTTCCTTCTTCCCTCCCTCTCTCCCTTCCATCCTTTTTCTTTTCCTCCTTTCATGAAATAATCAACATCCATAGAACAGTGGTTTCATGTCAGATGCCAGGTCAATCTTGGGCGCACACACAGGATAGGGTGACCCTCATTAAGCTCACTTTCTAATTGGGGAGATGACAGCTATAGAAACAGAGATACATGGGGGTGTCAAAATCACACAAAGGATGGAGGATATAACCACTGATCAACCCAAGAAAAGCTTGCTCGTTGCAGTGACGTCAAACTGCAAGCTGAGCTGTTGTGTGATAGAAAGTGCTTTTCAGACCATGGAGTGGGGAGGGTGTTCTGGATAGAGGGCTGCCAGGTTCAATGGCACAGAGGCATGGGAAGCCCAAGCTCCTGAGGCAGTAGTTTACAGTATGGGATAAAAAATGCTGAAGCAAAATCATCTCAGTGACTCCTAAGCATTCAGAACCCCAATCCCAAATCACTGAGTGCAAACCCCTGGGATTAGAACCTGGGAAAGTAAGCTTCAACCAAATGCCAAGGATAATTCTTTTATCCATTACATTGTGAGAATGATGGTGCCCATCTGGGGTCACAGCAACCCACCAGAAAGCTTAGGCTAGAGGATCTGGGAAAAAAACAGGTGAGGTTGGATAAAGACAAGGTGTGCAACAATATGTTCTTTTTGCATTTTGGATTTTCAAAATATATTTAAAACAAATTAGAATACTAAGCAGCCATTAGCAATAATGTAGAATTATTTTTTCTACTTAACTATGCTCATGCAGGAAAGAAAAAATGCATATTCGGGTTGTAAAATTTTATATTGGTTTCCCCCACTATCTGAATGTAGAACATTCCTATTTGGTATGATGTGGTAGGTTATCTGGGGGTCTGGAAATGCTATTCATTTATATGGAAAATTTATATGGAAAATTTTTTGAACATTCCCAGACCCACAAAATAACCTACCACATCATACCAAATAGGAAACTTCGACCTTCAGATAGTAGAGAAAACCTGTGTAGTCTATGTTTTCATATGTTACTTTATATGTTTTTCATATATATAATCTCATTTTTATAAGAAAAGTACACTTTTTTTATATATGTGCAGAGAAAAAAAGCTTTGATGAATTAACCACAAAATGTTAGTGATGGTTATTCCCAGGCAGTGGGAGTTTGTGAATTTTAAATTTTCCGTTTTTCCTAGTTGAATATTTATTTCATGTGTAATTTTTTTAAAAAGCAGTTTAAGTTCCTTTTCTTTAAGGCAAATGGCCAGAACCAAACTGGAATTCTAATTCAGTGACCTGGAGCTGTGAGAACAAGGAGAGCTTGACCTCAGGACAGGAGCTGGTGACACAGACCAGACTCTTGCCAGGACGCAGACGGTCTAGCCGGGGCATATCTCTAACAGCAAGGCCAGAGGGGAGAGCCAGACCCGAGGTGAAGGCCTCTGGGGCCCAAGCAGCATTAGGTCAGGAAATCAGGCACCCGGCTGTGAGGCCATGGAAACACTGTTGAGAGAAAATGAAGCTGAGACCAGCAGCCCCCACAGAAGGTCTGGCAGGGGCCAGACCCAGAACGTTTCCTGTGACCACCAGAGTCGTGGCTGGAGGCAACCAACCTGTCCTTAGGTCTTGGGAGTCTCTAGAAACCAGAGGTTAGACCAAGGTTCCCTATAATCCAGGTGGAGATTCAGGGGCTAGTGTTACAGAAAAAAAATCCTAACATATTAAACTACCCTCAAGGGAGTGCAAATCATTTCCCAAACCTGGAATTCTTCAAATTTTCATATTTTATTTGTGAAATAATGACATGTTGTCCCGTAACTTTAAAATTACATTTTTCTACTTCGTGGTTCTAAAGTTAATATAATTGAAGGAGCTGTCTCAGGCCCAGTGATTGGAATCTTGTTTTGTACACTATGCCTCAGACTGTACTATCATCCTGAGCCATGCAGTTGTTGACTGAATGTCATTATGAATAAATAATGGTGTACAGGATGCTACTCTTTTACGTAAAATCATATGTATAATGCAGCTGATACTGGGAATGGAAAAACTTTTCACTGGTCCTATATCATAGTCTGTAAACCATGAACATTGAATTAACCCAATAAAAGTGACAATTCTGACCCTGGGCTATACCCATTACTCTAAGGTTACAGCTTGCAAGCCAACTCAAATTGTTCTCAATGTGGTACTTTACTGAAATACTTATCATCTGGAAACCGTATGTAGTGCATATTCTTAATAAATAATAACACATTTTATTTTGGTTTACTGAAAATTAACAGGGCATTTGGGAAATTGCTGTTATTGTGGGAGCCTGTTTCACATTTGCCTTGGCAGTACAATAGCTATCTCAGTGGAAAACGGGAGAGCCAATGGCTGCTGAGGCTGGGTTTTTTCCCCCTCTGCTGTTGGTATCCAGAGAAAGCCATGCAGCTGGTAACATTAATGATATCCCATATACTCAGAAGAGATGAAAGAAGTCAAACAAAGTTGTAATGTACTTAACCATATGAAATTGTCATTCCGAGTTGATTAGTTTTGCATTTAGATGCAGTGACTCTATGGCTTTGCACTATATTCCAATCTGTAGTCCAAATGGCTTGCAAAGTTTCAAGGCTTCTAAATGATTGTCTAGGATAGCTCTGTCAACATGCTGCATGCGAAAGCCAAAAGCTGGGAACTTGGAGGAGTATCCTATGAGAAGAGCCACCCCCGAGTTGTTAACATGCACCATTCTCTCAGAGCCCCATTCCTCTCCACTCACACTTTCAGAAGCATTTCCCATAAGGTTCATCAGCCTCTTCCTGCCTCCTAATCCCTAACAATTAAGGGATCAGCCCCAATGTGGTTCCTTTCAATTGGAGAGGAAAGGATAGTGATGGAATTCAGAAGGAGGGGTGGAGTGGGACTAAGAAGACCCAAATGCTACCACAGCAGCATTTTCAGTGGTTTTATTGAGCACTTTTCATCTCTTCCTTGCAGGTCCAATAGGCTAATAACTGTGTTGTAAGCAGGCAATAGATTTACTGCTTCAGCCCTGCCAACCCTCTCACCAGGAATTCTCTCACCCCATTTGCTACCCTTCCCTCCTTGCTATCTTGAATTGCCACAATGGCTTTGTTTTCATGGTAAAAGAGAAACATATCAAAGTTTCTATGTTTTCTGTTGACTTTTGTTTTCCATCCTAGTGTTAAATATACATTCTCATTTTTTCCTATAAACTATGGGTGTCTGGGTGGGGAGTTTAAGCTAGAATACTGAGAAACCATATAATCATTCTTATCTAACGATTCATTTTATACTTCCTGGGTTTAGAAGAATTTACTTTTTCTTAATCACCCCCTTTTCCACATGGCTGGTTTTTGAACATTAACACTTCTACCACCTATTCAGACACCTAAGTTGGAACCCACAGTGACCTCTGCCTTCTCCCTCCTCCTCTCCCTCTGCACCACCCTACAGTGCTTCCAATATGACCCTCAAATGTTTCACAAACCATGATAGTCCTGGCCCCTATCATTTCTCCTGCCTTTTTTTCTCTCTCCTAAATCACCCATCTATGCCACCAAAACTATCTTTCTAAAGTTTAAAAAAAAAAAAATCCCTCTCTTGGGCTGCCTAAGGTCAATGAAGAGTTTTCTGTTTTTATCAAGTTTATATCCACATTTGCAAAGCAACCAACCGAAATGGTAAAACAAGGGCTCCAGAGCTCAACTGCATAGGTTCTGGTCCCAACTATGTCAATTATCAATTGTGTGAACTGAGTTGCAAATCAGTTTCTCCTATAAAATAGGGTCATGCAGCTTCTACTTCACAGTGTATCCTCACATAGTAAGGATCATTTGTCTTTTTCTATATAAGTAAATTAATTCTGCCAGATTTGGCACTGAAGCCCTTCACTGCTTACTTTGAGATACTTCTGTCCCTCTTCTCTCACTGCTGTCTATACTCTTCACATCTTTGTCTGAATCAGGCCACATGTCACACATCTCTGCACATACTATTCCACTCCAGATATCCTTCTCATCTCATGTCTCCATCTGGGAAAATTCTATTTGACCACTAGTTTATTATTCATATTTTTACAATAGCATTACCCCTTTGTTACATAATTTATTGTCTCCACCAAGTTTGAGAGTTTAAGATTTTTGAGTTTCAAGGACTCCCTTGTGCTCACATCTGCTAAATCCATATCTAGAATAGTGCAAAACAGGCATTTACTAAATATCCAATGAGTGATTGGAAGAAAGGAAGGAGACAGAGAAAATACGAGTTGTTAATAATTTTCTCTTGTATCATGAAAGTTGTAAATAGTTTACATCATATCATCAATCAGAATAGCTATCCAAGTAGATAGTTGGATATTAGTATCTAATACTTTTATTTTTCAGATAAGGGGAGTAGTTGATATTTCCCATATCACTTGACTATGGAGTCTGTCCATGTAAACTTCCCACTGGTCCTAAACACAACTCTCTTTCCCTCTCCCCAACTGTCAGCCAACACAGATTCACAGCCTCTTGGATGGCAGGGAGAAAAGTGAGAAGAGCACAGACTGCCAAGCCAAGGTATGAGTCCAAACTCTAAGTCCCTCTAAGATGTCCCTTGAGTAATTTCCTTAGCACCTCGGACACTGTTTCCTTAACTGTAAAATATCCACCCATTCCCTACCTTCTAGAATTACCATGAGGGTAGATTACTATGAGGATAAAGATAATAAAATATATAAAGCTACAGTCTCAGTGCTTTGCACACAGTAGGACATCAATATGGAGCACTTTTAAGTAAGACTGGTGAGCCCTACTAGCTGTTTGGCTTGGGGGAAAAGTGCATTATTGTTTTCATTCTTGGTGGTTTTAGAGCCTAGACTAAATTCTCTTTTGTATTGTACCAGTTTGGTTTAGCTAAGTAGGCTTCCTTGCTTCAAAGAAAATGTTTTATGTGTGTTTTAAACAAAGGCATCAAGGAATGTTGGCATGAGAGACAGGAATCTCCTGAAAGTGTAAGGAGCAAAGAAAATGTATTCCACCATTTAGAGAGAACAAAATACTTTCATTCATCTTGTACAAATAAAACAAGGCCCAACCATCTAGTGTTCTGGTGTTGTATCTTAGGAATTGAGAAAAAGAAACTTGAATAAACTCAGCAATTCTTTTATAAACATAGGTATAGAAAACCAGAAGGAAACCTGGAAACTCAAGAGAAGGGTTGGAAGAGGTTCATGCTAATCTTAATTTAATTTTAAACACCTAACCAATTTGTAACTGAAGAAACCATGGACTCACAAAAAATGAAACAGTCTAAAACGGAACCTTTGTTTGACAGACTTTTACCTCATCTATTTTTCTTTGCTCTTTTCACATTATCGTTGTGCATGATCAAAGACCGGCCCAAGTTTTTTACCCCAAAATTTAGAAGCAGTTACAAGAAGCAACTTAATTTATAGCTATAAAGACCAAGTACATTTTTCACATGGCAAAATTAAAACTAGGTCAGTGAGAGAAAAGAATGAGAGACAGAGGGGTTGTCTAAATATTATGCTGATAAATGACAAATCCACCTTGAGACATTTCTTCTACATTCCTCTGTTTATTTAACCAGTCCCTCCATTTTTGCATTTAAAGAATATTCAGTACCAAAAAAAAAAACAAAAACAAAAACAAAACAAATTTTCCTACTGTTCCCTGTGTGGGAGTGTCAAATATTACAGATACAGCTAAAATGTCCACAGTAATTTATTATTCTCTAAGTCAAAGGAAAACTTGTTTCCTGCCTTCAGGGTAGCCCTCTAGAATATGTTCTGCACTATTCTCTGGGCAGAGTTCCCACTGACAAACAGGGAGAGCCCACTGGTAGACTATACATGCAGAAAACTCTATGCTTCAGATCCGAGAAGAATTCAGTCCAAGTCCAACTGGACATTCCAGGGAGAAAAAAAAGAAATAAGCAAACACAACATCAACAATTGGGGAAAATACTCTGCAAGTTCAGGGTTTCCCAGTCTTACAGGAATTGTACAAAATATTCACGGATGTGCTATGTGGTGGATGAAGCCAGGCAGAGTAGCAACTAAGGGAATAGGGTTCATAAAAAGAAAAATAAGTCAAGGAAATCACAGAAACATCTGATTCTGTTCCAGAAAGTCAGTCTTGTGAAACTCGTGAGGCATTCAGAAGAATGCTTTGTATGCTCAGTTTGGGTTGGCTTAGTTACATGGCGGGAATGAGGAACTAATTGCATAAACTCTACCAAGTGTCTGGCAGCCTGATGTGGTTTTTTCCCCTTGGCCTTCTCACACTCACCTCTTCCTCTGGCTACAATTTCAAATCCCAGCCTCATCTAATCTCCCCTTAGCTCCTCTGTGGAGTGCGGAATGACATTCTTGCTGACTGTGTGACTACTTGGCAATAATATCCAAGTTTCACCATAATTGATTGTCTTCCCATCAACACTTTTGGTGGCTGGTGAAGCTGACTCTGAGGTGTGTGCCTGAGCCCTGTCAGGGGGTGAAGTTGCCAACACTTACTGGATGGATGTACCCCCAACAAACCAAATTCTCTAGCAGACCATTTATCACTTCCAACCATTTCTGCAACTGACAAGTAAAGAAAGATATTTCTAAGTGAATGATGTAGTTACACAAGTCTTTCAGCGCTTTATATTTTGAATAGGGTCCATGTGGCATTTGATGCTTTTAAAAACTACAAACACCTGAAAGAAACTTCTTCCAAATAATCTAGGTACTTTCATGCTAGCAGACAGCAGAAGGTGCAATGTCAAAACACACCTACGGGTTAGAGTCTTCTCAAGCATATAAAAATGACTATTTTACCACAAAATAACCTTTTCCACAAACTGCACCCAACCGTGGGAAACAATGCGTCAGGCTGTCATGACCATAAAGGCCTGAGGGCTGTGCTGTTTGTTGCTCACCTTCTCCAAGTCCCCTATCATAGGACAATTTAATTCTTCTTCCTGAACTCTTGGAGTCAAGTGCACATTTCTGAATGTGGTCTCAGGAGTCCGCATGAGCTGACCATACCTCTCTCTCTCCATTGCCACTAAGTTCTGTGACACTGGCCTCTTTCCAGGCTCTCAAATAAGTCACACTTTCTCTGCCCCAAGTTCTCACACAGCTGTCTCCACTGCCTTCACGGACCTTCTGAAAAGCCAACCAGCATCATCTTTTAACTTAGAATTGAGGTTAAATAATTCACTCCTTGCAGACTTTTCTGATTCTGAAATCAATCCTATTCCTTCTCTGACTTCACACATAATTCTTGTATCTGCTCTTTTAATCTTCTTTCACTAGAAAATAAAAAACAAATCCCTTGAGGACAGAAATCATGCAGTGTGTTCAGTGTTGCACCTTTAATGCCTAACCCAGTATGTGGCACATGATAGGTCAGTTATTCCTCTGCTCTGACCATCAACCAAATACCACTGTCTGGGTGACTTAAACAACAGAGGGAGGGAGGGAGGAAGAGAGGGAGGGAGGGAGAGAGAGAGAGAGCTCTATGTGTCTTCCTCTTTTTATAAGGACATCAAGTTTATGAGATTAGGGTCCATCCTTATGATCTCATTTAACTTTAATCACCTCCCTAAAGGCTCTCTCTCTCTCAATTCAGTCACATTGGGGATAAAAGTTTCAACATATAGATGGGAGAAGAGGACAGTAAAATTCAGTTGTTTCAGTCCTAATATATATACATGTTTGTTGAGTAAGTGGTTAAATGAATGAAAAAGTTTCTTACTCTGAGGTTCTTTTGAAAGAGATTGTTGGCTCATGAAGGCATAAACCGCGTCTTTCTTTTCCCTCACCACCGCTCATGGTCTCTGATACACTGCAGATATTCGATACATATTTGTTGAATTAATTTAAGGTTCAACCTTCAAGGCAAAGGTGAGAATACAGATGCAAGTAAGTGAGTGTGTGTGTGTCCTCATTAAAAATAAAATGTTACTTAATGACTTCCTATGATCATATAGGGAGCTACTTCTAAATTTCTAGCCAGAAACCTAGCAAGTAAACTCCAACTCAAAAATAAATTAAAGAGCAGAAGCAAATGAGCAGTTTACAAATTCAGTACTGTTTAATTCCTTTCCTCCTAATGATAGCTCATTCTCTGTGAAGTAATTTTCTTTTGATAAAAGTGACCAGGTTCCCTGAACCCAGAAAAGAAATGAATTAGTGATTTCTCTGCCTGAGATTGACAAACAGCCCTTACATCTTGTTCCCCTGATCTCCAGCAGTGAAACAAATAGACTCTGAAAATAATCTTTTTTTTTTAAGAGGTTGGGGAACCATAGAAATCCTGTAGTCAGACTCTGGATAATTCTTCATTTTATTTTTCTTCACAGGGACATCAGTGTCCTGTTGTCTGTATATACCCTATAACCACAGCCACAAACACAATTTTCTCAGCCAGCAACACCAGGCCCAACAGCAAAAAGTGAGCACCTTTTCTCCAGAGAACTTCTCATTACTGCATTTTCTTATGTCACTTGCCATTGTCATCAACACTCATGGTGTTTTTTAGACCTGTGAGAATTCTACTCAACAGAATTCTGACTCTAACCTAGTAGGTAGGTATGAGAAGGTATTTCCTTTTACTTTGTCTGTGTGCCCATTTTTTCACTTTAACCAAAGTGGAGAGTGAATGAATGGGTAAAACCATATGATTCTATCAAATCAACCAAATCCAAAATTTCCCTTAGCTCCTGCCCTCACCCAATCTCACCACTTCCTTCCATGGATCCTTTTAATAAGATTAGGTCTCATAGGTGACATTCAGTGTGGTTGGTACCAGTCTCAGAAAATTTATATTCTTTACGGTGGGTCCCTATATAGATTTGCCCTTGCTTAGTTGGTTGCTTATTTTTCTTAAGAAAATATGTATCATAAATTGCTAATTAGTACATATTTGTAGGATATCATACTGACTGCATGAGCTAAACAAATAATGTAAATTAAAACAATAACAATTAAGTAACACTTATTAAGTCATTAATAATGTATGTATTGTGACCATTTCACTACAACTGTTCTTAAGACTCACTTTTATGAATGGTAGGTGGGACCTGAGTTCCACATAATCTATATGACTCTTATTGACAAGAATAGCAAAATCCTAATTTAGTCTATGGACGTGCCCCAAACCCTTAAAATAATTACCTGATCAGAAAAATCTATGTCAAATCTATGAAAAATCTGTCACATTGTCTGATGCTTATGTTGTACTTCTGATTTCTTGACCTTATCTCCAGTTCACACTGTGGCTGTGGTGGAGCTGTAGGAAGACTTCTCTGATAGTGTGTGTCCTCACTGATGGCTGGGATTTTCCAATTCTTAGTAATTCCAGCTCTAGCTTCTGGATAGAGCATTGCTGCAGCCCAAGTGTCTGCCCCCAAAAATGTAAGGTACTTAGCACCCCCATCAGATAGCCTCAGTTAACAGTAAATGGAAACAAGTGGAGCGCTAAGTCTCCCTTTTATCTGAACATTATATTTGGAACTCAGAAGGACCTAGCAGGATCAAACTCCAGGGACCATAGACATAGACCAGTTGATAATATGACCTTTCATGTTTTCCTTCTTCCCTGTCTCATTTTCCCCCATGCTCCACTCTCATGTCAGTATCTTGGGTCTATTATTTATTAGGCATGTGACCTCAGACAAGTTACTAATCTGTACCTCAGTTTCCTCATTTGTAAAATGGGATAATGCTAATGCCTACTACATAGTTTATTAAGTTGATCTCTGTATTTATTTGAGTGTCACTTACAACTTCGTTGAGCACTAATAAATGCTCAACAAATATTAGCTAAAACAAAAAGGTATCTAAATGAAAGCAAGGAATTGTGAGAAACCACAGTATGTGGGATCCTGCAAATAAGTTGCTATAGCTACAGCTTAAAGGGAGATATTGTTGACTATGTAACCAGAGGCTCAATCGAGAACAGATTGTGGAGCATCTTGTAGACCTGTTAAGAAATTCATCCTCTGAAAACAATGTAAAAAAGTTGAAAATTTTAAACAGGAAAGTGAGGAGGTCATATTTTTTATTTTAGAAGATTATTCTGAAAGGTGTGAGGTGATGACTAGGAAGGGGTCAAACATATCATGATGGAAAAAATAAAGCTATATTATATTCATTTACTGGTGAGTTAAAGCTGTAATTTCAGTCCATTTGCCCCTGCTCTGTTCCTCCTGCTGTTCTCCAGAGAAGAGTGATGAACTTTCTTTTCACTCCAGTGTGTGTTATCAAATAATGAAATGCTCAGCCTGAGATGTGTATTGGTTTTCTATTGGTGCTCTAGCAAATTGTTATGAAGCAGTGGTTTAAAACCACACGGATGCATCATTATCTTATAGTTTTAGAAGTCAAAAGTGCATTTCACCGGGCTAAAGTTAAGGTATTGGCAGGCTGGTTTCTTCTGGAGACTCGGGATAATTCCATTCCTTTCTTTTTCGAGCTTCAGTGGAGCACTTGCATTCTTAGCTCAGAGTTCCTTCCTCCACGTTCTATGACTCTGACACCCACTATCCTACCTGTTTTTATCACATACAGGACACTTGTGATTATATTTGGCCCACCCAGAGCACCCAATATAATCTCCCATTTTTAGATCCTTAACCTAGTTATACCTGGAAAGTCTGTTTTGTCACATAATATAATTCACAGATCCCAGGAATTAGGATGTGGGTATCTTGTTTAGTAAGAAGACATTATTCTGCCTATCACATGATATAAATGTTAATAGATATTTTTGGTATGTTCTTTCAAGTGTTTCTGATGTCCATATGTGTCAAAAGCCAGTTCTGTGCTTGAGGTTTATGCAACAAGGGGCAGGAAACCCAGAGTCAGCTGAAGAAAATAATAAGACAGAAGAATGAAAAGAAAGAAAGTCTGGATGGAGACATAAACTTACATTATTACTCCTAAAGCCCTCTCCTCTAAGAACGTTGCTGTTTAGTTATTGCACACAAAATACCTGCATCATTCCTTTCATTTCTCTAATGGAAAAAATAATGCTGAGAGAATTTATGTAGTCACCCAGGGTCACAGCATTTCCACAGTTGAAGAAAAATTAATCCAGCCCATCAGTGGTCCCATTTGTAACATCCCCACAGCACATTTGCTCCTATCAAGACTTAGTACTTAAGTGTTTGAATTTATCCAGACCCTGCAGTGATGGATTCACAGCCAGTCTCACATCAGGAAAAAAGACAAGTTTCACTTTAATTAAGATGAGCTAATAGTAACTACTATAATTTTCTCCCTGGTATTTATGAGTCATTTAATAAAAACTTCCTAGATTCTCAATTGTCCCGTGTCTTGCTCTGGGCCCCTCATTCCCTCAGTTCATCATTTCATGGCTGGAGAAGATCTTGAAACAGATCATTATAGTTGCAATATCGGGGGGGGGGGGTGTTAAAAAAAATCACTTTTGGTATCTGTATTGTTGCCAGAATATATATTTTAAAAATGTGACTTTTCTGAAACATTAGATGGAAACAGCTTATCTCTTCACT
Source organism: Galemys pyrenaicus (assembly GCA_019455555.1). NCBI lineage: Eukaryota > Metazoa > Chordata > Mammalia > Eulipotyphla > Talpidae > Galemys > Galemys pyrenaicus. Next base: position 179,031 of record JAGFMF010012074.1, on the reverse strand, counting down.
TCTTTATTTCCTTGAGCTGTTTCTTCCTGTGGCTCTCATTTCTAGTGCAAAGCAAAAAGTTTTCCCCATTCAGCAGGAGACGGGGAGGGAGAGGGATAAGAACAGGGGAGGGAAAAGCACAAGAGACTATGGTGATGTTCATGAGTGACTTGGTGGTGGTAATTTTATGGGTATTATACCTGAGAGGAGAAATCAAACATTGTACAAAAATGAACAATGATGCAAAAAATGCATATATAAATTTCAAAAATAAGTTTTCCCTACCATTGTAAGTTGAGAGAGCAATGGAATCTAAGTTTTCCCCTTCTTGTGACATGTACAAATCTATTTTAATAAATCTGGGCACTCCCCTTACTTGCTGCCACCACTTTGATATGAGAGTAGAACTTTTCAGTGGAGCAACCCCTTCAGTGTGAATTCCCCCCTGAAGGGGAGCCAGTGTTCAGAAGAATGGCAGAGGCTGTGACAGCTGCCATTCTGGATGTTTTGAGAGGAATAATGTCAATGCCACATCAATTAGACACTTGTTTCCATCATGCAGAGAATCAAGAGTGAGAGCATATCAGCTCGGCTTCCAGAGTATGATCTGAGAAGGCTGTTCAAAGGTTTCCTTTTTTTGCTATTCAGTTTGTTGTAATGTTTGTCCCACTGGAAGGTGAGCTATCAGAACTCAGCTGAGTTGAAACAAATAAAATGGCCTTTGTGGTTCTCTCCTGGTTCTCTGTGGGGAGCTGGGATAGCTACATGGTGATCAAATGGACCGGGTGCCAGAGAGAGGACATGCTTAAGACTGAAAGTGTCCTGTTGACAAAAGAGAAAAACATGTCAACCAATTTTTCTTTATAAAAAAAGAGAAATAATTGATGTCTGCCCCATGTCCCTTGGGGGACATAGAGAAGCAGGACAAAAATGTCAGAGTAGGAGAAAAAAAGAAAGATGACTTGAGTTTGCCAGAGGTCTGAGCCTTATTCTTCCTAAGCCACTGAATGCTTACAATGTTGCCAATGATCAGTAAACATTAGCTTAATGAAACGGGAATTAAATTATATTGAATCATAGGCATTGGGAAAAGAGGCAGTTCTGGACAGCAATGGCATAATGGAGATATAACTAATTTGGGACGATCTTGTATGTCTGGGTCACACTGCATTCCAATGTTAGTTCTGACAACATTGACCTCCATGAGATCATGGAGCTTGAGAACCACAGGTCTGACCAGGAGCAACCAGAGACACTGAGACCAAGAAAAGAGAATGACTACCTCTCCTGCCTGCCCCGTCTGACCTGTCTTCATTGAGATGTCAAGCAAATATTTCTTAAATGCATCAAATTCCCTCAAAATCAGAGAGTAACACCTAAACACAAACACATACACGGAGGCACACCACCACTGCCATTGCCCCACACCAGACAAAAGAAGAAGAGACAAAATCAAATTTTATTTCCTTCCAAGATCCAAGTTTTATGATGTGCCCATTTGATTACAGGACATTTGCCAGGCACATCTTTTCTTTACTTCTCTTGCACTTGGACAAATAAAATCAGATCACTCCAACTACACCTAGTTTGGGATGATCTGTTATGTCTGTGTCACACTGAATTCTGATGCTCAGCTCTGACAATACTGAACTCTATTTTGATTGTCTCTATTTTTTTAGCTAACTCATCAGTCAGTGGCAAATTCCTCAGAAAGATGTCCCAAGATTTGCCCAGTGTGTACTGTGTGGGAACCCCAGAGGAGGGGCCTCCCTGGTGGCAGAGTGAGTTGAGCACCACACTGTGAAGGATCAGCAGCACAACAGTTCAAGTTAGATCCCCAGTTAGGGAGGGGACCCACATGGCGCATCAGACCTCTCCTGCCTCGCCCGCTACTCCCCTCAGCAGTGTATTTCAGCAGATCTGCCTGGTCTGCTCCCCACTCTGTCTCTGGTGAGTCCTCCCACCTCCCATGCCTCTGACCTGTACCCTAGCTGTTGCATGCATAAATAAATAAATCTTATTAAAAAAAGAAACCAGAGGAGAAATTCCTTGCCCTATGGTGTCAAAAGGTAGCTGGATCATCTGGGATATCAGCAAAATTTTAATTAACATGATTTTATTTGAAGTAAATTCTGCTCAGCTAAAAATCACATTTTAAAAGTTGTGAAAAAACACGAAATTGCAAATGAAGTAAAATTTGAAAGTGTTTTGCAAACTGAAGTATGTATGAATGTCCATGTTTGATATTTTTTAAACCCAAGTAGGGAGACAACCCAAGTGGGCCAGACGGTGAACATTTGGAGAGCAGTGACTATATCACATTCCCTCTTTAATCTCCAGCCCATGATACAGTTTCTGGCACATAGTTAGTCCTTAAAACTATTTAATTTGATGAATAAATGGGGAGAGTTACATCTAAAATATATCGACAGATGACATAAAATAATAGTTCAAGTGATGAGTATGTATCAAAAGTAATGAGTGCAAGATCATCAAAATTGTTTCTAAAGGGAAAAGAAAACAGGAAATGTAAGAGAAGAAGATGATGGAAGGAAGAAGAAAGGATGAAGGAAAGCAAATGCAGACAGGAAAAGTGGAGCGAAGAAAACTAATCTCTGCTAGAAGTAGAAGGACAGGCTTGTTTGGAGCAATGCAGCAACTTCAAGAGTAATGAATGATGGAGTCTTCAAAGCCCTTTCCATGGAATGAGGGCATGGGGAAGAACTGAAAGAGATCTATAAATGCCCAAGTGGAGTGTTCTCCGTTGTTTGTTGGACTGGATATGAAGGGAAATCAGTGAATAAGAAATATTTCATGTATCTCATGCTGTAGCAGAAGCAATTACTCAAGTAACTCAGCACTGATGAGGAGGTGGATACAAGGTCCAACTCATGGAGGTTAGTAGATGCTGACCTGGTGATCCCAAGTGGGTTTTTATAAAGGAGGTGGTTCATCAACAAGTGTTTACATCACAGGTAGAGGTTCACACAGGGAGTATAGATAATGGGGAGTCAGGGAAGGTGCAGTGAATCTGATTTTAAAAATAAAGAACAATGTTTATGAGCAGGGCAATTACCAACCTCACTTCTATTCATTCACCAAACTTCTACAAATGTGGCCCACGTTGAACTCAATCTGTGTTCCTACATCATATATGAGATTGGATGCTGTCGTCTCTCTGTTACTGCTGGTTTCCATTTGCTTTAGTCTTATGTAAAGCAGGTGGTAATTTTTTAAAACCTTGTACCTCTAAAGTCATGTCTGATACAAACCTGTATTTTTTAAGTCAGCAGAATGGACCTTCATGGAACTCCCCAGAAAGCCAAGCAGAGGCCTCTCCCTCACCACTGGTCTCAGCAATGTCCCTACACTCTCCCCTTTCATTCTTAATCTGCTGCCACTTTGGACCAGCCTTGTCTAGTCCCATTTCTTCATTCTGCTTTACTTTTCCATCTTTATCCTTCCCCTTTAGAGTTTGCACCTGTATGCAGACCTCCTAGCTCCTGATCTTTGACTGTGTCCCAATTCTCAAATGTAGATGCACCCCACTGCTAGCCCTGTCCTGGGTAGTTCTCCCCTTCCACCCACATATGGGAGTTCTCCACATCACCCATTTCCTAGCCCTAAATTGTCAACCATCTGGTCACAGAGGAAGAGTCAATAGCACCAAACCATATAGTATAATTTTAGTAAATATTTTAAATAGTAAGTGAATGAATTTTTTAAATATTTGGCTTTTTTCTTTTCTGACAGCTATGTGAGTTTCTATAGATTGGGAACATAATGCCTGTCTACCAGAAGTATTAGGCAGACAACACCCCCACCCCCGCCCCCCGAGACCCACCTCCCAAATTCAAAGAACAATTTCTTTGACCTCTGCAAAGACAGCTTACTTTGAGGGGTCCATGCACCAAGGGCAGAACTGTAGACACGTGAACTGCATCTTAAACAGAGCGCATGGTGAGAACTCCGTGTAACTTCCCTGTAAGTTAGACAAGTACTTATAATGAAAGGTTTGTGAGTTCAGAAAGCCCCGGGGTATTCGAAAAGACAGTTCGGCTTCCTGTCTGGGAAAAAACAAATGACAGCTCTCCTCACTGGGATTAAGCTTCAGATATTCAAAAGGAAAAAAAGAAAACTTCTGAGTAACACATTGGACCCAGTGCAAGAAATTTGGTGCCTCATGAGCATTACCCCTGCAGAATCAGATGCCTAATGTATTGACAGTGCGCAGCGGGGCTGGGCATCATTTCAGGAAAGGAAGATGCCTTTCTCACTCCAAAACCACTGAACAGGCTGTGCACACACCCCGTCATGGGTAGACGATGGCCATCCAATCCACTCGCCTTCCACAAACAAGCATATTTCCTAAAGATTTTTCAGATGGGCCCCTTTCTGTCCCCTTTACCAGCTTGCTCGAGTCTCAGATCCTCACACCTCATTTGGACAGCTACAGTCACTTCCAGGCTGGCTGGAAGTCACCCCCTCAAATGTGTTCCCCTCACATCCTAGAAAGTCACCTGAAACTCAAATCTATTTTCATTGCTGCTAAAAATCTTTCAACAATTCCCTGTTGCCTCTGGAGTACACACCGAGCTACCTCTCAGGGCACAGAAGCATGTTCTGTGAGCTGACTTCTGCACACCGCCAGGCCATGTCACCCTGCTTGCCCCCACCCCAATTCCTGCATTGTCTTTTTCACTCTCACAATATTGAATTATTTGTAATTCCAACTCCACTGTGAGGCTTGGTACCACCAAGCCCGTGCAAATGTCACTTCCTCTGCCGGCTACATTTCACCACTTGGAGGACTCCAGTTTTTCCTTCAAGATTTAGTTCAGATCTCAGATCACCCAGAAAAACCCCAATGACCCTCAATAGGCTTGGTAAGATACCCTGTCTCTCTGCCTCCATTTGTTCTATAAGGTCAATGGTGAGAAATGTACAATAAGACATGTGAGACCAACCCCTCCTCCTTGTACTACAGACATTCCTGAGTCATAAATCGTCACTTATTAGATCCAATAGACCCACTGAGTTAGCATCACCCTTTTACAAGCATGCATAGTAACAGAATGCACTAAAAGGGATGTGGATATGTAATTATAGCTTAAAAAGATCTCTGGCATCAAGAAGAGCCAGTCTAGTAAAACAGAGTGTGAGAATGTTCAGGACTTGTGTTAGGCTCAACTTGAGAGGACCCAAGAGGGGGCACTCACTCTATGACCATGGCAACACCCTAGTTCTAGCAAAGTTGATAGTTCTAGCAAAGCAGAGGCCTAAGTGTGGGCCAATTGTCAAGAGGTAGTTTCCATTAACATCCTCACTTCAAATCCATACTTGGTCTGATGGAAGAGAGCTTCCAGATCCTGACTAGTTCATCAGCCCATAAGCACTCATAAAAGATGATGACATAACTGGTTTGGTCTCTGATAAAACTGCCAATGGAAAGAGGTAAGGCAATGTGAGGAATCCTATTTAGAAAGAAAGTCCATCATTTCTTTTCTTGGTAAAAGTTATGATAAAGAAAATAAGCTCATATTGATCCTTGCCTTTAATTCAGAAGATTCTTTTTCTAATGTGTGCCTTTGGGAACAGAATTACATATTCTGAAGTCACGTATTCTGGACTGCCAGCATCCAGTTACTTCCATGTGTGAACACAAAAGAAGACATGAGTTGGAGCCTGGAGCATAGAGCCCACCAGCAGAGCTCTAGAACTTAGAGATCACTAAGAGCATTTAACAGTGCGCCTCTTCATTTACAACTTCACGATTTTTCATCAGCAAAATCAGTGCTAAGGATTGCTGCCACATTTTTCCTCCACATACGTTTCCAAAGAGGAAAGTGAAAAGCAGAAAAATGAATCAAGATATCCTTTATACTTTCCAGATAAAAATACACTGAGTATACCATCAGTTTGGGGCCTAGTAATTGTCAGTGAATAAAATTTGGGTGTCATTATATGAGTTTCAGACAAATTTAACAACAAACATAACTCTGAGGTAGAAAATCTGGTAGCAATTTCCAATAGTTGCCGTGATGATGCTCAACTTGGTCAGCCAAGACAAATGTTTTGGATACACCCAAGCTTCGCTGGGAACTTGGGAAAAACAGCAATTCTAAGATGGAGTAACTTCGTGAAAGAAATGCATCAGGAAAATCCCAAAGAAAAGCAACATGAAAATATCAACCTGGGTCTTCATTTCATGAACATGTATCACCTACTGGGGGCCATATACAAAGTACTCTGAGATCATAGACAATGAGAGAATAGCTATTTGTGAGGGAGTCCAGGAAAACTTCACAGGAGAAATGGTCTTTCAAATGAGCCTTTGAGGATGAATGGTTGTTTGATACATACAAATGAAAAAAGGCAAGGAAAAGCAAAACACATTTGGGAAACACAAAAAGTACAATATGGCTGGTCAGAGACTACAGTATAACTTCAAGAAAGAACATATGATGTGAATCAGAAACTGATTGTACTGGCATTAGACAATTCATCTCCCTGAAAAACACTTTTGAAGAATAATTTTATCAATTTAAAGGGTTGCTGTGAGGATTGAAGTAAAACAAAAAAATTATAGCATTTGTAGGTGGATGGTATGAGTATAGGCCCTAAAGTTTGTTGTTGTTGTTGTTGTTTTACTATTAATACATATAATTGACATAAAATTTCCAAACAAAATGAAACCTTATTGTTGTCACTCAATACTTTAATCTTATCCCTCTTTACTAATCATGTGAAGGACGTTGTGCTTCATGACCCAGAAATACCTTTCAGGATGGAGATACTTATTACACCAGTTGTGATGTGTGTCACCATTGATGGGTTATTCCCACCATTGATGGGAATTCCTATCCAAGAAATGCCCTCTGCCAATATCCAAAATAGCACTTCCCCCCCAAATGTTCAATGATTGGGTGATGTGAAGGAATAATTCTGATGACTGTCCCATAGCGGGGGGCTTCTATGGGATGGATAAATGTCCCCAAGATAAGTCAGACACCATACTGTTAATTCACAACAACACTCAATAGAGTTCATATCTATGAGACTGATTTATTCATAATATCACCTTAAAATTTATTGACTAGGGCCTAAGGCACAACTTACTTGCCCCAGGCTGAATTCCACCCTCTAATTGAATTGTCAGTGGCCTCAGTGTACTTTTAGTAGTATATCCACTGAAGAGTCAACATCAAGGGCATGGACTCCAAGCCTTAGAGGCTCAAAGAAGAAACGGTATTCGATCATTCCATGTCCTCCAAATCTATTAGATGCCACCAAAAAAGGCAGAAGAAAACAGATTTTATGGCATGCTAACCATGCATTTTCTACCCCTTCAGCAATATGAGGAAAGGTTTCTTGCCCCTGATTCATTTATTTCTGGATTTAACACACCTCGATAGCTTAACATAGCAATAAACTTAAATGAAGGCAATAATGTCAATTACAGGGAAATGTTCTTTCACAGGGCTTGGGAGACCACATTGGGAACATTGATACTTAAAACAAAATGTACTAGAAACAAGTTTAAAAATCTAGAGAAGCATCCATTTTTCCTTCCAGGTAGAGGCATAAGAAAAATAGCTATTGAGCAAGACAACTGCTAGGAAATCGGACTGGTCTCCTAAGAGCCCTGTTCTGGAATTAATCAGATGCTCAAGTCTTTCCTTTGCTCAAAAGGTTTGAAGGGAGCTTGCTTTACCCCATCCCACCTGCTAAACAAAACTGACAAGGGTTGCTTGAATGTTCACAAACCCAAAGTGAATTAGCATTGATAAAGTAACCAAAGCTTTACTTGGCAATGTTTCTTGATTCCGTAAACAGATAGAGACAAATTCACAGGAGTGAGAATAACTCTCTCACATACTTTACCATACTTTACACTTTGTTGAGAAGTCAGCAGAGAACTTCACACTTCATTGAAAATCCATTAAAACAATTACCAGGTCATTAGCACGGACTTTTAAACACTAGCTTTCAAACTCCACTTACTAAAGAGAGCTCTTTGATAGACCCTCAACCCCCTTAGCAAACAGTTCTAGAGAGCTTTAGTAGACATCCAAAACAGGCAAAGCCACATTAAATAAAAAGTTGCACTCAGAGGAAAAAAAAAAAAAAACATGAAAGGACACGTCAAGCACAAATCACCTATATAACAGCATGTATCGCCCAAGTACAGCCCATGTATCTCTGTCTCCGCTCTTATATCTAACAAATTGCAATAAATGGTGAGGAAGTGTGGGGGAGCTCAGGAATATGGATCTCAGAATAATCACAGGTATCCACTGAGGGTCTCACAAGGCATTAAATATTGTCAGTTACTCCCACACCTTTCTCCAGACTTGCATTTTTTACTGCCCATTTAGTGTCTTGCTTAGATGTCTAAATAGAACATGTCCAAGACTTCACTCCTGGTCTTTGCCCAAAGCCACTCCACACATCAGCATCTCCCTCCAGCCAATGACAACTCCATTCTAATAGCGTAAGCCAAAGTTCTCTTTTTTCATTTTTCTTTATTGAAGTGTAAATGACATGTGATAAACTGCACAAATTTAAAGTGTACAATTCAATAAGTTTTGACACATGTGAAACCGTTGTCAGTCAAGACAGTAAACACATCCATCATCTACAAATATTTCCTTAAGTCCCTTTGTAATCCCTCCTTCCCCACCCTCACTACTTTCTCCAGACTTTCCCCCCTCGTCAACCACTGTTCTGCCTTCTGTCACCATAGTGATTGCTGTCACTGAGGATTGCGTTTTCTTGAATTTCATACAAGTCTGATCAAAGAGTGTATACTCTTTGTTCTCTGACTATTTTTAATGAGCACAATTAATTTGAGATTGATTCATGCCTTTACCTTTATCACTGGTTCATATTTTTTTCCCAAGAACTATTTATTTTATGGATATACACAGATTTTGTTGGCCCTTCACTATTAATAGTCATTTGAGTTGCCTTGTTGAGGGCTAAACAAAGTTGTCATAAATTTCTAAGTAGCTATTAGGTAGACGTATGCTTAAATTTCAAAGAGACAGTCAAACTGTTATCCAAAGTGTTTATCCCTTTGACATTCCCATCAGGAATGTATGAGAGTTACAGATGCTCCACATTCTTGACAACACTTGAAATAATCATACTTTTCAATTTTGGTCACTCCAGTGTGTAGCTATGTAGTGAGGACTCATTGTGAATTTAATTTGCATTTCCCTATGGAACAATTGAGCATCTTTTCATGTTTATTTGCCAATCATATATGTCGTTTTGGTATAATATCTATCCAAATCTTTTGACCATTTTTTTTACTTTCTAACTATTGAGTTTTAGAATTATTTAAATGTATTCTGGATATGTCTTTTGTCAGATACATGACTTGCAAACATTTTCTTCTGTATTTGATCTGTCTTTCCATTTCCTGAAGAACAGAAGTTTTTAATATTGGTGAAGTCAAATTTATCAGTTTGATTTTTTATGAATTTTATCTTTGGTGCTGAAACTAGAAACTGTTTAACCTAATAAGGTTACAGAAATTTTCTAAGCTTTAGATTTTACATTCAGGTCCATAACTCATTTTCCCATTTAGAGTTAATATTTGCAATGTATGCAAGGTATTTATGAAAGGTGAGTGTGTGTGTGTGTGTGACATGGCTCTCCAAATGTTCCCAGAGCATTTGGTGAAAAAACTTCTCACTGAATTAATTTTGCACCTTTCTCAATAATCAGTTGTTCATATTTATACGGGTCTGCTTCTGGACTCTATATTATTATCAGTTTCCTACATTGGTCTTGATTATATAAATCTTGAAGTAGGGTAGTGTTAAATATCTTGCTTCCAATTTCGTTCTTGTTTTGGCTAGTCTAGATCCTTTGTATTTCCACATGTATTTTTAATTTAGCTTATCAATTTCTACGAAGTAGCCTGCTGGGGTTTGTATTTGAATTGCATTGAATTTATAGATGAAACTGGGCAACTAACATCATAAAAATACTGCGTCTTCCACAAGTGAGCAATGCATATTTCACAATTAATTACAGGGTTTTTTTTTTAATTTCTCCCAACAGGAGTTTTCAATTTTCACTGTACACATTTTGTCATGTTTTTGTGAGATTTAACCCTAATGGTTTCATCTTTTGTGCTATGAAATGCTTCTTTTATTAAATTTTAATTGTGTATTGCTTATAATTATTAATAGGTGCAAATTAAAGTTTGTATATTGCAACCTTCTTAAACTTGGATTTCAGTCAAAGAAAGTTTTTGTAGATTTTATTTGATTTTACACGTAGATGATTACAGTAATCTTAGCAGTAAGTCAAGTTTGCCTGCTTCTTTTTCAATGACTATTATTTTCCTCACTTCCTTTAAATTAGTGGCTTGAAACTCTTGCAAAATACTAAATGGAAGCAATGATTACAGACCTCATTGTCCTTCCTGAATGAAAGGAAAGCATTCAGTTTTTCAACATTTGGTATAATGTATGCTGTAGGATTTTAGTAAATGACCTTTAATCGATTTGAGGAAGATTATTTCTATCCTTCATTGAATTTTTACTAGGAATTGATGTTGGATTTTTGTCAAATATTTTCTGTGCCTATTTATATGATTGCATAGTTTTTCTTCTTTAGTTTGTTACTACGGTAGACTGCATTGATTGATTTTCTGTTATTAAATCAATGCAGCATGCCTTAGATTATTCCCATTTAGTCATGATATATTATTAGCCTTTTTATACAGGACTCAATTTGCTAAAATTATCCAAAATTTTGTCATCTATGATCATTAGGGTATATAGTTTTACTTGATAAAATGTCTTTATCTGGTTTGGTATTAGGGTAATGCTGGTCTAACAGAATGAGCTGAAAAGTAATCTCTTATTCAAGTCTCTAAAACAGTTTGGGTAGAAATGATATAATTCTTCTTTAAAAGATATGTAGAATTCACTATTAAAGTAAGATCTATGATTTTTCTTTGTGTTTCTAAATATAAACTCAGTTTTTTAAATTAGCATAGAGTATTTGGATCATTTCTTTCTTCCTGAATGGACTTTGATAGTTTGTGTCTTTTAGGAATGTTGTCATTTTTTGTGTGTGTGGTGTTTATCAACATAAAATTAGTCATAACTTTTTTTTTTGTTATCCTTGTAATATCTATAGAATCTGTAGTAATATCATCTATCTCATTTTTGATGTTATAATTTAAGAAATTTCTTTTTGCTCTGTTAATCTGGAGAGAGGTTTATCAATTTTATTGATTTTTTCTAAGAAAACTCTTTGGTTTCAGTAAATGTTTTTCTATTTTCTATTTCTATGGTTTCTGTTATAATAATTATTTCCTTCAAATTACTTTGGGTATAATTTGTTTTGTCTTGTTTTTCCTAGTTCATGAAGTAAGGTCTAAGAAATTTGAGGCCAGTCTTATTATTTTCTAATGTATTTACTGCTCTCAGTTTCTTACTCTGGATAGGTTCACTCTTCGCATTTCTATTGTCTGTGCTAAGTATTATTGAAAAAAAATAGGAAATCAACAGCTCCTCTAACCAAATTCTATAGATGAGGAAACCTGTTCAGAGACACTCTTGCCTAGGGTCGTTAGGCTAACTAGTGACACAGCAGAACCAGAAAACATATCTATATAGAGTTTCAGTGACTTATGTTACTAGGGAAATAGCAAATAGAGTATCTGTTGGAAGAACAAATGAAAAGATACTGTTTCCAAGTTGTGTGGCATTCATCTATTCATCTATGAGATTCTGATATCAATCTTCCTTGAGCAATGTTATTTGCTGAAGGGACTTTTACTTTCTCTGTTATATACTCTTAGCTCCTTTGATGTAGATTAACCATCCATATAAATGTGAATTTATTTATGGGATCTCAGTTCTCTCCCATTGGTCTCTGTTACTATTATTCCAATATCATACTGTTTTGATTACTTAGCTCTGTAGTATAATTTGAAATCTGGGATGTGATACCTATATTCTTCTGTTTTGTCAGAATTTCTTTGGTTTTCTGTGACCTCTTAAAATTCCATATTAATTTCAATTACATTTGCTTTATTTCTTTGAAGAATATGATTGCAACTTTGCTAGAAATTACATTGGGTCCGCATGTTGCTTTGTATAACAATCATTTAACAATGTTAATTCATCTAATTGAATCAGTTTTCTTTTAAAAAATTAAATAGTGAAAAAAGTCATACATTTTCCTCATAGCGCTTGTTTATTTGGTGCTTTTTATTCCTTTGTCTCAATCCATATTTCCATTTGGTGCCATTTTTCATTTTGTTTGAAAGAATTTCTTAATATTCTTATAGTGTGAATCTACTAGCAAAGAATACCTTCAGGTATTTTTTACTTGTCTGCTTTTTACCATCTTAAGCCTTTGGTTCAATATTGTTAAATATGTTCACAGTTTTGTACAACAGATCTCCAGAACTTTTCATCTTCCAATTCCAAAGGAATTCTATATCCATTGAACAAAACTTCCCATTTCCCTATCCTCCTGCCCCTAGCAGCCACCATTTTATTATCTGTTTCCTTTACTAATGTATGAATCTATATAGGTAAACTCAGAGTATTCACCTTTTTGTGACTGGCTTATTTTACTTCACATGATTGTCTGTTTATACCACATTTTCTTATTCATTTATTGATCAATGAACATTTGGTTGTTTCTATCTTTTTACTGGTTATCATGAATAATACTGAAATAAGCATGGGTATGCAATATCTTTTTGAGGTCCTGATTTCATTTATATATATAAATATATGTATACACCCAGAAATAGGATTGTTGGATCCTGTGTAGGTTGGTTTTTTGTTTTTATTTGGTTGTGGTTTTTTTAGGCATCTCCATATTGTTTTCCATCGCAGCTTCACATTTTACGTTCCCATCAATAGTGTACTCCATATCCTCATCAACATTTATTATCTCCTGCTTTTATTTTTATAATCACTATCCTGGTGCATGTGAGATTATATCTCATTCTTATACTTCTCTAATGATTAATGATATTGAGCAATTTTTGTATACTCCAAATAGGGCATCTTCTTTAGAAAAAATATCTATTCAAGTCCTTTGCCCATTTTATAGTCAAGTTATTTGATTTTTAAGTTGAGTAATAAGAATGCTTCATATATTATGAATAGTAACCTCTTATTAGATAAATGATTTGCAAATATTTTCTCTATTTCATAGGTTTCCTTTTCACTTCAATTGTTTACTGTCATTCACAGCTTTGAAGTTTGACATAGCCCCATCTGTCTATTTTTTGCATTTAGTATCTTAATGTTCTTTAGCAAGCCTTAGATATTATAGTCAAATTCAGTAATATAAAGCTTCTCATTGGGCCTCCCTGGTGGCGCAGTGGGTTAAGCAGCACACTATGAAGCAAACCGCAGCCACTGCAGCACGAGTTCAATCCCTGCTGCCGGCCAGGGAGGGGACCCACATGGCACAGCAGACCTCTCCTGCTGTGCCCACTGCTCCCCTCAGCAGTGTGTTTCAGTCAGTCTGCCTGTTCTGCTCCCCGCTCTGTCTCTGGTGAATCCTCTCACCTCCCTGGACTCTGGCCTGAACCCCAGCTCTTGTGTGCATAAATAAATAAATCTTTAAATAAAAAAAAAAAAGCTTCTTATCTATGTTTTCTTGTGGAAGGTTTCCAGTGTTAGACCTTAAATTTAGATCTTTAATCCATTATTTTTCTTAAATTTTTGTATAGGGTTAAATGTATGTTTTATGGACTGAATGTGTCTCCCCCAAATTTACATGCTGAAGTCCTAGTTCCCAGTTTGTGCTCAGAGATAACACTTTTAGGGAGGTAATTAAGTCTAAATGAGGTCTTAAGTGTGGGACCCTAATCCTATAGGACTAATGTTATTACCAAAAAAAAAAGAAAGGAAGGAAAGAAGGAGGTGCAGGGGTGCACATACACAGACCCCCTGGGACAACAGAGAGAAGGCTGCCATCCAGACACTGAGAAAGAGGCCTTGGAAGAGGGAAGCCTGCCCACACTTTGGCCTTGGGCTGTTAAATACCAGAATGGTGAGAAAATGCATTTACATTGTTAAACCACAGGTCTGCCAAATTGTATTATGATAATGTTAGAAAACAGGTGACAAACAGTGAGGATAAAGAAGCAAATTAATACAATCAACATCATTCATTTGTATGCAAATTTCCCCCACATCAATTGTTGGAAAAAATTTCAGGTTTTATATACATGAAGCATTTATTTTACTTTCTCTTTTTAAAAAAATATTTACAGTGGATATATTCACTTAAATTCATACATTTTTTTTTTCCTTTCCGTATTTTCTAAATGTTGCTCTATTGTCTTATTATTGCATTATTTCAATGGGAGATATGCTGTCATCTTTGCCATTATTCCTCTGTTCTTAACATAGCTGTCTTTTCCTCTGTCAACTATAAAGATCTAGCTTTAACTTTTATTTGGAGCAATTTGAGTATGAGGTATCTGTGTAGTTTTCTTCACATTTCTTTATATGGGGATTAATAACCTTCTTTGATCTTTGGTTTTACAGTTTTCATTAAATATAGAAAAAAATCATCCATCATTTCTTCAAACATTTCTTTCTGTTTCCCTCTTTCCGCATATTATTTGAGGACTCCAATTATATGTGCATTATGTCACTTAAAGTTTTCCCACAACTCATTTTAATTTTTAAAATCATTTCTTTCTATGCAGTTAATTTCAGATGGTTTCTGTTGCTATGTCTCTAATTACAGTCATCTTTCCATGTGCAATATCTAACCCACGCATTTTCAGTAATGGTAATATCTCCCCAAAAAGGCAAAAAAAATAGTTCTTGGAAGGCAAAAATATTTTTTACAATATGTTTGTGCTTATAAATTTCATGAAAAATGAAGATGAATAGGGAAAAAATATGTGGGTGTTAATTTTAAAAATTTTAAAATGAGTTTAATCAGTGATTAATGACAAAAAGCATAGTTTTCATTAGATAGTGTAGTACTTTATTTTGATATTAAATTTAGACCTATTTCACATCTTTCATGTTTCTATTTGACTTTTTTGAACAAGTAGAATACAAATACAATAGCTGTTCTAACATTCTTGTCTGAAGTCTAACACCTGTTTCATTTTTAAGTGAGTTTTTACTGAGTTTTCGCCTCATTGAAGGTCATATTTCTATTACCTTTATATATGCTAATCATTAACAAACCTTGTTATTTTACCTTGATTTTGTATTTTATAAATATTCTCAAGCTTTGTTCCATGATGCAAATACTTGAAGTAGTTTAATACTTTAAGGTCTTGCTTTTAACATTTGTTAAGTGAGACCAGAATAGCATTTGGGAGCTAATTATTCCCTACTTATGGAGGCAAGACTCCACTTTTATCCAATGCCCCATGAATTATTAAGTCTTTCAATTTGGCTACTTCTAGTCCTTTATGAGTACTGGATACTGTTGTCTCTAATCCCTTTGATACATTATTTCTACAACCTTGGGTAGTTTCTTCACATGGTTTGCTCATCATCATTATTCATCATTACTCTAATAAGTAATCAAGAGGAACACTGCAGTTCTCTAGAGTGCTCTCTCTGTCTCTCTCTCTCTCTCTGTATTATTCTCCCCTGCTTTACTTTCTCTAGTCACCATGGTCTTTCCACATTCTCAGCTCCATTTCAACTAAATAAATTTTCTGGGGTTCCCCTTGGGTCTCCTATATACCACAGATGGAAAAGTACAGCATTAAACTTGGACAAGAATGGGGCTCAACTCATTTGTTTTCCTTTTCTTAGAAATTACAGTTTTTCAATCGCCTAGTAGATTTGGTGCCTTGGAAACTGTTGTTTCATATGTTTCTTTTTTATTTACTTTGTTATTTCATATGGGAATATAAATTTGATCTGTTACCCCATCTTGTTTAGAGGTGGAATCCACAAACTAAAAGGTTAGCACATCTTTCACATTCAGTGCTTCAGAAAATACTATTGAATTTGCCATTAAAATGTATCCAGATTCTAATTATTGTTCACCATCTCTATGGCTACTAAATAACAACAGTTCAAACCACCATGGTGTCTCACAAACATTATCCCAATAACCTGGAAACTGACTTCCCTTCCTTCATTTTCAATCTATTTTTCTACTATTCTCATATAGCAGGTAGAATAGTTCTGTTAAAATAAGCTGTAAGCTAGAACATATGATACCTATGCTCAAAATCTCCAGTGTCTTCTTAGTTTTAAAAAATATTTATTTATTTATGCATACAAGAGCTGGGGTACAGGCCAGAGGTGTGGGGGGTGAGAGGATTCACCAGAGACAGAGTAAGGATTAGCACAGACAGATCCATTGAAATTCACTGCTGAGGTAAGTTTCTAAGTGATAGAGGAAGGTTAAATGGAGGTGTTATGGGGTGGACCTCCATTTTACATAGGATAGTAACAAAAGACTTCACTAAAAGATTGATATTTGAGTAGAACTAAAAGAGGCAAGAGAGAAACAGTTTTGCATAAGACTTTCCCACATCAGTTTTCCTATGCAAAACTTTTTCTCTCTTGCCTCTTTTAGTTCTACTCACTAAGTTGAAGCTAAGATCCTCATTAATAAAGCTACTCACTAAATTAAAGCTAAGATTCTCCTGGCACATTGGATGACTAGTGAGGAATCCAGAGTGAATGTGTTACAGGGCAGGGAGAGGAGCACTTAGAACCCCCAAGCCTGCCCTCTCTGAATGGGTTCTGCCATTCGCTGCATTAAGACAAACATACAAAACCTTTAATGGAAAGGAACTTTAATACAACTAGG